>CM062804.1:782834618-783434618 GCA_031772625.1 Pinus tabuliformis | reverse complement strand
TTCTTTCTTGTAAAAGGCAAGCCCTATTGGGCATTCAGTCTGCTTGAGCATTAAGAGATTTGAGAAAATGGAAGGAGGGGGAGCTGGAGATAGTTGTGAGGAGGCTCTTAACATGCTAGAGGTTTTGGTTGAGTGCAATATCTTTAAGACAAGAGTTGGTTCTTAAGTATTTGATGACTCAAAAGAGTCTCTTATGATGGTGAGGTCCTTAGCACCTTGTTGAAGGGTGAGGAGGAGGCCCATATAAATTCCATACATTTTCTCTTGGTTTTTTGTTTTATTACATAGGCCCCAAAGGTATTTAATTACTATTTTTCCTTGTGATGAATAATCCCTCCCCCTCCTACCACCCTTTATTTAATTTATATAATTTAATAATAAATGTATTTGTTTAATTTCTTTTATTAAAATTTAGATAAATATTATAAAACATTTAATATTTAATTTATTTATTTACATTGAGTACAAATTTACTTTTAAAATTTAATAAATATGAATAAAAATCACAATAACTAAAATATTTATATCTATTTAAATATACTAGATTAATAGTCCATGGGATCTTACATAGATGGTGATCGAGTGCTCTATTAAGGCACTCCTTGATGTGAAGGATTTAATTCTCTTCCCTGATTGGGGTGATATATTGGACATGATGAAGATGTAGTCGTGTCAAACTTAGAAAAGAAATAATAAATTAATAGTGTTCATTGGATGTAGTTATATTGGTGATAGAAGTGATTTGAGTGTTTTGTGAACTAAGAGATCCAAGTCTCAATACTTGTAATAACTTTGGAATTTTACTTTGTGACTAGAAACTTACTTTATGACTCCTTTATATTAAAATTATGATTAAAAGTTCAAATGAATAAATGAATAGAAATACTGGACTTATAAATTAAAAGAAAGAATATTTTTTTGGCATGTTAATCCTCTTATAAATATGTTAAATTCTAATGATTGAGATTAACTCATAATTGTCATTAAAACAGTTAGAGGAAGTAAGAACAAGAAGGAATAAAATGAAATAAAATCCTTCTTTTTCCATGACTCAAGGAAAAACAAGATATTTGGCAGAGACACACCACTAACAAATTTCATGACACACCACTAACAAATTTCATGACATAATTGGAGCTAGAGAAAATCATAACAAATTTCATGACACACCACTAACAAATTTCATGACATAATTGGAGCTAGAGAAAATCACTTTGAAAAGATAATGAGTGGTAGAGAATGATTGATTTTGAACCCAAATGATTAGTAGAGTGGTAGAGAAAGATTGATTTTGAACCCAAATGATTAGTAGGATGATGCTCAGATTAGGAGGAAATTTTAACAAGGATTTTTGCACAATTTTCCTCATAAATGGGAATTGATTTCAGGGAAACTAATAGAGAATTGGTTCAAGGTTGGGAGAAATGTTGAACCCTTTAGCCTATTCCCTGGAGGAATTTAGATAAGCACAAGAATGATACGATTTATGACTAGTACGAAGTTTGATTAAGCATATTGTTTTAGGAAAAAACTAGATTAGATTATTACTAAGAAAATTAATAGTAGCCATTTTTAAGAGTGGAAACAACGTAAATAAAATAAAGACAACATAAAATAACTTACGAGATAATTTCCCTTTCCCTAAACAAAGATACTACCAGGTGGTAAGGTTGGGTATTCATAGATAAACATAAAATAGAATGTGGGGCTTACTCCTTTGAGAAGATGTGTTTTAGTAGTAGACTATATATATATATATATATATATATATATATATATATATATATATATATATATATATATATACACTATGGGTTTGTGTTTATGTTAGATGTTAAGGCGTAGAAAAAAAAAAATTTGCTCATAAGCCAAGCACAAAGTGTCTTGAGCAAAGGAGGGTTAGTGCTGAGAAGCCCGGAAGTGGTGGTCCCCATTACAGAAATCCACTAAGTTTTTGGCTCTTATATATATCATTAAAATTTAAAATACGGTAATGACATATGTTAATAGCGCATTTCTATATGTTAAAAGAGGAGACACGCACATATTTAGTGAGATAACAATGTTCTCAATGAAATTTAAACTAAATAACTACTTCATACACTAAAAAAGAAATGAATAAATACATCTAAGAAATCATAAAAATGCAATAGCCCATTTCTATACATTAAAAGCTGAGGAAACAAAAACACACATATTTCGTGAAATAACAATGTTAAATTGTCAACTTAACATTTATCACATTGGAAAATTCTAGAAAAAAAAGGAGTGAAACCCCCAACTTAATCGTAAATTATATATATATATATATATATATATTAATTACTGCAAGTGTACAATAAAAATATATTCGTGGCCAAAGGAATTGGCCAAGTAATGAACTCTCATTAGGATAGGGGAAATAAACCTTCGGAGGGAAGGGAAACCCGCAAATAAAATCACAAGTACACGGCTCAATAATATATAATACATTGTTCTGCATAACTGGGCATTGCCAATATAACCTTTGTAATACAATCAAACAAGCTGAAGCATGTCCATTACCAGTGTAGGGTTGCATTTGTAAAACCCTATCTTGTAATTTTAAATAAACCAGAAGTAAGCTAGAGGGTGTGAAGGATCTAACCAGATTTAAAAGGGTAAAATTAGCACTAGTAATTCTGAAGCAAAATGGGAAACCAAGAAAGACATAAACAAATTTTCTAGCAACCATTCACTCAAATATATGACGTCGCGTGATCATACCTATAGAAAAGCTTAGCATGCTCTACGAAACTCATTAAAAGGAAGAGAACTCTGCCATAAGGGTTTTAAGGATTTCTTTACCTATAGATGACCGGGTAGGGACACCAATTTTCCTACGAGGGAAAATAGTATTTAGCCCTTAACAATAACCCCCGTGAAGGAAGAAAAATAAAAATAGAAAACCATTGCAGGAGGATAATGTTGGACATAGGGTTTTGGAAATCTCACCCTAATGAAACTCATTAGCTAAATCTCTGGAAAGGCCGAAAGCACTTCTAAATCTCCTTGTGAAACTTTTGTGCGGTGGCTAAGAAACCCTCTGCGCAGAGCTGAAACACCCGCACAGATAACTGAGCACCACTTAGCATATACAATCGAGAACGACATAAGAGCAAAATTCAATTTCACGGCATTAGCAAAAGAGAACACACAAATTCTGGAAAAACTTAACCAGAGTCGAGCCTGTGCGACACCCTAACCAAAACTGTGACCATATTCAAATCCGGGAGGCTTAGTCAAGCAAAGCCAATAAGAATCCGGAGGTAATTCCTTAACAAAAATGAGACAAAACACCTTGTTGCAGTGGGTTTTGAAAAGAAGTCGCAGAGCTCATTTCGCTGCAAAAGTAAAAACACAATGAATCTGTGATGGTTAGGCTTGCTAGGCTAGTTATGCTAACCGTCACTTAATCAATCTCTATCTGTCAATCAAGTTTTGATCTACACCATTAAGCAACTAGGGTTCCACGCCGGCAGTGTGGACCCAACTCACAATCCCAAGACGAAATGATTCTCCCCTATGTGGCAACCAACGCAGATAGTGGATGTAATTTAATGTTATAAAGTATATAACTATAAACAACATCTTTGATGAAAGCGAATTAATCCCAGGAAAGCTCATGCGAAAGCATCTATATATATATATAAAACATGGTAGGTAGTGCTCTCAATGTCGTGACTCTATACCATTCTAACATTGTAAATGATGAATATAGGTATGAAGGTCTACTATGATGTACCACAGTTTATATGAGATCATATATATAGACATGTATGCATATATGTGTATGGTGAAAAGAATAAAATAAACATATTTATATAGTTAAGAGACCATCTTGGAAATTAATGGTTGAAAAAAACAAGAGTAATAAGTCTTGATGCGGATTTCACCAGAATTCCTAACTTGAACAAATATATCAAGAATATGGAAAACATGTATAAAACATTTTGTAAAAAATTGTAGATGAGAGCGAACTCGAATTGACAAATGTTATTTGTATGCAGAAAGAAATATATGATAAGTCAGAAAGGATGGATTTAAAAATTGTGAATTTTTTATATCGTTAAAAAAACTCATTTTTCCAATTTCTAGAACAATGATTTACTTTTTGTTTTTGTGTAAATTGGAAGAGATGTTATAATAACCTTGAAGTAAGTTAGTCTATACAGAGGAGAACAGTAAGAAATATATGATAAATTAGAAATGATGGATTTAAAAATTGTGAATTTTTTACATTGTAAAAAAATCACTCTTCCAAGAACAATGACTTACTTTTTGTTTTTGTGTAAATTGGAGAGGATGCTATAATAACCTTGAGGTAAGTTAGTCTGTACGGAAGAGAACAGTAAAAACATTTTTCACAAAATTTTATATATATATATATATATATATATATATATGATTAATAATAAAAAAATAATTTAAATATGGAGAAGGGGAAAGCACAAGATTTGAACCTCATACTTCCAATTTAGTGAGACTTCGTTTCCTGCCAATTGTCTCATTTCCACTACCATTTCCAATTGAGCTACCTTAAGAAGACAAAAGATTTTAAATACTTAAATAAAATATTTTATAAATATAATTATACAAATGGTTGTATTTATAAGAAATAGTTGTAATTTTAATTTAATTATTAATAATCATTAAGTGGATAATAAGTTTTTATCTTTGATTGAATATTTTACAATATTTATAGTAGTATACATAAATAAAAATTTGAGAAATATATCTAAAGTATTTGTGCCTTTTTTCCCTTTTAATTAAATTAATTAATTAAATTTTTTTTTATAAAAAAGTGTGATTTGAAGTGAAATATGGATTTTTGGGCATGTAGTATTGATAACCCATACTACTAGCTCAAGGTATTCTAACAAAGTCTATTTGCAAATGAAGAATCCCTATGATAAAATCAATGTAAGTATTCATTTATGAATGTTGTTCTATGTTTTTTTTAAATATATATGTTTAACTTATATATATATATAGATATATATTCTTTTAACAATAACAACAACAATCATGTTCTATTAGTGCTCTAGTTATAATAAATATATATATCAAAATTCCAACTAAATTTAAGAAAAGAGTTAAAGATGAATGACAATTTGTTTGAGATTATTCATTTTATAGTCACATGCAATTTAAGTTTCAAAATAATTATCTCCTTTTACATTTTTAAGTTAGCAAAACTATGGTAATATTATAACATTTATTTTAATATTTTTTAAGAAAAAAATAAAATACTAAAAAAAGTCAAGTAACAACTAATTAAAGTTCAATAAACTTTAATAATGATAATAGATGTTAATAACAATCATTATGCACAAATTTCTAGAAATCAATAAATTAAGGAAACTATATAAATTAAATTGTTTGATAAACATTCATAGACATCGAAATAAACATGTTATTTTAACAAAATTAAAACAAATCCACATCAAAATAAGCATCTTAGATTACCAAATTTAAAACAAATCATAAAACTTAAATAAATAAATAAATTATTAATTATATTTATATATATATATATATATATATATATATATATATATATATATATATATATATATATAGATACACCTCGAACATTTATTCCATTTTAACATGGAGAATTTTAACTTGTGATTTGCTATAATATTAAAGTTTTTGAATACTATATGTCAAAATATATATATTTCAATTTTCTTTTTAAATTTATTTTTTACTTCAATCTATTAATTATTAATAATTAAACTAAACTTTTATTCAGTTCTCTAGTTTAAAATAAAACAAGTGTAATACTAATACTTGCCTCTTATGCAAAAAGTAATTGATAAAGTGTGGAAGATTTAATTAATTAAAATGGTCACCTACATATTCATGGGCATAGAGCAGACAATGACAAGTTGTTATGTTAAGGCACTCCGTGGTGAAAATATTATCAGTTTGAAACCCTATGAGTAGAAATCCAACCATGTTAAAGATTGGTGTGACCCATGTCAATTGTGACCCCAAATGATATCATTAATTGAGATGATATAGACATATGTATTATATGAAACACACTCTCATCAATGTAAACAATGTTATTTGAAAAACCCTCATAACAATGAGGAATTAAATGATGTCAATATAAGGCATTGGAAAAAGTCCAAACAATACATGTCTATTTCTTAAATGGTTTTGTCCTAAAGGTTCAATTTGTTTAGATTTCAATATTTTGTTTATCTTTGCAATTTATAAAAGTGGAATATTAAACTTAGATTAATAACATTATTATTAATATATCATTTATTCTAGATTAAATAGTAAATACACATAGTTCTAATTATATGAGTAACTTATTACATCATATTAATAATTAAGTATATTTAAGATCATTTGAAGTTTTTATTTCATTAAAAATATTTAAATTTTATTTTTTATTTAATTTACCATTTTTAACTTATCATTTTTGTAAAATAATATATATATATATATATATAAAATTAATTATAATTATATAATAGAATATTAAATTTAAACTAATAATGTCATTATAGTGATTTTAAATAATATTTATTATATATTATTTTTTTCCTATGAGTAACTTGTTATATTACGTTGAGAAATATATTTAAGACAAATGAAACTTTCATTAAAATATTATATTGTTAATTTTTTTGAAAAAATTTAAATTTTGGTTATTTTAAATCTTGTTTATCTAGAAGACATATGTACATTTTTGCAAAATAATTAGAATATAATATTTCAAAGCTTATTTATATATTTATTATGTAATAATAATTTATGATTTATAAAAATAATGAATTTTAAATTGTATACTATATATAAAATATTATAAACCATATTTAATAGTTAATTTATGTTTATTTATTTCATTAACATATTTTCCCACACCGGAATATTTTATTACCTAATCAAATAAGACATTATTTTGATTATGTCAAATCAAAACATTTACATGATATGTAATATTAATCCCTTATTTAATCAAATACGGTATTATTTTGATTATTTCAAATCCAAACATTTACGCGAAATGTAATGTTAATATATATGATAATGTTAGTGTGGATATGGTTTACAAAAATTAGTTTTAATGATTTGTCAGCCTAATTAAAAATGAAAAAATATTTACATACCAAATATACAAAAACCATTTTGATGAGACCAATGATCAGTACTTGGCAACAATAATGAAGGAAGCGGAGTATGCCTATGGTTTCGTTAAATAAAATATTCTAGAAAACAAATGTCCGACGACACAGTGGGGATCATTTTAAATCCCAAAAAATAATGTTATTGGTAATTGTTTAGATAAAAGTCGTCAATAAGGTAAAAAAAAAGTGTAATATTTATGAGGGTTGTGGCTTAAGCCGCCCACCAGGGTTCTAACCTCCAATATCTCTCGTGGCATGTGGTTAAGAGAAGCACCTAAAATATCAATAAGGAAAGAAAAGTGTAATATTTATGAGGGTTGTGGCTTAAGCCGCCCACTAGGGTTCTAACCTCCAATCTCTCCCGTGGCATGTGCTTAAGAGAAGCACTTAAAAGACGAGTTCTTTTGTAGAGGCAGGTTTTTTTAACACAAAAATGGTGCTGGAGCATGCAATTCTTCCAATCTAGCCTCGCATAAGAAATATTTTAAAGGAAAAAATTAATGTGATCTGACACTAAAAACAAGCCCATAAATTGTCCTTAGCTTTATGTCTAAACCCGATATAGGTTAGAATCCGGAGAGATCTATATTATGATAAATGTAAATCCACAATTCATATGTATTACTCAGTGCATCCAATTCACTGTGACATAAAAATCTACTGGAAGCTGCCAAAAACCATAATTTGCGGATTGGAATATAATACCAAGATTCAACATTGAACTTTAAAATCCCTCTATTAATTACATCGTAAGTCGTTTCCCTCTTAAATCAACTCCCCTCTTGTCTTACATGTCTTACTATGATCCGTTTGATCTGATGTTAGACGATTAAAATGTTTGTCACCATTGATAAAAAATCTTGTTATAACTAAAACAATACTGATCTTCGAGGCTCCTTGAAACCATATGAATATCAAGATGATGCTTGATGCCCCTCCTAAGAAACCCGACTCTTTCCCTGCAATTCAATTGGGAGAATGTGCCAGATCATGAATACATGCAATTGTACCTTCTTATGGGATAAATAAACCTTAGAAACCTTAAAATCTTCTTGGATCAAGAACAATCGAAACTTAATCTTCTTCTTGGAACAAAAAACCCTCGCAATTTGATTAAGAGAAGGTGTCGGATCCCATGCCACAAGACGACCATGGCTTGCATTGCAGAATATTGTCGTCCTCTCCCTTCTCTCGATGTTCAGTCCCATTTGCATTCTTGTCTAGAAAGTTGCCTTGTTGTCGCTACTAGAGAGGGTTTCATGTCCTAGAAGTGTCTCTTTCGACACCTCCACCATGGTATTCCACGGACTGAGACTCTACAAGCAAGGTGAAACTTTTCCCAGGGTTGTTTGGTAAGTCATTTGAGACCGTTTAGCTGACAGTTTCTTCATTATTTTTTATATGTATTTATTTTTATTTCTTTTATATTTAGATTCAAACCCCGAATCACGGTTGTTATAGTTGCAAGAGCATTCAATTTATTAGGGTTTTCACCATTGCCATTTTATTGTTTTATTTTCCTAAGCATACTGCTCATTTATGGAGTTTCTGTTCTGAGGTTCATGTTTTTGGGTTCTCTTTTTATTTTTATTGTTTGCCCAATATTTTTCTTTAGGTATTCATTGTTTATATACATGTTGTCATTTTAATTCACTCTTATCATTTTGCTACAGGTAACCTCATCAAGTTCAATCCCCTCCATTCTTGCTATAATTGAATGTCACGAAGGTGACCTTCACCTTCTTGATTGGTTTGGAGTGTGGTCTAATTCATAGTTCCGAGCTAATGAAGAGAACTGTACTTTTTTTAGAAAATCCGTAATAGGGTTGGAGTAGTTTATTGTTATGTGCTTTGTAGTGTAATAATTTTAGAATGGTTAAGGGAGATAGATAATTCTATTAGGCCCCAGTTGTAGACTTGAATTTTAATGTTAAAAGCACCACTTTTTATAGGCGAGAACCAATATACAGTTGTTTGCTTAATGTACCGAGTTATGATATGTTAACTATTTTTTTTTTGCTCTTCCATGAAGCTCTATGTATCACTGTAGTTGACTTGCATAGATATACTGAAGCTTTGGTGTATTTTCTTAGAGGGAGTTGTAATAGTTTTTTAGACTATAATTCATGGTTCCCACTTCCATGATTATGACATATATATTTTATGTAATCATCTCGGCACTCGTATGGATGTTTCTTTTAGATTAATTAGGCATGTTGCAATATATATTTGGTCTCTAAATTACTTAACTTGAAATGGATACCTGGCTCGACATGGATTATATTTGGTATATTTTGTCACTTTATCTATCACAATATATCTTGTTTTCGTTAACTCATTAACGTGTTTTCTTGGCTTATGATTTCACTAGTTATGTGTAATCTTTTTCTCATAAGAGTTTGTATACACAATGTCATAGTCATTTCTTAAATCATGAACTAAATTACTATGTTCTTTGTTTCTTGTTTTCTTACACCTGTAACTTACAAAGGTTTATATTCCTCAGATATGGGTGGATTTAGGGACTATTTCGAGGTTGCTAACTCACTAGGTAAAAAAAAAGTGTAATATTTATGAGGGTTGTGGCTTAAGCCACCCACCAGGGTTCTAACCTCCAATATCTCTCGTGGCATGTGGTTAAGAGAAGCACCTAAAATATCAATAAGGAAAGAAAAGTGTAATATTTATGAGGGTTGTGGCTTAAGCCGCCCACTAGGGTTCTAACCTCCAATCTCTTCGGTGGCATGTGCTTAAGAGAAGCACTTAAAAGACGAGTTCTTTTGTAGAGGCAGGTTTTTTTAACACAAAAATGGTGCTGGAGCATGCAATTCTTCCAATCTAGCCTCGCATAAGAAATATTTTAAAGGAAAAAATTAATGTGATCTGACACTAAAAACAAGCCCATAAATTGTCCTTAGCTTTATGTCTAAACCCAATATAGGTCGGAATCCAGAGAGATCTATCTTATGATAAATGTAAATCCACAATTCATATGTATTACTCAGTGCATCCAATTCACTGTGACATAAAAATCTACTGGAAGCTGCCAAAAACCATAATTTGCGGATTGGAATATAATATCAAGATTCAACATTGAACTTTAAAATCCCTTTATTAATTACATCTTAAGTTGTTTCGCTCTTAAATCAACTCCCCTCTTGTCTTACATGTCTTACTATGATCCATTTGATCTGATGTTAGGCGATTAAAATGTTTGTCGCCATTGATAAAAAAATCTTGTTATAACTGAAACAATACTGATCTTCGAGGTTCCTTGAAACCATATGAATATCAAGATGATGCTTGATGCCCCTCCTAGGAAACCCGACTCTTTCCCTGCAATTCAATTGAGAGAATGTGCCAGACCATGCATACTTGCAATTGTACCTTCTTATGGGATAAATAAACCTTAGAAACCTTAAAATCTTCTTGGATCAAGAACAATCGAAACTTAATCTTCTTCTTGGAACAAAAAACCCTCGCAATTTGATTAAGAGAAGGTGTCGGATCCCATGCCACAAGACGACCATGGCTTGCATTGCAGAATATTGTCATCCTCTCCCTTCTCTCGATGTTCAGTCCCATTTGCATTCTTGTCTAGCAAGTTGCCTTGTTGTCGCTGCTAGAGAGGGTTTCATGTCCTGGAAGTGTCTCTTTTGACACCTCCACCATGGTATTCCACAAACTGAGACTCTACAAGCAAGGTGAAACTTTTCCCAGGGTTGTTTGGTAAGTCATTTGAGACCGTTTAGCTGACAGTTTCTTCATTATTTTTTATATGTATTTATTTTTCTTTCTTTTATATTTAGATTCAAACCCTGAATCACGGTTGTTATAGTTGCAAGAGAATTCAATTTATTAGGGTTTTCACCATTGCCATTTTATTATTTTATTTTCCTAAGCATACTGCTCATTTATGGAGTTTCTGTTCTGAGGTTCATGTTTTTGGGTTCTCTTTTTATTTTTATTGTTTGTCCAATACTTTTTCTTTAGGAATTCATTATTTATATACAGGTTGTCATTTTAATTCGCTCTTATCATTTTGCTACAGGTAACCTCATCAAGTTCAATCCCCTCCATTCTTGCTATAATTGAATGTCACGAAGGTGACCTTCACCTTCTTGATTGGTTTGGAGTGTGGTCTAATTCATAGTTCCAAGTTAATGAAGAGAACTGTACTTTTTTTAGAAAAGCCGTAATAGGGTTGGAGTAGTTTATTGTTATGTGCTTTGTAGTGTAATAATTTTAGAATGGTTAAGGGAGATAGAGAATTCTATTAGGCCCCAGTTGTAGACTTGAATTTTAATGTTAAAAGCACCACTTTTTATAGGCGAGAACCAATATATAGTTGTTTGCTTAATGTACCGAGTTATGATATGTTAACTATTTTTTTTTTGCTCTTCGATGAAGATCTATGTATCACTGTAGTTAACTTGCGTAGATATACTGAAGCTTTGGTGTATTTTCTTAGAGGGAGTTGTAATAGTTTTTTCAGACTATAATTCATGGTTCCCACTTCCGTGATTATGACATATATATTTTATGTAATCATCTCGGCACTTGTATGGATGTTTCTTTTAGATTAATTAGGCATGTTGCAATATATATTTGGTCTTTAAATTACTTAACTTGAAATGGATACCTGGCTCGACATGGATTATATTTGGTATATTTTGTCACTTTATCTATCACAATATATCTTGTTTTGGTTAGCTCATTAAAGTGTTTTCTTGGCTTATGATTTCACTAGTTATGTGTAATCTTTTTCTCATAAGAGTTTGTATACACAATGTCATAGTCATTTATTAAATCATGAACTAAATTACTATGTTCTTTGTTTCTTGTTTTCTTACACCTGTAACTTACAAAGGTTTATATTCCTCAGATATGGGTGGATTTAGGGACTATTTCGAGGTTGCTAACTCACTAGCTTGACCTGGAAACTAACCCAATCCACTCCCAACAAATCATTCAGTTGTCTTTTTAAAACTAATTTTCAAAACTCGAGAATAGAGTAGAACAACTTATGCCCTGCTTATTTACTGCTTTGTTTCTTTGCGAATACTTCCCTCCATTTAGCTGTTTTTGGTTCTTTGGGACATAACTGAACTATATCCTAACCAACAATTTATGTACTTAATTATATTCTCCCACTTAGGGTGGGCTTGACATAGGCAATAGGCAATTCCCAATTTTACAAAAAAAGCAAAAATAATAAATTACACCCGCTAATGATGATATTTGAACGATGGTTTAATTTATAAATTTTGGATGGCACTGTACAAAAAATTAACTCTTTCAAAATTATTTAGAGTGGGAATAATACATTGAATAGAGAAACATGACATTGTCATTTCAAGAGAGACAAGAGTGTCGTAAGGAATCGCGGACACTTGGAATTTGTTTTCAATAAATTAACCAAAATCACAACCACACTTGAATGGTGTTTTATTCCCTACAATTACAAATCGTTGGGAGTTACATCCCTTTAGGAGATGGTCCTTTCGCCTTGTACCTATTGCCTAGAGAAGATACTATGGTACAACAAGCACACTGCAATTGTAACTAATTTCAATGGATGAGTTGAACCTAACACCTCAATAAACTATATATTATAATTTTCTAATCGTACCAAATATGATATAAATTGGATTACAGATCATTCCAAAAGGGACAACACTAAAGCCTTTCTAGTCTTTTACTAGCAAGCTACAGAACCAACAATTAAAACTCTTGGGCTATCAAGGTGTATTATTTATGGATCATGTTTCTTTGTTTCAAATCCTTTGGATTGAATTGTTTCCTTTGTATTCTAATTTGAATGCTCTGAATCAACACTCTCAGCCTCGTTTGAGTCTGAATGCAGAATACCATTTTCACTAGTTATTGGCAACCTTAATCTTGATTTCTTGATGTCAGAACTGTTAACCACATTTCCATCGTCGCCTAACTTCTGAACATGAGCACCTTCATTAACTACAAGCTACAAAAAGAAGGCATATGACTTTTTTACTTTAACAATAGAAGCAGGGAAAAAATTATAACCTTTGCCCCAAAAAAATAAAAAACATTACAAAATTAGTTTCAAATTAGGCATACCTATTGCTGTTACTGAGCTTGTTGCCTCAGTTTCTTTTGCTTCATAACTTTCTGATGACATTCATAGAATGTGAAATCATCAAGTATATATGTTTTCAATGATTAGTTTTTGAAAATTTTCAGCATATCTATACCCTCTGGAAATTTGATCTTTATGGACAAAATGCTAATTATTGCATCAAGCAAACATGTCAACTTCAAGAAAAAAATTGATGCATTCAACATATTGGGTTCAAATCCAACACAAATGATATTCATGATCAATGCAAAGAGGAACTAGAACTCACACCTTTCCTTGCTTACAATGACAAATGCTAAGATGTGAAGTGGGGACATAATACCAAAAATCTTATTTAACATGGAAGATTAGGGATATAACTTATTTGAAAGCCAATGATATGCAACATGAGCAAGAATTTGCGAAAAAAAAAATTATATGTGAAAGAAGTATTGAAATTTAAAAAAGGGAATCCAACAAATATTTTTCAAAGCATACACAAAAATATTAGTAACTCGAGCATGAAAAAATAAGCAAGTTGTAAATGATTACCTCTTGTGTGTCTCTACAATTTGTCACATGCTTGTTGTCATTGTTTTCCAAGATAATTCGGTGAAACTGTGAATTTGTAATATCCTTTATCATCTGCCACTTTACAGGGAAAAATAACTCCACTTATCTTGTTGTCAAAAATCCATGCTCCTGTCAAAATCTACACTACCAACCATCTCTGTCACACCACAGAATTGACCACTTGCATTAACTTGAATTATGTGAGTTATAGAAGATGTTATTAGCCTTGAATGCACAATAGAACAACATGAGACAACTATAAAAGCTACTGATATAATATAACAGTAATTAACCAATCCAAAATCACCAGTACTGACAAAAGGATAGCATTAGACTTAATGAGAAAAATAAAAACACTGGACAACATTTATTGTTTTCACTGGAAAACTTTTGAGCTTCTTGGTATGCCCCATATAGCCTTTTATTTCCATTAGGAGTACTTTCCCAAACATTGTATTTGATGCTCTAATGAACATCATTCTCACTATGTGATTTTATTAAAAAAAAAATTTCATCTGTGAGGTTATATTGCTCTCTATTTATCAGATTTCCATTCATCTCACAATTTCCCAACCAATCTTCGCTACCATAATTTCTCGTTTTTGAAGATATATGATAGCCTTTTGGCCTATTGGTTCGAGGACCATGTTTCTGTTCATTCAAAATGTCAAAATTCCAAGTTTCATTAGTGTGATTCCCATAAGCCTTTCCTCTCAAATGTGAGTTGGGTTTGAAAACCATGTTATTTTTAAATAGCATCATCAACTTCCCCTGGTTGAATCCTGGGAAATTTTTCCTGAACTGCATAGAATCCTTAGGTAGCATTGCACCTCTGGCACCCAAGCCATGCTGTTGGTTAAGTTGGATATGAAATCAATAAAAATGTGTCACTAGTTGAAATAGATAGGATAAAAAATAATGTAGAGAATAATAAATTAGATCTAAAAGTAGTCCAAATCTTTACCTTAATGAATTTCAAATATTATCTAAAACGTGCCAATAGGCAAGTACCATTTCACAAGAAGTCACATGGCATGCACAACCTATCACTTTACTAATGTTGTAACATTTCGAGAATTATTAAGGTGTTCAAAATTATTTCTATGGCCTGTTCTATGAAGTTGTTCCTCCATCAGTGGTGCTTGCAGGGGGTGGATTAATGAACATCACTGGATTTTTGATGGTGTGGCTCACTGTCACAGACCGTATTTCCACCCATAACAATGGGTTGATGTTTGTGTACATAATAATGGGATCTAATTCACAGACCTTCACCAACAATGTAACTATGATAACAAGCGTGAACAACTTCCCTCACGACAGAGGGTTGGTGTTGGGGCTTCTCGAGGGATTTGCACGACTAAGTGGAGCTATTTTTACTCAGATCTACCATGCATCTTATGGGAACAATCCTAGCTCCTTGGTTCTTCTCATTGGATGGTTTCCATGTGCAATGAGCTTCAGATCCATGCTCATGGTACTCCTGATGAAGTGAGATGAAAAGAAAAAAGCAGGGGTATTTTCTATACATATCTATATATAGCCATAACCCTCGTTGGGTTTCTTTTGGTTGTTATCATTGTAGAAAATAATTCCAAGTTCCCTTCCATTGGGTTTAAGATTGTGGTTGTTGTAATTGAAATTTTTCTCATGGCACCCCTCAGAGTAGTTACAAATGAAGAATTTAAAAGATTCCAAGCAGAGAAGAGGGAGCTTGGGTTGGCTGAGACTCATTGAGATTAACCCAAAGATGTCCAGGAAACAAATATTGATGGTGATTTTGTAACAGGGGTACTCAAAAATTTTAGAGTAAGTCTCACAAAAGTATATTCATGGTGTATCGAGGCTCCTGGTTCTGTTTTAGAACAATTCAAGGAGATTGGATTAATAGGAATATAATCAAAGTATATCAACACTCCTATGAGAGGATAAAATTACTCAATTCTTCAAGGCTTGTTGAACTTACACATGTGGATTATGTTCATAGGGTCAATATGTGGTATTGGGGAAGCTATCACTTCAATAGACAACATGGGTTAGATTGGGTCTGCCCTTGGATTCACTTCAGTGGATGTGAGCAAATTTGTGTCTCTCATTAGTATCAACAATGTGGTTGCAGGTTTTTTATCTCAATTTTTGTTAAAGAAGTATAGTTTCCCAGGCCGCTCATTCTAACAAGTGTTTTAGCCATTTCTTCTATAGGCCACATTTTCATAGCATTTGCAGTTCTAGGGGCTCTCTATGTGGCTTCCATTGTAATAGGATTTTTCTTTGGAGCTCAGTGGCCTATGATTTTTGCCATAAATTCTAAGCTTTTTGGGTTGGAACATTACTCCACCTTCTATAATTTAGTAGGTTCTTCTAGCCCCACTGTAGATTACTTTTTATCTATAAGAGTTGTGGGATATCTCTATGATTCAAAAGCTACAAAACAACAACATAACTTGGCACATGATTTTATTAGAGCCTCCTCACCCACCTCTGCACCATACCAGAGCGAACTGACATCGATAGGAGTGAGTTGTTTCTGTGAGACATTTATCATAATGGCCATTGGGCCAATTGTTGGTTCCATCATGTGTGGGTGGCTTGGGATGCGAACCAAGGATTTTTACAAAGGGGATATCTATACCAAATAAGAAATTAAAGATGACGACTCTAAAGATGAAGAGAAACATGAACATGAGGTTTCTAAAATGTAATAGAATTGGGTTAGAATTTCTAATCATTTATCAATGAGTATTTTTATCGCATATTTTTTTTTAAGTTTCATGTTCATATATTGAAATGTTTTTAATACGCTAATATGAAAAAAATATATCAACATGCTTTACATTACCTATTGACAAAGAATATAACACAACATATGTTTAACATAAGTAAGACATCCATGTTAATCATTTTTTGTTGTCAATTTATTGTAATCCTTCTCATCTTTAACATAGGTTTGTGTTGGTGTTATAGTTGGCATTAATGAGTATCATTATACACTAGTTACTTTAAATATCAAAGAAGAGAAAGGAAAGTTTTGATGATTCTTAATGTCTTGTTTTAAGGATAAAATTAATTAATTATATATCACACTAAAGTTCAAAATAATGGAGAATATTGTATTATTGGAGAGAATTTGTTTGTTAGTTGTACAAGTGTCCTAGATTAGGATTAGTTCCTATTTTCTAGGGGTCAGTTGTAATCTCCCTAAATTGATGTAAACTTATATATTTCTAATTTTATGATTAATTCAATAGAGAATTCTCTGCTTCGGCAGTGCATCTTACACACCTATGAGCTTCTAGTTTCAAATTATAAGTTTCAACTCCCATTTTTAACATGGTATTAGAGCTGGTGAGCCTTAGTGGCTAGAGTGCCCTAGTGTCATCATTAAGAGACTTAGTGGTTGCATTGTCTTACTGGCAGAATTAAGAGCCTTAGTGGTTGGAGTGCCTTAGTGGAAGTAGTGAAACCTTAGTGGCTGGAGAGCCTTAGTAGCAAGAGTGGAACCTTAGTGACAACAATGGAGCCTTAGTGGCAGCGATGGAACCTTCGTGGTTGATTAAATCGAGAGTCGTGGTGGTTGATTAAATCGAGAATCGTGGTGGTTGGTTGTGTCATGAGCCTTGGCAAATAAAGAGAGGTGATTTCTTTTTCTCTTGTTAAGAATTGCAATAGCGTAGGTTTTTTCCCTCTTTCCCGCACTTGCTAAAGAAGGGAAAAATGCAGAATTCGGGGTGAAAAAATGTGCTGATCGGCCTTTCTTTAGAGATATATTTGGCAACATGGGCAGAAAGCGTGGATCTGACACTATAAATTTGTGCTAGTGTAGTGGATCAAGTTCTAGATAAGTTATGTGGATTGATCGTTATGGATTGACTCAGATCTGGGTCTCTGTAGATCGTGGATGCATAGATCCTGTTGATCGGTTGGGAGATCACTATTGAGATCTGTTGAGGATCGGATCAGAAGCGAGTCTTGGAGATCGACTCAGATATTGCCCCCTTTGGTACATTTTTCCAATTTTTTTTAGATTGTCTGTGTAATTTTTACTGTTGGCTAGATTGATTGTTGGAGATTGAGGATCTTGAGGTAGATCAATAGATCGATCCAGTCACAATGAATAATTGTATGGATGAAGTGTACCTGAATGAGAAAAAGAAGCTTGATGGGTCGAATTATTCAAATTGGAAATTTAAATTGCAGACACAGCTTTAGAGGAAAAGTTCGTGGGCGTTTGCAAATGGGGACAAAGTGAAGCCGACTATAGCTAGAGGTGGAACAATTGCAACAATTTTGGATTGGGAGAAGAGGGAGAACAAAGCGAAGGTGTTGTTGAAATTCTCAGTGAAAGACTACGTTATCCCTCACATCAAAGAGTGCAAAATTGCAAATGATATTTGAGTGACTGTCAAGGATCTGTATGAGATAAATATTGCAAATCATTTATTGTTCCTTAAGACTAAGATCTCTCCATCAGAATGGAGGAGAATGAATCAGTTGTTGCATTCATCTCTCGGATCAAAGAGATGAGAGACAAGATGGGCAATATAGGGGAGAAAGTGTCGAACGATGATCTTGTCATGATTACTATGAATGGTATGACTAATGATTATCAGATGTTTATTACAGGGATGAAAACAAGGGAGAAAGCCCCCACTTTCAAAGAATTGACAGGGATCTTGATGCAATAAGAAGAGAGGTTGATGGATATGAAGCCTCAAAATGCATATCTTGCATTGATAGTGAAGAAAAATCCTTTCAGAGGGCAACTAGGAGCAGGATAGAAAGGCGGTGGTACACCCCAGAGAAAGCCACTTGAAGGTATGTCTTCAACCAAAATTGATTCAAGAATCAAGTGTTTTTACTTTGGTAAATCTAATCAGATTGGTAAAAATTGTTATCAAAAGAAGGTTGATGAAGCCAAACAAAGACATAAGAAGCATACAAGGAATTTTTTTGACGAAGATCAGAATCATGACCTCAAATTATTCTTGTATGATTTTGCTCTTATTGCTAAGATTGATGAGGGAGAAACCTGGTTTGTGGATTCTGGAGCATCCACTCACATGACAGATAATAAGGATTGGTTTGAAAGTTTTAAAGAAACTAGCAGTGGTGCTAATATCTACCTTGGTAATGACAAAGCCTACTAGATTAAAGGGTATGGAGACATTCCTGTGATATTGCTAGATGGAAATATCAGGCATATCCAAAATGTGATGTATGTACCAGGAATTAAAAATAATTTGATCTTTGTCTCTATGACTGTAGATTAGAAGTTGAAGGTAGTTTTTTAAAACCTATTGTGTCATAAATGATTTGATGGATAAACAACAAACAGTTGGACCTGGAATACGAGTTTAGTGCCACACCAAGCTTTGAATTCAACAACGATGACAACAGAGAATATTTGGCATCAAATATTCAAACACATCAATCTTCATGACTTATTGCTACTACAAAAACAAGGTATGGTTAATGGACTCCCTATTTTAAAAAATGCACATGTTGATTGTGAAGGATGTGCACTTGAAAATATGCATAAGGATGAATTTCCCTCAAGTTTAAATAGAAGAAAGAGAGATATCCTCGAACTTGTGCACACTGATATATGTGGACCAATGTAGACAAGATCATTAGGATGAGCATATTATTTTTTGTTATTTGTTGATGATTGCACAAGATATACCTGGGTATATTTTATCAAAAAGAAAAGCCATACTTTTGAATATTTTAAATAATTTAGAAGTATGGTTGAAAAACAGATAGGGAAGGTCATCAAAATTCTTCACTCAGGTTAAGGGGGATAATACAATCTTTGAAATTTCATCAAATATTGCAGGGACCATGGAATAATTCAACAGTTTACAGTACCCTACACTCCACAACAGAACGAGGTTATAGAGAGGAAGAACAAAACTCTGGTGGAGTGTGCACGTGACATGTTGAAAGGTAAGGACCTATCTAATGGATTTTAGGTAGAATCTATTAATACTGTAGTCTATTTAAAGAATAGGAGTCCAACAAAGAGTCCTGATATTAAGACTCCATTTGAGGCTTTATATAGTTTTAAGCCCACAATTAGTCATTTATGACTATTTGTTTCCAAAGCTTTTGCACATATTCCTAAGGAGGATGGAAGAAATTGGATGTTAAGGCCATAAAATGCATATTTGTAGGGTATTGTTCTAAGTTTAAAGCATACAAACTATTTAATCTATCCACTCACAAGGTGTTTGCGAGTAGAGATGTTGCATTCCTTGAGCAGGTTTATGAAGGGAACAAAGACAAAGGCTATGAGTAGTGGCACATGCCTTTTCTCATTGAGTACAACAATGAGGAAATTAAAGACAACCATATGCAATAGGAGTAGTAGCAAAAAGAAGAATCAAGTGATGCAGGTACAGTGAGCAATCCAAGTCCACGAAGGAGTGCGCAAGACATATTTGAGGCAAGTCTGCTACCGAGGAGATTAGGTAGGCATACTCAATTACTTGCAAAGTATAGAAATCATGCTCTTATAACTAGTATTTTAAATTTTGTTGAGCCCTCAAATTATAATGAAGCAAGTTAATATGATGAATGGAGGGTAGCCATGAAAGAAAATATGAGTCAATAATTAAAAACAAAACTTGAGATTCCGTTGAACTACCAAAAGGAAAGGAACCTATAGGTTGTAAATGGTTATATAAACCTAAGTTCAAAGTAGATGGTGGTGTAGAAAAATACAAAGCTAGGTTGGTAGCTAAAGGTTACTCATAGAAAGAAGGAATTGATTATGAGCAGACCTTTTCTTGTGTAGCTAAGTTAAACATTATTAGAATGTTAATAGCTTTAGCTACAAAGCATCATTGGAGTCTACACTAGCTAGATGTGAAATTTTCTTTTCTAAATGGAGAATTGAAATAAGAGGCATATTTAAAACAACCTGAAGAGTTTATCAAACAGGGGCAGGAATATTTAGTCTACAAATTAAAGAAGGCATTATATGGATTGAAACAACCACCCAGATCATGTTATGAAAAAAATTACTCATTTTTCTTTTAGAATAGTTATAAGGGGAGCAAAAACGACCCAAATTTGTATATTTTGTTTGATGAAATGGGGAATTTTTTTTTGACTTCTTTATATGTAGATGATCTAATTATCACTGGAAATGCTGATGATTTGATTAAAGAAATCAAAGTGTAGATGTCACAAGTTTTTGAAATGAAATACCTCTGAGAATTACATTATTGTCTGGGTCTAGAAGTTTGGAGGGACTCTGGCTAGACGTTTCTCACTCAAGGAAAGTATATCACTGAAAAAGTTCAGAATGGAATAATGCAAAGTTGCCTCAGTGCCTTTACAACAGAATCTTAAACTTGAAATTAATGATTATTCTAAAGAGGTGGATGCCACATTATATAGACAACTAGTTGAGAGTGTGACTTATTTTTCTACAACTAGACTTGACTTAGCATTTTTAGTCAGGTTGTTAAGTCAATTCATGTCAAATCCTCTTGGGAACCATTGGGTGGCAACAAAAGGTGCCTTAATATACCTTCAAGGAACCATTGATTTTGGTATTAAGTACACTAATTCTTCTGATATTAATATGACAGGTATTTTACATTCAGACTAGGAAGGAAACCTGGATAACAGAAGATCCATAACAGGATATGCTTTCAATATCGGCTCTGGGGCAATTTCTTGGAGAAACAAGAACAAAAGTATTGTATCCTTATCTTCTGCAGAAGCAAAGTATCAAGCAGTGTGTGCAGTTGCCTGTGAGGAAATTTAGTTGACGATACTTCTCCATGATGTTGGAGAAGAACCAAAAGATGCTACCGTAATCAGCTGTGACAACCAAAGCTCAATCAAGCTCGCAAACGAACCCATGTTTCATGAAAACACAAAACATATCGGTACTCAATTTCACTTTGTTAGAGAGAAGGCTCAGTCAAAAGAATTTTTTATTGAATATTGTAATACTTGTGATATTGCAGCAGATATTTTCACCAAGCCCCTTGGGAGGATTAAATTTGAAATGTTTAGACAGATGGTAGGAGTACAGGTGAACCCTTTCTCTATTAAGGGGGAGAGTTGAAAATAGTGGAGAATATTGTATTATTGGAGAGAGTTTGTTTCTTAGTTGTAAGAGTGTCCTAGATTAGGATTAGTTCCTATTTTCTAGGGGTCAGTTCTAATCTCCAAAAATTGATGTAAACTTATATATTTATGATTTTATGATTAATTGAAGAGGGCATTCTCTTCTTGGGCAATCTCAGATCCCATTTTTAACAACTATAAGTTTCAGATCCCATTTTTAACAACTAAACATTTTACTTTAGTGAATGGTACATGGTTATCTATTTTGTCTGTGTTTGTTAATTTTGCATAATGGGTTTAATATAAACTAATTTGGTCTTTATCAATGTTAAACATATTAGCTCTACATTATCACACAACATTTTATGTTAATGAATGACATGTGGATATGTATTATGATATTGTTTACTAATTACGACTTAAGGAATTTCACTTTGAGAAGAAATCCCCTCCAATGTGCAGTGATGAGCCTTTAGATTACTTTGTTAGACAATTAGAGTAATATTATCCAAGTTTCCATAATATGACTTACTGCTTTCCCATTGCAACGTGTGGTGCAATTGCTTATTTTCAATTATATATTGCAACATGTGGTGCAATTGCTAATTTTTACAAATATAATTAATAAAATATTGTGAGTGTTGAAAAATACAATATGGACAATATTAAAGTATTTACTAATTGATTTCACGAAAATATTCTTCTACGCACTGATTCTTCTTTTCCTTCACTCCGAAAGAATATGGATAATGGCTATGATACCAAGCATGAGCAACCAGAAAACACAAATAAAAGATCAACCAAGATTGTCTAGAACACAACTCATTTGTTCAGAAATTCGATTCTCAACGACGTAGTCGTTGCAGCTGCTGGATCTACTCACACTCAGAGTCACTGGCAGCAGATCAACGTCGCAACTATTCCACTTGAAACTCGGAAGCAACTGGTTCAGAGAATCGTCGGAGTAACCGACCAAGATAATGAACACTTCCAGCAAAAGTTTCGTCAAAGACTCATGCCCATGTCTTTGATGAGTTTTGTTATTTTTATCGTAGATTTTGGGACTAGAATATTTTGCAATCTGATTTATGGAAGAGAATTTAAACGGTTAATTTAATTTTTTTAGATTTTAAAATATTTCAAAATCTACAATTTAATTAATGTTTTTTCTAAATTTTATTAATTTCAACCATTTCTTCTGGTAATTTATTAAATATATTATAACTCTAGTTCTCTTTTTAGAAACTGAAGTATATCAGATATTTTTTTTTAAACACTATCTTGTACATATTATTACATGAATCTTCTTGAAAACATAGTATATTGCAGTAGTTAGTTTATACTAAGCTGAACGATCTAATGGTATTGAGCAGGGTTGGTATTATATTACCAGAGATTGAGTTCCGCTTCGAGGAGTTGAATATTTCTTCCCGTGTCTATGTTGGCAGTAAGGCCTTGCCAACATTAATTAACTGGACATTGAATATGGTGGAGGTATTGTTCCCAGTTCCATGGTTACCAAACCTGAACTTCGAATTTTATCATCACAAATAATTTGTAGTTAAAATATGTAAAAAGAAAGAAATTATTTTAAAGTCAAAGATAGTTTATGGGAGGGATTGTTTTTTTATCTGGCTCTTGTATTTTTTTTATCTGGCTCTTGTATTCAACTTTTTTTCTGTGAAGTCTCATAATAAAAGCTCTGGGCTTCTGGCTTTTAGACAAACTCCTAACTGAATAGATTATCCCAAGAGCTAGCTGCCATAATATCTGCATAACTTTCACTGCTGTCGTTAAAGGCTTACATTCTACAATGAAATGTTTTTCTGTTTCCACTTTGTTGATGAAAATTAGTCATTAGTTGAGCAATAAGAATCTTGGCTCTCCAAGAAATATTGACTCCTATGTACCATTTTTGTTGATGATTATAAGTGAGATTAAACTCTTCCATATAGTATTTTTTTCTTCTAGCTGATATTTCTGTAACTTATTATAACTATATGATGGATTTGTTTATATCTAGTGGAGTTTTTTTATTGCAAAAATAATTTTTAATAAAACTTTCATATTATTTTTAAAAAAATCATTTTTGATTTTATATATAGATTCATCTATTTTATATATAGATTGATCAATATTCTAATATAAAAACCTTAAACACTTTAATTATAAAAAAATCATAACTTAATCTTCTAATTCCAACCATGGCTATGATTATTTTTATATTGTATTTGGATTATCTCAAACTTTACAATGTTTTAGTAAAAAAATAATTTTTACTAATAAAATATATAATAAATCATATTAATAAATAAGTTGAAGTGTTTATTTTTCTTTAAATTCTGTGAAATAGTTTTTTTCGATAATCATGTTGTAAATTTTCTGGGAAAAGGGGTTCAACATTTTTTAAGATAATAATTTTCATGCTTCAATAAAATATTTATTAATTTAATATTTTTTGATTTAACATTTAAATTTGATAAGATGGTGTACGCAGGATGCTTTGGAAACCTTTCAGTTGAGGAAGACTAAAAGGAAAACACTGAAAATTCTTTGAAATGCGAGTGGTTTGATTAAGCCTCGCAGGTAGTTGAAAAGGGATTTTGAGAGATTTTGATGTAAATTGATTGCAGCTATTGAAGGGCTTCTCTCATTCTGTGGGGTACAACATTGTGAAGGATGACTCTTCTTCTTGGACCTCCTGCGTCGGGAAAGACCACACTACACAGGGCACTTGCTGGAAGGTTTGACAAAACACTCGAAGTAAGGATCTTATATTTTCTCTTTTTCTTCTAAGTTTGTTAATATGATTGTTGGTGAATTGTTTTGTTTCGTTAAATTTATTTTTAAATATATACATTTTCGATATTTAATTTATATAATTTTGTTTTGAAACAAGAATGATGAGTATGGTTTATATCAAGTTTTGTGCCATGTCGTCGCAAGAATTCATGTCAACTACATTGCAGAGTGATTGCCCATAATAGATCTTTCAAATCCAGTTTTGTTATAGTAAAAATTCAAACTATACGACAACATCCTTAATTTTCTAGTACTATATATACAACAAAATTGATGGAGAAGATAAATGCATTGAAGGTCAAACATCTATATTGGTGAATCAGTGGGAGAAGCTAGCCAATTCATGGCTATGTCGCTGCAAGGTTTAATTGGCAGATTGTCCACCTTGGCAACTTGCAAGTGGAGATCCGCCACAATGTTTTGGAGGGCTTCCACTTCATCCTCGAGTTGTGAAATCTTTGTCAGCTGACTTTATTTGGAGTCCAAGCTGGAATTATCACTGAGGATTTCTTGATGAAGTAAAACTTGGAGGTCATAGACATCGACTCTCAATTCTGCAAGTTCTTTGCTACATTGTTCACATGTGGGAGCCATACCTTTAAGGTTAGAGAGAGTACTTGCGGAGGCACTAATCTTGCCAAGGTTCTGAGCCACTCTCTTGGAGCGCTAGTGACGACGGCCCTCGAAACTCCATAATTGAGCTGACAAACCAATTGTAGCTGGAAAGGAAAGACTACTGAGAGACGCCGAGCTCACAAGCGTTCGGGCTCTAGAAATATTCCTCGGAGGAGATGACATAGCAAAAATCGAATATGACAACTATTAAATGGCAGAACACAGGACTTAGAGAGGATCACCTTTCTCTGAACAAAATTTTCACCCTCAAAATTGCACGGACCCTTGAATAGAGACAACTGAGAGGAGCCGAGCAACCCAACTCCATAGAAAAGTTGGCGTGCCACCATAAGCTAACTGAGGGACCAAAGCACTGTACATTTCCTCGAACACTAATTTATGCCCATTCAATTCCCTGATGCTTGTGTGAAGATATGAAATTGCAACTACTTTGGCCAGATCCCAAGGTTTCACCATCATTAACATGTAGCCTCAGATGACTTCTAACTTCGAGGAATTGATAAGAGAGTGAATTCCCTATCTAATCCTCGACATGGGAATTAAATGCAACACCATGGATAATGGATACCAAAGTGTTTCCGCCAAATTCCACATGATTCTATCCTTAGCCACCTTAATGATATTAATGGCACATACATCTTCCTGTGTACAACGCCCATCTGTTTCCATGTTCTATCTGCTACTAAGGTACAAACACATTGAGGAAATAATGAGAAGGAGAGGGGAGAGGAGGGTGAGGTAGGAAGGGGGAGAAGAGGGTGAAAAGAAGAGGGGAGAGGGAGGGAGCAGGAGGAAAGAGGGGGCATGGAAATAAGGGTGAGGGGACTAGGGATAGGTCGAAGAGGGATCATGAGGAGGGGGTGGCAGGGATAGAATTGAGTAAGGAACAAATGCACTTTTATAAAGATAGGAAAACTAACAAACCCTAATATTTTCAATAACATCATGGAATATTTTAAGACCTATGCCTCATTGACATATTTTGTTCCTTCTTGTAAAACGAAATCCCTATTGGGCATTGAGTCTACTTGAGTGTTAAAGAGATCTGAAAACATGGAAGTACGAAGAGTTGGAGATGATTGTGAGGAGGCTCTTAAGACGCTAGGGGATATCTTGAAGAAAAGAGTTGGTTACTAAGTATTTGATGACCAAGAAAGAGTCTCCTATGATAGTGAGGTATTTAACATCTTGTTGGAGGGCGAGGAGGAGGCCCATATATAGCCCATACATTTTGGCTTGGTTGTTTGTTTTATTACCGAGGTCCCAAGTGTACTTAATTACTATTTTTCCTTTGGATTGCGAATAATCCCTCCCCCTCCTACCACCTCTTATTTAATTTATATAATTTAATAATAAATTTATTATTTTAATTTCTTTTACTAAATTCTAGATGAATATTATAAAACATTTAATATTTAATTTATTTATTTACATTGAGTACAACTTTACTTTTAAAATTTAATAAATAAAAATAAAAATCACAATAAATAAAATATTTATATCTATTTAAATATACTAGATTAATAGTCAAGGGTCTTCGATAGACGGTGATCGAGTGCTCTATTAAGGCCCTCCTTGATGCAATTCTCTACCCTGGTCGGGGTGATATATTGGACATGATGAAGATGTAGTCCTGCCAAACTTAGAAAAACAAATACTAGACTAATAGTGTTCATTGGATGTACTTTAATTGGTGATATAAGTGATTTGAGTGTTGTGTCAACTGAGAAATCCGTCTCAATACTTGTAATAACTTTGGAAATTTACTTTGTGACTAGAAACTTACTTTATGACTTATTTGCATTAAAACTATGATTAAAAGTTTAGATGAATAAATGAATAGAAATACTAGATCTTTAAATTAAAAGAAAGAATCATTTTTTGGCATGTTAATCCTCTTAGAAATATGTTAAATGCTAATAATTGAGATTAACTCCTAATTGTGATTAAAACAGTTGAAATTAGTTATGCCCAAAGGAAGCATGAACAAAAAGGAATAAAATTCTCCTTTTGCAATGACTCTAAGGCAAAACAAGATATTTGACAGAGACACACCAATAACAAATTTCATGACATAATGAGAGCTAAAGGAAGTCACTTTGAAAAGATAACGAGTGGGTGAGAAATATTGATTTTGAACCCAAAGGATTGGTAGGATGATGCTAAGGATTTGGGGGGAAATTTTAACAAGGATTTTTGCAGAATTTTCCTCATAGATAGGAATTGAGCTCAGGGTAACAAACAAAGAGTTGGTTCAAGTTTGAGAGAAATTTTAAAGCCTTTGGCCTATTCCCTAGAGGAATTTAGATAAGTACAAAAATGATTTGATTTATGATTAGTGAGAATTTTGATTAAGCATATTGTTTTAGGAAAAGATTACATTAGATTAGATGATTACTGTTAATGGTTCCGAAATCATAGATTGTTAAATGAGAATTTTATTTTTGTTGATTAATGGACATAAATATATGTGTTTTAGAATATGCAATTGCTATTTGGGTATTTGTGTTCTGCTCACTGAGAGGAGCATGAGGTTACCCAAAAATTCTTTTTTCCATTTTTAAGAGTGGAAACAACTTAAATAAAATAAAAATAAAGACAACTTTAAATAACTGATCAGATAATTTTCCTAAACCAAAATAGTACCACGTGATAAAGTTGGGTATTCATAGATTGGCATAAAATAGAATGCGGGGCTTACTCGTATTAAGAATGTGTGATTTAGAAATAATGTTCTGAATGAAATTTAAACTAAATAATTACTTCATATATTAAAAAAACTATCAATTTAGCATTTATCACACTCAAGGAATCTAGAAAGAAAAGTGAAACCTATAAGCGTGAACTGTATCTAGTTATAAACGAAATGCACTTTTTTATTAAGTGATGACAACTTAATCATAAATAGAGTAGAACCTGAATATATATATATATATAAGCCAATTCCTTTGGCCACGCATATATTTTTATTGTACACTTCCGACAATTTTATATATATATATATATTAATGAACTCTCATTAGGGTAGTGGAAATAAACCTTTGGAGGGAAGGGAAACCTTCACATAAAATCACAAGTACACGGCTCAATAATATATAATACATTGTTTTGAATAAATGAGCATCGCCGATATAACCTTTGTAATACAATCAAACAAGGAGAAGTATGTCTATGACCACTTGAGAGTTGTGTTTGTAAAGGCCAATCTTGTAAGTTTAAATAAACCATAGGTAAGCTAGAGGGTGGGAAGGATCTAACAAGATTTAAAAGGGTAAAATTAGCACTTGCAACTTTGAAACGAAATGAGAAACCAGGAAAGACATAATCACATTTTGTAGCATTTGTTCACCCAAATACCTATAGAAAAGCTTAACAAGTTCTACGAAACTCATTAAAAGGAAAAGAACTCTGCCATACGGGTTTTAAGCATTTTTTTACCTACAGATGACCGGGTAGGGACACCATTTTTCCTAAAGGGAAAATAGTATTTAGCACTTAACAATAACGCTCCTGAAGTAAGAAAAAATAAAAATCGAAAACCATTGCAAGAGAACAATGTTGGAATTAGGGTTTTGGAAATCCGACCCTAATGAAACTCATTAGCTAAATCTCTGGAAAGGCCGAAAGCACTTCTAAATCTCCTTGTGAAACTTTGTGCTGTGGCTAAGAAACCCTCTGCGTAAGGCTAAACACCTGCAGAGATGACTGAGAACCAGTTAGCATATACAATAGAGAACGACATAAGAGCAAAATTCAATCTCACAGCATTAGCAAAAGAGAACACACAAATTCTGGAAAAGCTTAACCAGAGTCGAGCCTGTGCAACACGCTAATCAAAATTGTAACCATATTGAAATCCGGGAGGCTTACTCAAGCAGAAGCCAACAGGAATCCGGTGGTAATTCCTTAAAAAACATGAGACAAAACACTGGGTTTTGAAAAGAAGTCGCAGAGCTCATTTCGCTGCAAGAGCAAAAACACAATGAATCTGTGATGGTTAGGCTTGCTAGGCTAGTTATGCTAACCGTCACTTAATCAATCTCTATCTGTCAATCAAGGTTTGATCTACACCATTCAGCAAGTAGGGTTCCATGCCGGCAGTGTGGACCGAAGTCACGATCCCAAGACGACATGATTCTCCCCTATGTGGCAACCAACGCAGATAGTGGGTGTAATTTAATGTTATAAAGTATATAACTATAACAACATCTTTGATGAAAGCGAATTAATCGCAGAAAGCTCGTGACAAAGCGCATATATATATATATATATATATAACATGGTATGTAGTGCTATCAAACTCGTGACTCTATACCATTCTAATATTGTAAATCATAAATATAGATATGAAGGTCTAAGAGTATGGTCTACCATAGTGTATTTGAGATCATATATATATTGACTTGTATGCATATATGTGTCTGGTGAAAAGTATAAAAGAAACATATTTATATAGTTAAAATACAATCTTGGAAATTAATAATGGAAAAAAAAGAGTAATAAGTCTTGATGCATTAGGATTTCACTATAATTCCAAACTAAACCAATATAGGAAGAATATGGAAAACGTGTATAAATCATTTTATAAAAGATTCTAGATGAGATCGAATTGACAAATATTATTTGTATACAGTAAGAGATATAAAATAAGTTAGCAATGATGGATTTAGAAATTGTGAGTAGGAAATATATGATAAGTTAGCAATGATGGATTTAGAAATTGTGAGTAAGAAATATATGATAAGCTAGCAACGTTGGATTTAGAAATTGTTAGTTTTTTACATGGTAAAAAAAAATTACTTGGAAAACAATGAGTTACTTTTTGTTTTTGTCTAAATTGGAAAATATGCTATAATAACGCTGAAGTAAGTTAGTTTACAAGGAGGAGAACATTAAAGATATTCTTTACAATATATATATATATATATATATATATATAATTAATAATGATAAAAAATGTCATTTTTTTTGTAAATTTGGTATGATTATATCTTCATTACGTCTAACTTCTCACCTCCATTAGGGGGAAAGCACAAGATTTGAACCACTGAGACTTAATTTCCACGGCCATTGGCAATTGAGCTACCCTAAACAAACAAAAAAATTTAAATACTTAAATATAATATTTTATAAATATACTTATACAAATAGTTGTATTTATAAGAAATGGTTCTATTTTTAATTCAATTATTAATAATCGTTAAGTGGATAATAAGTTTTTATTCTCTATTGGATATTTTATAATATTCATACTAGTATACATAAATAAAAAATTGAGATATTTATCAAAAGTATTTGTGCTTTTTTTGCCTTTTAATTAAATTGATTAATTAAAAAAAATATTATATGAATAAGTGTGATTTGAAGTGAACTACGTAATTTTGAGCATGTCATATTAATAAGCCATGCTACTGGCTCATGGTATTCTAACAAAGTCTATTTGTAGATGAACAATCTCCATGATAAAATCAATGTAAATATTCATTCATGAATGTTGTTATACACACACACACACACACACACACACACACACACACACATATATATATATATACATACTTTCAACAATAAGAACAACAATCATGTTATATGAGTGCTCTAGTTATAGTAAATATATAAATCAAAATTCCAAGGAACTTTAAAAAAAAAAAAAGTTAAAGAAGAATGACATTTTGCTTGAGATTATTCATTTTACATTCACATTCAATTTAAGTTTCAAAATAATTATCACACTACTGACCCTTTTGCCTTTAGTTAGTCAAACTACAGTAATCTTATAACACTTAATTTAATAATTTTTTAACAAAAAAGTAAAATACTAAAAAAAAATTCAAGTAACAATTAAATTATTATGTAGAAATTTTTAAAAATATATAAATTAAATAAAATTAAGAAAATTATATAAATTAAATTGTTAATAAACAATAATAGATATCAAAATACACATATCACTTTAACAGAATTAAAAAAAATAAAAAAATCTGCATCAAAATAAGCATCTTAAACTACTAAATTTAAAAGAAATCATAAAACTTAAATAAATAAATAAATATAAAGCTTATTATTATTATTATTATTATTATTATTATTATTATTATTATTATTATAACCTTGAAGATTTATACCATTTTAACATGTAGAATTTTAACTTGTGATTTGTTATAATATTAAAATTTCTTAATACTATATGTAAAAAAAAACAATAACTCATTTTACAATCAAAATATTAGATAGATATATATATATCTATATATATATATATATATATATATATATATATATATATATATATTCATTTATTTATTTTTATGTTGTGGTTCACAGAAACCCTGGTCAACAGGTGGTGCTACGTCCACGGAAAAATCTCGGCTCATCAACACCAATTAAGCTAACCCTTGGGGCTGTATATATATATATATATTCCATTTTTTTTATTTATTTTTTTACTTTAATCTATTAATTATTAATAATTAAACTAAAATTTTATACAATTCTCTACTTTAAAATAAAACAAGTGTAATTTCTTAGTACTTGCCTCTTATACAAAAAATAATTGATAGAGTCTGAACATTCAATTAGTTAAAATGGTCACCTACATATTCATGGGCATAGAGTAGATAATGACAAGTTGTTATGTTAAGGCACTCCGTGGTAAAAATGTTATCAGTTTGAAACCTTATGGGTAAAAATCCAACCATGTTAAGGATTGGTGTGACCCGTGTGAATTATGACCCCAAGAGATATCATTAATTTATTGAAATAGTTGATTGAAATGATATAGACATATGTATTATCATGAAACGCATTCTCATCAATATAAACAATGTTATTTGAAAAATCCTCATAACAATGAGGAATTAAATGATGTCAATATAAGACATTGGAAAAATTCCAAACAATAGGTGTCTATTTCTTAAATGGTTTTATGCTAAAAGTCCAATTTGTTTGGATTTCAACATTTTGCTTATCCTTACAATTTACAAAAGTGGAATATTAATAACATTATTATTAATATTTTATTATTCTAGATTACATCATATTAATAATTAAGTATATTTAAGATCATTTGAAGTTTTTATTTCATTAAAAGTATTTAAATTTTATCTTTTCTCTGTTTAATATATCATTGTTTAACTTATCATTTTTGTAAAATAATTAAGTATATCATTGTTTAACTTATCATTTTTGTAAAATAATTAAGAATATATATATATATATATATATATATATATATATATATATATATATATATATATATATATATATAAACGAAATACTAAATTTAAATCAATAATGTCATTATATTGATTTTAGTTAATCATTATTATGATGATGATGATGATGGTTAACGTCCGCTGAGACCAAATAATGATCTATCGGACCTAGAAAGACAAATTATTTATTTTGATTTAAGACTTTATTTCTATGCTCAAAAAGCTTGGAGAGAAGCCTCCCGAGTTCACTATAATTTTGGCATTGTAAAAGGCTAGGAAGGTCAGTATTGTAACAAAGGTTGTGAAATTGAGATCTAATGTGGTTGTATGCAGGGCACTCTAAGAGGAAGTGGTTTTCATCCTCGATGCTCCTATTCTCACAAATATGGCATATCCTTTCCATCCATGGCGTTTTAGGAACTACCCAGCGGCCAGTTTCACTATGGAGCTCATGAGAATTCGTTCTAATCTTTGCTATATTAATTTTCTTTTTTGAGCTAGTTAGAATAGAGAGATACTTTTGATCTTCAAGGGTGGGGTTGATGACCTTCTTATAATAACTTAATTTTCTTTTAGACGCTAAATCTTTCTCACACCACAATTTTTCTTTGAACTTAGAAGTAACAATATCTTTAATGTTATTTATGTTTTGCAAAGCATCATTCTCATTGATCTCCCAATAGTTTAACCAGGCCCTTGTGTCCTTATGCCATCCTCGGTTAAGCCTTAGGTGATTTTGGCTGGAATTTAAAGCTAGCTTAGGAAGTCTATGATTGTCTATGTTATTGAGCTTGTGCTTGTACATCAGAAACCTGAGCATAGCTAGGCTCTCAATAGAAGAAAGACCTGCTTCTATAAGGAGAATAGGATAGGGTGTATTACTTTTAATTTTCAGGTTATAAGTTATAAAACGCTTCTGGATTTGCTCAATCTTCCTCCATGATTCTCTGGAGATGCTGCAGCCCCAAACTTCACAGCCATATAAGATAATAGGAGTGACTAAAGTTTCAAAGAGGAACTTCTTTTTATCCCACATTACGAGGTTTGTTGTTTTACAATTATTTTCAAGACCAAAATAAGCTTTCCATCCCCCATTGATCCTTTTCTCAATGCTATGGTTCCAGTTGAGCTTGTGATGGATATCAATTCCTAGGTACTTGTAAGAATACACTTCCTCCAAGTTATTATTGTCATACGTAAAATTAGCGCAAGTGTCCTTCTTAGATTTGATAATCATAACTTTTGTTTTGTCTGTGTTAACAGTCATACCATGGTAGAGCAGAAATCCTTAAGAAGCTTGAGTTGCTTATCAAGATCAGAAGGGCACCTTGCCAGAAGAACAATATCGTCAGCATAGAGAAGAAGGATAATGACTATCCCAGCTAAGATTGTGCCACCACATCCTGCTTCTTCTAAATAACCTTCGAGCTTATCGATGTAAATGCCAAATAGAGTAGGGGAGAGGGGGCAACCTTGTTTAACTCCGATGTTACACTTAATATCTTTTGACCACCCCTCATTGTTCTTTAGCTTGGCAATTACATTCTCGTATAACCTTATAGCAGCAGCTCTTAACTCAAGAGGAACCTTTAGCTCTTCTAACCTATTCCAAAGGTTGTATCTAGGAACCGTATCGAAAGCCTTTCTAAAGTCTACAAAGCAGCAGAATAAATTGGATTTATCATTACGACATTCCTCCGCAATGATCCTTAGCGTAACAAGGTGGTCTGTTGTTGAGTGGTGCCTTCTGAAACCTGCTTGGCCTTTAGCCCGCTTACCTTCACTTTCAAGCCATATGCTTAACTTTTTTTCCAGAATACTACCATATAATTTGGCTAAGAGAGGGCTGATCATAATTGTTCGATAATTAGAGGGGTTATTTGTATCACCACTTTTAAAAATAGGGATAATGAGGCTCTCAGTCCAAGGTTTAGGGAACCCTTGCTTAACAGCTTGATTGAAAAGCTTGTGGATGTGGGGGATGAGGACACGGCCTCCAATTTTTAAGATTTCTGCCTAGTAACCTTCAATGTCCTTAGCTTTCCCATTCGCGAGGCGATTAACCCCAAACTTAATGTCTTCTAAAGAGAAGACTTCTTTCGTTGTGAGCAGGGTTTCCAAATTATCCGTGACATTAGGATATTCATAAAGCTTTTTAAGATAAGAATTCCAATCGTGAAGAGCAATTTTATTATTATCCTTAGTCTTCCTAGTCAGAATCTGCCTCCAAAATTTCTTAGGAGCTACCTTAGAGAGGTGTAAGAGATTCTCCTGTCTTTGACGAATGTACTGCCTCTTTTTCTTTTTAATTAGGGCTTTGTATATTCTTATCTTGTCCATTTTAAGAGAATCATCAACAACTTCCTTAATTGCTCTCCTCGCATTTTTACAATCTTTGTCATACCAAGGATTGGTTTTGCTATTTCTTTTATTATTTGAGACTTCAATTGAGAACTTTTTAATAGAATATGAGAGGGTTGTAGTAAAATTATGATATAGGTCTTCTATGTTATCTATACTAGATAAAGGAGGCAAATTAGTTTTTAATTCATTTAGAAAGAGGTCCTTTTTATTTTTATCAAATATTAAGTTCTTTTGGTTGTAAGTATTATTTTCTATGGGAACTCTATGCATGGCAAAATTGAGGGTTATAAGTAAAGGCCTATGATCGGAGTCAGGCTCGTGGTCGTTTAAGATGTCAAAGTTTATCATTTTTATGAGTAACCTGTTATATATAATTATAAGTATATATAATTTTATTTTTTATGAGTAACCTGTAAAATTATAAGTATATATAATTTTATTTTTATGAGTAACCTGTTATATTATATTGACCAATATATTTAAGAAACATGAAATTTTGATTAAATTATTTTATGGTTGATTTTTTTTGAAAACATTTAAATTTTGGTTATTTTAAAATTTGATTGTCTAACAAAATTATACAATTTTTTTTTAAATAATTAAGATATGATAAGGTAAAACTTATTTATATATTTATTGCGTAATACTAATTTATGATTTATAAAAATAATGAATTTTAAATTATATATTATAAAACATAATTAATAGTTAATATATATATTTGTTTATTTCATTAACCTATCATTACGTAATCAAATAAGACATTATCTTCATTATGTGAAATCGGAACATTTACATGATATGTGATATTAATCCTTTATTTAGTCAAATAAGATATTATTTTGATCATTTCAAATCCAAGCATTTACCTGAAATGTAGAATTAAATATATATGATAATGTTATTGTGAATATGTCCAAAACAATTAATTTTCATAATTTGTTAGCCTAATTCAAAATGAAAAAGGTATTTACTTACCGAATATACAAAAACCAGTTTGACGAGACCAACGATTTCTACTTGGCAACAATAATGAAGGAGGCGCAGTATGTCTATGCTCTCGCTAAATAAAATATTGTAGAAAACAAGTGTCTGACGGCGCAGCGGGCATCATTTTAAATGCCAAAAATCAATCCCAGAAAATAATGTTATTCGTAATTGTTTAGATAGAAGTCGTGAATAAAGAAAAAAAAGGTAATATTTATGAGGGTTGTGGTTTAAGCTGCTCACCCGGGTTCCAATCTCTCGCGTGGCATGTGCTTAAGCGAAGCACCTAAAAGACCAGTTTTCCCGTACAGCAGGCTCTTCCCACAGAAATGGGGCCGGAGTATGTAACTCTTCCGATCTATCTTTGCATAAGAATTATTTTAAAGGAAAAAACTAATGTTATTTAACAGTGAAAACAAGCTCATAAATTGTCTTTAGCTATATGTTTAAACCCACTATACGTCGGAATCCAGAGCTTTATTACGATAAATGTAAATCCGCAATTTATATGAGTATCTATAGCTATATGTCTAAACCTACTATAGGTCGGAATCTAGAGCTATATTATCATAAATGTAAATCGACAATTCATATGTATTACTCGGTTCATCCAATTCACTTTGACATAATAATCTATGGGAAGGTGCTAAAAACCATTACGGCTGGGAACATAATATAAAGATTTAATACTAAAATTTAAAATTCTTTATTAATTATGTCTTATGGCATTTTCTCCTGAAATCAACTCTTTTCTTGTCTTACTTGTCTTACTATGATATGTTTGATCTGATATTAGACTATTAAAACGTTTTCCACTATTGATTAAAAAATATAGTTATAACTGAAACAATATAAATCTTCTCTCCTTGAAACCATATGAATAGAAAGAGGATGCTTGATGCCCTTCCTCGGAACCCATCTCTTTCCATGCAATTCTATTGAGAGAATCTGTGAGATCCCGAATACTTGCAATTGTATCTTCTTATGGGATCATTAAACCTTAGAAACCCTAGAATCTTCTTGAATCAAGAATAATTGAAACTTAATCTTCTTCTTGGATCAAGAACAGTCGAAACTTAATCTTTTTTTTGGACCAGTGAATCCTCGTAATTTGATTGAGAGAAGTTGTGAGATCCCATGCCACAAGACGACCATGGCTTGCATTGCATAAAATCATTGTCCTCTCCCTCCTCTCAACGTTCGGTCCCATTTGCATTAATGTCTAGAATGTTTCCTTCTTGTCACTACAAGAGAGGGTTTCATGTCTAGTAAATATCTTATTCGACACCTCCACCATGGTATTCCATGGATCGAGACTCTACAAGCAGGGCGAAACTTTTCTCAGGGTTGTCTTGTAAGTTATTTGGGACCATTTAGGTAAGGGTTTCTTCAATAATTTTTTTTATATGTCTTTACTTTTCATCCTTTTATATTTAGATTAAAATCCTCAGTCACAATTGTTATAGTTGCAGGAGAGTTCAGTTCATTAGGGTTTCCACCGTTGTCATTTTATTATTTTATTTTCCTAAGCATACTACTCATTTATGGAGCTTCTGTTCCCAGGTTCATGTTTCCTAGTGGGGTTTCTTCACGACTAAATTATATATACTATTTGGGTTCTCCTTTTTGTTCTTACTGTTCGCCCAATACTTATCTTTAGGTCTTCATTGTTTATATACAAGTTGTCATTTTAATTCACTCTTAGCGTTGTGCTATAGGTAACCTCATCAGGTTGAATTCCCGTCCATTCTTACTCGGATTGAATGTCAAGAAAGTGACCTTCGCCTTCCCGATTGGTTTCAAGTGTGGTCAAATTCGTAGTTCCCAGTTAATGAAGAGAACCCTACTTTTTTTAGAAAAACCCTAACATGGTTAGAGTAGTTTATTGTTATGTGCTTTGTAGTTTAATAATTTTAGAATGGTTAAGGGAGATAGATAATTATGTGAAGCCCTAGTTGTAGACTTGAATTTTAATGTTAAAAGTGCCACTTTTTACAAGCGGGGACCAATATATAATTTTTTCTTAATGTACCGAGTTATGATATGTTAATTTTTTTTTGTTCTTCTAAGAAGCTCTACGTATCACTGTAGTTAGCTTGCCTATATATAATGAAACTTTGGTGTCTTTTCTTAGAAGGAGTTGTAATAGTTTTTCGGACTATAATTCATGGCTCCCACTTCTCTGATTGTGTCATCTATATTTTATATAATCACCTTGAAACTCATATGCCTATTCATTTTAGATTAATTAGACATGTTGCAATATATATTTGATCTCTAAATTATTTGAACTTGAACTGGATACCTGGTTCAACATGGATTATATTTGGTAGATTTTTGTCACTTTATCTATCGCAATATATCTGGTTTTGGTTAGCTCATTAAAGAGTTTTCTTGGCTTATGATTTCACTGGTTATGAGTAATCTTTGTCTCTTAAGATTTTATATACACAATGTCGCAATCATTTCTTAAATCATGAACTAAATTACTATGTTCTTTGTTTCTTGTTTTCTTACACTTGTAACTTACATAGGTTTATATTCCTCAGCTCTGGGTGGATTTAGGGACTGCTTCCAGGTTGTTAACTCACTAGCTTGAGCTGGAAACTAACCCAATAGTCTCCCAACAGTTCACTCGATTATCTTTTTAAAATCAAGTTTCACAACTCGAGAGTAGAGTAGAACAACTTGTCCCGAGTTTATTTACTGCCTTGTTTCTTGGCAAATACTTCTCTCCATTTAGTTGTTTTTGGGTCATTGGGAGATAAATGAAATATATCCTAACCCAACAGTTTGTGTATTGAATTATCTTTTCCACTTAGGGTGGGCTTGACAAAGACAACATGTGATTCCCAATTTTGTAAACAGAGTGGAAATAAGAAATTGTACCCGCTAATGACGATATTTGCATGATGGTTTAATTTCTAAATTTTGGTTGGCACTGTATAAACAAGTAACTCTTTTGAGCTTCTTTAGAGTGGGAATACTAAATTGAACAAAAAAACATGAAATTGTCATTTCAAGAGAGACAAGAGCATCGTAAGGAATCATGGACACTTGGAAGTTGTTTTCAATAAATTAACCAAAATCACAACGACACTTGAATGGTGTGGTATTCCCTAAAATTACAAATCAATGGGAGTTACATCCCTTTAGGAGATGGTCCTTTTGCCTGGTACCTGTTACCTAGAGGAGATACTATGGTACAATTGGCACACTGCAATCGTAACTGATTTCAATGGATCATGTGACCCTAACACCTCAATAAAATATACACTATAAGTTTATAATCACACCAGATATGATATAAAGTGGATTACAGATCATTCCAAAAGGGACAACAGTAAAGCCTTTCTAGTCTTTTACTAGCAGGCTACAAAACCAACTATTAAAATTCATAGGCTATCAACATGTATTATTTCTGGAAAATGTTTCTTTGTTTCAACCCCTTTGGATTGAATTGTTTCCTCTGTCTTCTCATCTCAATGCTCAGAATAAACACTCTCAATCTTGTTTGAGTTTGAATGTACATTACCATTTTCACTAGTTACTTTAATCTCGATGCCTTGACATCAAAACTGTTAACCACATTTCCATCCTTGCATAACTTCTGAACATGAGCACCTTCACGAACTACACGATACAAAAATAAGGCATATGACAGTTTGACTTTAACAATAGAAACAGGGAAAAAATTATAACCTTTGCCCAAAAAAATAAAAACACTACAAAATTAGTTTCAAATTATGCATACCTGTTGCTTTCTGAGCTTGTTACCTAAGTTTCTTTTCCTTCATAACTTTATGATGACTTTCATAGAATGCTAAATCATCAAGTATTGATGTTTTCAATGAATAATTTTTTAAAATTTTCAGCATCTCTATACCCTGTGGAAATTTTACTTGTATGCACAAAATGTTAATTATTGCATAAAAAATCATGACAACTTCAACAAAAAAATTGATGCATTCAACATATTAGGTTCAAATCCAACACAAATGATCTCAGTCATCAATGCAAAGAGGAACTAGTCCTCAGACCTTTGCTTGCTTATAGTGACAAATGCTAAGATGTGAAGTGGGGGAATAATACGAAAAATATTATTTAACATGGTAGATTAGGAATAGAATTTATCTCAAAGCCAACAATATGCAACATGAGTAGGCATATGTGAAAAAATAAGTGTCTACATTAAAGAAGAATTGAAAATTAAAAAAGTGAATCCAACAAAGATTTTGCAAAGAATATGCAAAAATACTAGTAACTCGAGCATGAGAAAATAAGCAAGTTGTAAATGATTACCTCTTGTGTGCCTCTACTATTTGTCACGGGATTTTTGTCATTGTTTTCCAAGATAATTTGGTGAAACTGTGAATTTGGAATATCCTTTATCATGTGCCACTTTACAGGGAAAAAAAATTCCACTTATCTTGTTGCCAAAAATCCATGCTCTTGTCGAAATCTACAATACCAACCATCTTTGCCACACCACAGGATCGACCACTTGTGTTAAACTAAATAACATCAGTCACAGAAGATGATATTAGCCTTGAATGCACAAAAAAAACAACATGAGACAATTATAAAAGCTATTGATATAATATAACAATAATTAACCAATCCAAAAACACCAGTACTGACAAAAGGATAGAATTAGACTTACTAAAAAAAATGGAAACACTCAACAAGCTTTATTGTTTTCACCGAAAATCTTCTGAGCTTATTGGTATGCTCCATATAGCATTTTATTTCCATTAGGAGTACTTGCCCAAACATTGTATTTGATGCTATGATAAACATCATCCTCACTATATGATTTTATTACAAAAAACATTGCATCATCATACTCAACAAAAATATCTGTGAGGTTATAATTCTCCCTATTTATCGCATTTCCATTCATCTCACAATTTCCCAACCCATCTTTGCTACCATAATTTTTCGTTTATGAAGAGATATGATAGCCTTTTGGCCTATTAGTTTGAGGACCATGTTTTTGTTCATTCAAAACGTCAAAATTCCAATTTTCATTAGTGTGATTCCCGTAAGCTTTTTCTCTCAAATGTGAGTTGGGTTTGAAAACCATGTTGTTATTGTTAAGTAGAATCTTCACTTTCCCCTTGTTGAATCCTGGGAATTTTTTCCTGAACTACATAGAATCCTTACGTAGCATTGCACCTCGAGCACCCAGACCATGTTGTTGGTTAAGTTGGATCTGAAATCAATAAAAGTGTGTCACTAGTTGAAATGGATAGGATAAAAATAATGCAGAGAATAATAAATTAGATCTAAAAGCAGTCCAAATCTTTACCTCAATGAATTTCAAATATTATCTAAAACATCCCAACAATCTAGTACCATTTCACAAGAAGTCACATGGCATGCACAACCTATTACTTTACTAATGTCATAACATTTCAAGAATTCTTAAGGTGTTCAAAATTATCTCTATGGCTTGTTGTACGAAGTTGTTCTCCATCAGTGGTGCTTGCAATGGATGGATCAATGAACATCACTGGATTTTTTATGGTGTGGCTCATTGTCACAAACCTTATTGCCACAAATAAAGATGGTTGATGTTTGTGTACATAACAGTGGGATCCAATTCCCAAAATTTCACCAACACTGCAGCTATGATAACAAGTGTGAACAACTTCCCTCACAACAGAGGGATGGTGTTGGGACTTCTTAAGGGATTTGCAGGACTAAGAGGAGCTATTTTTACTCAAATCTACCATGCATCTTATGGAAACAATCCCAACTCCTTGGTTCTGCTCATTGGATGGTTTCCATGTGCAAGAAGATTTGGATCCATGTTCATGGTACGCCTGATGAAGTCAGATGCAGAGAAAAATGAAGAGAGTATTTTTTATACATATCTATACATAGCCTTGACCTTGGCTGGGTTTCTTTTAGTTGTTATCATTGTAGAAAATCATTCTAAGTTCCCTTCCATTGGGTTTAAGATTGTGGTTGCTATAATTGTAATTTTTCTCATGGCACCGGTGGGAGTGGTTACAAAGGAAGAACTTGAAAATTTCCAAGAAGAAAAGAGGGAGCTTGGGTTGGCCCAGACTCATGTAGATCAGCCCAAAGATGTCAAGGAAGAAAATCTTGATGGTGATTTTGTAACATGGGTACTGAAAAATTTTAGAGTTTCACAAATGTATATTCATGGTGTATCGAGGCTGCTTGTTCTGTTTCAGAATAATTCAAGGAGCTTGGATTAAGAGGAATATATTCAAATTATATCAACGCTACTATGCGAGGAGAAAATTACTCAATTATTCAAGGCTTCTTGAACTTACACATGTGGATTCTGTTCATATGGTCATTATGTGGTATTGGGGCAGATCTCACTGCTATAGAGAACATGGGTCATATTGGGGCTGCCCTTGGAATCACTTCAGTGGACATGAGCACATTTTTGTCTCTCATTAGTATTTGGAACTTCTTTGGTAGAGTGATTGCAGGTTTTCTATTTGAATTTTTGTTAAAGAAGTATTGTATCCCATGCCTCTCATTCTAACAAGTGTTTTAGATATTTGTTCTATAGGTCAACATTTCATAACATTTGCAATTCTACTGTAATAGGATTTTTCTTTGGAACTCAGTGGCCTATGATTTTTTCCATAACTTCTATGATTTTTGGGTTGGAACATTACTCCACTTTCTATAATTTAGAAGGTTCTGCTAGCCCCATTGCAACATACTTTTTATCTGTAAGACTTGCAGGATATCTCTATGACTTAGAAGCTACAAAACAACAACATAAATTGGCACATGATTTGATTAGAACCTCCTTAGCTACCTTTGCACCATACCAGAGTGAATTAACATGCATAGGAGTGAGTTTTTTCTGTGAGACATTTATCATAATAGCCATTGTGGCAATTGTTGGTTCCATCATGTGTGGGTGGATTGGGATGAGAACCAAGGATTTTTACAAAGGGAATATCTATACCAAATGATAAATTAAAGATAATGACTCTAAATATGAAGAGAACAATCAACACGAGGTTTCTAAAATGTAATAGTTTTGGTTTAGAATCTCTAATCATTTATTAATGAGTGTTTTTATCACATTTTTTTTTTAAGTTCCATGTTGATATATTGAAAGGTTTTTAATACATTAATATGAAAGAAATATATGAACATACTTTACATTACCTATCTACAAAGAATATAACACAAAATATGTTTAACATAAGTAAGCCATCCATGTTAATCATTTTTTCTTGTCAATTTTTTGTAATCCTTCTCATCTTTAACATAGGTTTGTGTTGGTGTTATAGTTAGCAATAATGAGTATCATTATACACTAGTTATTTTAAATATCAAAGAAGAGACAATTTCTTTTTTTATGATTCTTAATGTCTTGTTTTAAGGATAACATTAATTAATTCTATGTCACACTAAAGTTGAAAATAATGGAGAATATAGTATTATTAGAGGGACTTTGTTTCAGTTGTACGAGTCTACTAGATTAGGATTAGTTCCTATTTTCTAGGGCTCAGTGCTAATCTCCGTAAATTGATGTAAAATTATATATTTTTTATTTTATGATTAATTGAATAGATCATTCTCTTCTTGGGAGTATCCAGGTGTAGCTTGCTCAACTATGAGCTGCTAGTTTCAGATTATAAGTTTCAACTCCCATTTTTAACATGGTATTAGAGCTGGTGAGCCTTAGTAGCTGAAATGAGAACCTTAGTGGGTCGAGTGCCTTAGTCTCATAATTGAGAGCCTTAGTGGTTGGAGTACCTTAGTGGAAGAATCGAGAGCCTTAGTGGTTGGAGTGCCTAAGTGGAAACAGTGGCGTTGTAGTGGATGGAGAGCCCTAGTGGCAAGAGTGGAGCCTTAGAGGTAGCAGTGGAGCCTTAGTGGCTGGAGAGCCTTAGTGGCATATGTGGAGCCTTGGTGGCTGATTAAATCGATAGCCGTGGTGGCTGGGCGTGTTGTGAGCCTTAGTGGCTAAAGCATGGAACCTTTGTGATTGAAGAGATGTCGATTTTCTTCTCTTGTCCAAAATTACAGTGGTGCCGATTTTTTCCCTCTTTCCCACGTTGGCTAAATAAGGGAACAATGTGGAATTCAGGGTCAAAAAATGCGTTGATCAGCCTTTCCTTAGAGAAATCTTTGGTAGCACGTGCAAAAAGCATGGATCTGACACTGTAAATATGCACTAGTAGAGTGGATCAGGTTCTAAATCAGTTGTGTGGATCGATCGTTGTGGATTGACTCGAATTTGGGTCTCTGTAGATCATGGATGTGTATATCCTGTTGATCGGTCAGAAGATCGTTGTTGAGATCCTATTGAGGATCGGATCAGAAGTCGAGTCTTGGAGATTGCCTGAGATATTTCCCCCTTTGGTACGTTTTTCCTGTTTTTTTCTAGATCACCTATGTAATTTTTACTGTTGGCCAAATCAATGGTTGGAGATTGAGAATCTTGAGGTAGATCCATACATCGATCAGGTCACAATGAATAATCATAAGCTCGATGGGTCGAATTATTCAAATTGGAAATTTAAATTACACACACTACTTGAGGGGAAAAGTGCGTGGGTGATTACAAATGGGGATGAAGCAAAGCTAACTATAGCTAGAGGTGGAACAATTACAACAATTTAGGATTGGGAGAAGAGGGAGAAAAAATTGAAGGTGTTGTTGAAATTGTCAGTGAAAGACTGCATTATCCCTCACATTAGGGAGTGCAAATCTGCAAATGATATTTGGGTGAATCTCAAGGATCTGTATGAGATAAAGAATAAAAAACACTTATTGTTGTTGAAGAGTAAGATTCTCTCCATCATAATGGAGGAGAATGAATTAGTTTTTAGATACATCTCTCAAATCAAACCGTTGAGAGACAAGCTGGGTGATATAGGGGAGGAAGTGTCGAACACTTATCTTGTCATGATTACCAGGAATGGTATGACTATTGATTATCAGATGTTTATTACAGGGCTAAATGCAAGGGAGAAAACCCCCAATTTCGAAGAATTGGCAGGGACCTTGATGCAAGAAGAAGAGAGGCAAATGAATATGAAGACTCAGAATGCAGATCTCGCCTTGATGGAAATGAAAAAGCCTTTCAGAGGGAAACGAGGAGTAGGATAGAAACGCGGTGGTACATCCTAGAGAAATCCACTTCAAGGTATGTCTTCGACCAGAATTGATTCATTAATCAAGTTTTTTTATTGTGGTAAATCTGATCACACTGTTAAACATTGTTATAAAAAGAAGGCTGACGAAGCCAGACATAGACAGAAGAAACATACAGGGCATTTTGCTGATGAAGATCAAAATCATGACCTCAAATTGTTTGTGTCTGATTCTTCTCTTACTGCTGAGATCGATGAGGCATAAACCTAGTTTGTGGATTCTGGAGAATCCACTCACATGACAGGTAATAAGAAATGGTTTGAAATTTTTAAAGAAACCAACAGTGATGCTAATATCTACTTTGGTGATGACATAGTCTACCAAATTAAAGGGTATGGAGACATTCCTGTGATATTGCGTGATGGAAATATCAGGCACATCTAGAATGTGATGTATGTACCAGGAATTCAAAATAATTTGATCTCTATCTCTATGATTGCAGATTAGAAGCTAAAGGTAGTGTTTCTTAAAACCCATTATGTCATAAAAGATTTTTTGGATAAACAGAAACTGATTGCATCTTGAATACGAGTTGGAGGCTTGTACAAGTTTAATGTTACAAGCGTGCCACAACAAGCTTTGACTTCAACTACGATGACATTAGAGAATATTTGGCATATAAGATTCATATAGATCAATCTTCATGACTTATTCCTAAAACAAGGTATGGTTAATAGATTCCATGTTTTAAAAATGCACATGTTGATTGTGAAAGATGTGCACTTGGAAATATGCACATGGATGAATTTCCCTCAAGTTTAAATAGAATAAAGTGAGATATCCTTGAACTTGTGCAAACTAATATACGTGGACCGATGCAGACAAGATCATTAGAAGGAGCATATTTTTTTTTATTTTTTTTTGGTGATTGCACAAGATATACCTAGGTATATTTTATCAAAAACAAAAGTCATACTTTTGAATATTTTAAAAAATTTAGAAGTATGGTTGAAAAAGAGACATGTAAGGTCAAAAAAATTCTCCTTTTAGATCAAGGGGGAGAGTAAATTCTTGAAAATTCATCAAATCTTACAGGGAGCATGAAATAATTCGACGATTTACAGTACCCCACACTCCACAGAAAAACAAGGTTGCAAAGAGGAAGAACGAAACTCTGGTGGAGTGTGCACGTAGCATGTTGAAAGGTAAGAACCTATCTAATGGATTTTGGGCAGAAGCTATTAATACTGCAGTCTATTTCAAGAATAGGAGTCTGACAAAGAGCCTTGATCTTAAGACTCCATTTGAGGCTTTATATGGTTTTAAGCCTGCAGTTAGTCATTTAAGAGTATCTTGCTCGAAATATTTTGCACATATAAGGAGGATAGGGAGAAATTTGATGCTAACGTCACAAAATGCATATTTGTAAGGTATTCTTTTGAGTTTAAAGCATACAAACTATTTAATCCATCTACTCACAAGGTGTTTCCAAGTAGAGATGTTATATTCCATGAGAAGGTTGATGAAGGGAATAGAGACAAAGGTTATGAGGAGCGGCACATGGCTTATTTGATTGAAGACAAAAAAGAGGAAATTAAAGACAACCATATGAAGCGACAGTAGCATCAAAAAGAAGAATCAAGTGATGTAGGTACAGTCAACAATCCAAGTCCACTAAGGAGTGAGAAAAACATATTTGAGCCAAGTCCGCCACCAAGGAGATCAGTTAGGCAAACTCAATTACCAGCAAGGTATAGAGATCATGCTCTTATAACTAGTATTCTAAATTTTGTTGAGCCCTCAAATTATAATGAAATGAGTCAACATGATGAATGGAGGGAAACCATGAAAGAAGAATATGAGTCAATAATTAAAAACAAAACCTGGGATTTAATTGCACTACTAGAAGGGAAAGAATATAGGTTGTAAATGGTTATATAAACCTAAGTTCAAATTAGATGGTAGTGTAGACAAATATAAAGCTAGGTTGGTAGCTAAAGGTTACTCACAAAAAGAAGGAATTGATTATGAGGAGACCTTCGCTCCTGTAGCTAAGTTCAGCACTATTAGAATGTTACTAGCTTTAGCAACAAAGTATCATTGGAGTTTACACTAGCTAGATGGGAAATATGATTTCCTAAATGGAGAATTGAGAGAAGAGGTATATTCAAAACAATCTAAAGGGATAATCAAATAGAGGCATGAACATTTAGTTTACAAATTAAAGAGGGCATTATATGGATTGAAACAAGCACCCATGTCATTGTATGAAAAAATTGACTCCTTTTTCTTACAACATAGTTATAAAAGGAGCAAAATCTATATACTGTGTTTGATGAAAAGGGGCAAATTGTTTTGGATTTCTTCTTTTCGTAGATGATATAATTATCACTAAAAATGCTGATGAATTGATTAAAGAAATCAAAGTGTAGATGTCACAAGTTTTTGAAATGAAAGACCTCGGAGAATTGCATTATTGTATGGGTTTGGAAGTTTGGAGGGACTCTAGTCAGAATTTTCTCACTCAAGGAAAGTATGTTAGAGGATTACTAAAAAAAGTTCAAAATGAAACAGTGCAAAGTTGCTTGAGTGCCTTTGGAATAGAATCCTAAACTTCGAATATGATGATGATTCTAAAGAGGTGGATGCGACATGATATAGATAGCTAGTTGGGAGTTTGATTTATTTGACTACAACTAGACCTAACTTAGCATTTTCAATCAGTGTTTTAAGTCAATTCATGTCAAAACCTCTTGAGAACCATTGTGTGGCAGCAAAAGGTGTCTTGATATACCTTCAAGGAACCATTGATTTTGGTATTAAGTACACTTATGCTTCTGATGTTAATTTGACAGGTTTTTTAGATTCAGTCTCGGAAGGAAATTTGGATGATAGAAGATCCATAACAAGTTATTCTTTTGATACCGGCATTGGGGTAACTGCTTGGAGAAACAAGAAGCAAAACATTGTATACTTATCTTCTACAGAAGCAGAGTATCAAGTAGTGTGTGCAACCACGTGTGAGGCAATTTGGTTGATGAGACTTCACAATGATTTTGGAGAAGAACAAAAAGATGCTACCATAATCAGATGTGACAACTAAAGGTCAATCAAACCGACGAACAACCATGTGCTTCAGAAAAACACACAACATATTGATACTCAATTTCACTTTGTTAGGGAGAAAGTTGAGTCTAAATTTTTTTTATTGAATATTGTAATACTTGTGATAATGCAGCAAATACTTTTACCAAGGTCCTTAGGAGTATTAAATTTGAAATGCTCAGGGAGATGTTAGGAGTACAAGTGAACCCTTTCTCCATTAAGGGGGAGAGTTGAAAATAATGGAGAATATTATATTATTGAAGAGAGTTTGTTTCTCACTTGTACGAGTGTCCTAGATTAGGATTAGTTTCTATTTTTTAGGGGTCAGTTCTAATCTCTCTAAATTGATGTAAACTTATATATTTCTGATTTTATGATTAATTGAATAGATCATTCTGTACTTGGGCAGTCTCCAGGTGCAGCTTGCTCACCCGTGAGTTGCTACCTTCAACTTATAAGTTTCGGCCCTCATTTTAACAACTAAACATTTTATTTTAGTGAATGGCATGTAGTTATCAATTTTGTTAATCTTATGAATTTTACATAATGGGTTTAATATAAATTAATTTGGTCTTTATCAATGCTAGACATATTAACTCTACATTATCACACAACATTTTATGTTAATGAATGGCATATGGTTATCTATTATGTTATTGTTTACTAATTATATATATTTTTACAACTAAACTCGTTGCTATTATATATATATATATATGAAACCCCATTAGATTAGTTACTTCTTATACATTGACCCATAGAAAAAAATAAATTTAATTTGAAAATTTTATTCAAAATATTTGTTTTAATATTATAATTTTGAAAAACATTAGTGAACTTCATAGATTTTTTAAAAAATTTAAGAAGTCAAAACTAATTACAATAAAATTTGAGAAGTCAAAAAAAAATTGAAACTGATTACAATATAACCTACCTGGAAGCAAGTATAATAAGAATTATGGGCTAAATAATTCTATTTATTTATGTAAAAGCAAGCTTAAACTTCATTTTAGATACATCATTTTTTGAAATAAATTAATACTTTGTATTCTGCACGAACAAGGTCCATGGAGAAGTCAAGTATAATGGACATGCCATGAACGAGTTTGTGCCAAAGAAGACCTCTACTTACATAAGTCAGCATGATGTGCATATGGGAGAAATAACAGACATAGAAACTTTCGATTTCTCAGCTCGTTGCCAAGGCGTTGGTTCAAGATCTGGTATATTTTCTAAGCTGAATGCTAGGTCATTCTTAGCTTGTTAAGTAGAAACATAAAAATAGCCTCTCATCTCGGCTGCAGATGTATTGAGTGAGCTTTCCAGACGAGAGAAGCGACTAGGGGTGAAACCAGATCCAGACATTGATATTTTCATGAAGGTATCCACTTCAAATTCAAAAGGTGTAGGTTTGAATTTAGTTCCTTTTTATTCTGGTGAAGCTGAAATTAATCACAGTGAACTGTTGAATACATATTTTATATTTCTAGGCAATAGCCATGGAAGGACAGAAAACCAGCATTATGACAGACTACGTTTTGAAGGTAAGCTTTCTTTCAGTTCTGAGAATCTTGCTCCGATGAATTTGTGTTCCAAATGGAAGGTAAGTTTTCTTGGAACTCATCATGCTTTGGTTATTTAAATCATCTCAATTATAATGAATAATATCGAAAATCTTCGACCAGGTTTTGGGGTTAGAGGGCATGCACGGATACGATGATGGGAGATCAAATGCGCAGAGGAATTTCCAGAGGTGAGAAGAAAAGAGTCACACTAGGGGAGATGATTGTTGGAGGTGACTGCAAAGCTTTCTTGATGGATGAAATTTTGACAGGTCTGGACAGCTCTACCGCATATGGGATTATCCGATGCTTCTACCATTTGGTTCATATCATGAGGGCAACAATGGTGATTTCTCTTCTGCAACTTGCACCTGAAACATTTGAACTCTTCGATGATCTAATCCTGCTGTCGGAAGGTTATATAGTGTACTAGGGACCCAGAGAATTTGTATTGGATTTCTTCGAGACCATGGGATTTAAATGTCCCAAAAGGAAAGCAGTTGCAGAGTTTTTACAAGAGGTAATTAAATAAGTATATAGTTACCGATTATATTAAAAATGAAGTGATTGTAATGATTTGTATTCATAGTAGCTAGAATTTTTGAAACATAAGTTGTATTCCAGTTAAATATGGCTTATTAAAATGATAGATTTTTTAGGTTTCTATGTGAGTTTGCAGTGTTACGCACTTTACGTTGTATTTTTTAAAACCATGAAAATCCTTTCAACATTGATTGAACAATTTAAAGCTTCTAGGATAAATCAGTAGTGACATGTGATTAACCGAATTTCTCCTTTAACTCTGATGATGCATCGGTTTATTAACACTTTGGGTTTTGGTGTAACATGTTGGAAATATTAATTACTCTCACATAAATATTTAGCAAGATCCAAGTAGTGATGCATGAATATGTATGCTGAGTTAAGTGTAATCAAGATTTAGAGTGTAAGTTAACTGAGTCAAGTGTGAGTAATTAGCTTGAGTTCAATCTATATATTTGGAGAAGTCCAAATTTAGTGAGTGTTTGCATGTAGAAGTTATTGTGTGAGAGCTGCTATGTGAAAAGCAAAAATACTCAATTATTTATTTGAAAATCACTCGTGAATGATTTCAGTTAATTTATGAAGGTATTATAGACTCATGTGCTGGGGTGTGTCTATGTTATTTTAAGCAACGGATCGATAAGATTGCGAAATACAAAGACACTTGAAACAGTAAGAGAAACATAGCAAGCAAATATAAAATACAAAAAATTTAATAAGGAGTTCACCCAATTCTCCTCGGCTATGTCTCATCGTCCAGCCTTCAGTGGTGGCCTTTTCTACTGTGTCTTAAAGCAGAGTTTTTACAATAAGGAGCTCAATTTGAGTCTCACTAACAGATGATGATCAGCAGGGTGGTACTTGGATCCCCCAAGCCTCTAGAGTACACAGACTCCCCCTTACTGAATCTTGACCTCAACTGGTCTCAATAGTATGAGTCTAATTTGGTACTCAGTACTTAACAAGTATACATAGAGGAGTTGCTTGAACCTCTTAAGCCTTCTTTGGAGTTCACAGATTCCTAGACTCTCCCTGTCTCTGTCTACTTGATACTGCCTTTGCTTTGCAGGTTAGCTCGACTTCTCCGTTCTCTACGATTCACTTCTTTCTCTAGTTCTGTTCCCCCTCTTCTCTTTGTTTGTTCATGGCTTAAAGCCAATCTGCTCCCCGACTGTTCATTTCCTCTTCCCGACTCTTTGGATCACCTACCTCTATCTGTGGAATTCCCCTGCTCTGCATCATCATTGCTATGTAACACTGCACAGAAAGGTGGCCATCTGTGCACTTACTAACTGTGTGTCAGTTTCCTTTGAATGGTCGTTATTTCCGTTACTCCAGGATTTGCCCATGAAACTGATTCTTCTGCCAGCTCACCGGTCATGTCGGACCTCAAACCTTGTGTGCCTTAGCCTATTTTTCCGTCAAATCCGGTCATTCATTGGCTTGATTCTCTGCCGTTGATCTGGTGCCTCCAGATCCTATGGTCTCCATCTATATCGTGTGGGTAAGTTGCTCGACTGTTACTCACGCGATGTAAGCGGTTTTTCTCTCTCATCCGCTGGACACGCATTGCCCAGTGTATGGCATCGCACTAAACTTGGCCAAACCCACTTACCGCTCAAAGTGCACACGATATCCTGTCGATTTTGGGCGCAGGACACGCCTTCTGGCGCTTTCCACATGGTTTCCCTGTTTTCCTCGTGACCGAGCACTTGGGGATTTCCTTCTCTGAGGGTTTTTCCCTGCAATCGCGTACCAGAAACTGCCTCTGTTTCTGGATCCAGGATTCTGATTACCAATTTGCATCCATGCACAGTCTCTATGGGCCAACTGTCAGTGCACTTTGATCGAGGGTCCTCGTTGTTACATGCAGGCCACAATTGTCATTATCCAGTGGTCATTTTTGATACTTGTTATTCATAAGATTTGATCTGATATAATTTTGAAACAGTCATGAGAAATGTTTAAGGATCCAATTCGGATCACCACCTTCCCACTGAAAAAGATTTTGGCCCACCAAAAGTTGGTTTTCAAGCATCGAGTAAGTGAGGATATAACAGTCTTACTTGTCCAATATCTATCCATTTTGCACTGCTTGGCTTTGAACCCTTGAGTCCAATCCTGAGGTACTGAACATCTCCCCTGTGCATCGTCCTCACCTTCCTGTCCAGAACTGTGTCTTCCTGCAATTCATTCAGATATTCAGGTAACAGGTCATCAATAGAAGGCAATTGACTTTGCTCTTCGGGATCTTCAATTAATGAAGGTTCAAATAGTCTTAAGTTGTCTGCATTAACGACTGAGTAGATGTGCATGTAAGCTGGTAAATCAAGGCGAAGAGCATTCTCACCAATTTTCTCAAGTATCTTGAAAGGTCCATACCTTATTGACTTAATATTTTTACCTTCACCTTGCATTTTGTCTTTGTTGATATACAGCTAGACTTGATCACCAACTTGGAAACTATGCTCCATCTGATGCTTGTCATGCCTTGCCTTGTACTTGGCTTGGCTCCTTTCCAGTTGTTCCTATACTGTCTGGTGAATCTCTTGGATTTGTTCAATGAACTTGGTTGCCTTGTCCACATCACTATGTCCATCAACTGTTATGTCTTTACCAAAGACAAAATCCAAGGGAGACCTAGGTGTGAAACCAAAACAGGTCTCAAAAGGAGATCTCTGTGTAGAAGAATTTTTTGCTTGGTTGTAAGCATGCTGCACATAACACAAATGTTCATCCCAAAGCTTGAGATGCTTGCTGCAATAGCTTCTGAGCAACTGGATCACTGTCCTGTTGACTACTTCTGTTTGGCCATCTATTTGTGGATGAAAAGTTGTGCTTTTATTTAGTCTGGTGTCCATCATTTCCCACAGAATCGACCAAAACTTCCCAACGAATTGGGTGTTTCGATCAGATATAATAGAAGTGGGTAACCTAAAATGAACCCATACATGTTGAAAGTATAGTTTTGCAGTTTTTTCAGCTGTAATCTGTTTATTACAAGGTATCAAAATACACATTTTGCTGAACCTATCCACAACAACATATAAATAGTCATAACCTTTCCTAGATTTAGGCAGTCCTCCAACAAAGTCCATGGAAACACTTTCCCAAGGATGAGAAGGAACTGGCAGTGGAGTGTACAAGCCTACTTTTCTATTGCTAGACTTGCTTTTGGCACACATGGTACACCCTCTTACATATCTAGAAACTGTCTCATTCATTTTTAGGCAATAACAAAATCTTTGCAGCTGTGCAGCTATTTTACTTACCCCAAAGTGACCTGATATTAGAGAAGTGTGTGCTTCCCAAATTATCTTTACCCTTTCAGTTTGTGGAATGCATAGCTTCCCACAATGATACAAGAGTCATCCCTTAATGTAATAATCCAATTCTTCTACTCATTTGCCTTGACTTAAAGTTGCATATACATCTTTAAAATCTATATCTTGAGCATATTGTTCAATATAGCTCTCATGTAATACTGAATTATGCTTAAGTATAGTAGATGCATTTATAATTGGTCTAGATAACATGTCTGCAACTTTATTGTGTATGCCCCCTTTATATCTAATGACTAAATGAAACTGTTGTAGAAAACCCATCCACCTATAGTGTCTTGATTGCTGCAACTTAGTTTGAGAGTGTAGGTATTGAAGGGGTTGATGATCAATGTGTATAACTGTCTCTTTGCCCATTAAGTAATGTTTCCACTTTTTCACACTGTACTATTGCATACAATTCTTTATCATATGTTGGATAGTTAACTACTACAGAATTAAATGTCTCAGAGTGATAACATATGGGTTTACCGTGTTGTATCAACACTGCTCCCATGGCATAGTCACTGGCATCCGTTTGGATCTCAAATGGTCTTTGAAGATCAGGCAGTGCTAGTACCACTGCTGTACTAATATTTTCTTTCAAAATGTCGAAAGCTTTCTACTGTTTGCCTCCCCACTGAAATACCTTGCTCAATCCTGTTAAAGCATGTAAGGGGGTTGCAATTAAGGAAAAGTTAGAAATGAACTTTCTGCAATATTGTGTTGTAACTAAGAAGCTTCTAATTTCTGTAGCAGATTTGGGTTTAGGCCAGTTTACAATGACTGCAACTTTAGAGGGATCTATCTTCAATTCACCACCCCCTACTATATGTCCCAAATAATTCAAATATGTTTTGCCAAATTCACATTTTGAGAGTTTAACATAAAGTTTTTCTCTTTTCAAAATATCTAGTGTCTGCTTAACATTCTTTAAGTGTTCTTCCCACGTTTTGATAAATATAAGAATGTCATCCAAATATACAATAACAAAATCATCAAGAAAAGGTCTGAGTACATTATTCATTATTCTCATGAAAGTAGTAGTAGCATTAGTTAAGCCAAAAGGCATAACCAGCCACTCATACAATCCCTGCTTTGTTTTGAAAGCAGTCTTCCATGCATCTTGTTCTGCAACTCTAACCTGATGATATCCACTATGCAAGTCTAGCTTGGAAAAATAAACAGCTTCTTTCAATTGATCTAATAGATCATCTATGCAAGGAAGGGGGTAACGATTTTCTATCGTTATCTTATTCAGTGCTCGGTAATCAATGCACATTTTCCACGAGCCATCTTTCTTTCTCACCAAAATGATTGGCAACGCACATGGCGATGTGCTAGATCTGATGAACCCCTTCTCGATCAACTCCTGCACCTGCGTTTTGATTTCTGCATTCTCTAAAGTGGACAACTTGCACATTCCAATGTTAGGCAATGGAGCATCTTGCTGCAAATTAATATCATGCACTATTTCCCTTTTGGGTGGCAGACCTTTATGTTCTTGAAACAAGATATCATACTCTGAAACAACTTTCTCTAAATCAGCTTACTGTTTAGCATCTCAACCCTCAAATACATTGGTTTTATCAGGTTTCTTTTCCTTTACAACCATCAGTAAAAATTGTTTACATGAATTTGTAATTCATTTCATCTGCACTGAGTTTATGAGAGTATCATTATTCTTGCGCTTATGAGCTCTTACAAAGTATTCGATTCCATCTTTAATGAGTAGATACTTGTTCTCAGGTCTATAAAAAATAGCTTTTCTATCATAGAAGTAAGGACTTCCTAAAACAATTTCACATATATCCAAAGGAATTATATCTAACTCAACCTCATCTACAAATGTTGACCCAAAAGAAAACTTAAGTTTGCATTGTCTAGTCACTTCTAGTTGTGCTTTATCACTTAACCAACCTAATGGGTATGGTTTCTTGTGAGGTGTAGTTAGTAATCCCAACTTCTTTACAATTGCTTTAGAAATTAAATTTACTTTTGAGCCACTATCAAACAAAGTATCAATCTTTTGATGTTTGGAAATAACTCGAATATGGAAAAGCTCATGCCTTTTCCTCTCATTTCCTTTATCAATAGTAGATTATGCAAAATTACTAGTAGATGCTTCAGAATTCTTACCTTTTATACCTGTGGCTATAATGGTTGTTTCATATCCTGAGTTCGACCCCAAATCTTTCTGAACAGCTGCAGCAGTCTTCTTCTTCTTGCCCTCGAACTTCTTAGGTCTCAGCTCCGGATGCAGAATCCAATAGTGCTCATCATCATGCTCATCCTTCTTACAGTGAGTGCATGAAGACCTGCTTTTCTGTGAAGTGTTGGTCTTTCTCTCTTTCCATTTCTGTTTTCTTTTCTCGTTATTCTTGCTTGCAATGGGCTTGGATGATCCTCCAATTTCTGGGTTCCCATTCTTTCCTCTAGCTTCTAGATGCGTAGCTTGAGCAAATACCTCATCTCTACTAGTGGGATTAAACATGAGGATAGTGTGCCTCATGTAGTTGTTTAGACCGCCTATGTACTTCAATATAGTCTCAGGTGAGTCCAAAGAGATTCCTAGAATCAAAGCTCTCTTCCTAAATTCTTGGGTGTAACCTTGTACACTTTGCCCTTTCAATTGGCGAAGAGTTTGCCAGCTCATCATGGCTTGCTGCATGTAAGCTAGTGGATAGAACTATTTTTTTATTACAGAAAAAATTCACTCCAGATAGAAAGAATCTTACCATGTTTCTTCATGTCAGCTTGTGTCCTGCCTTCCCACCATACCAAGGCAGTGCCTCCGAGGCGTAGGTTGGCCAGCTGAATCTTACTCTTGTCTGATCCAGTTATCTAGCTTTTTTGCATTCAAATCTTCATCATATATGCGTAAATCAAATTTAACATCCAATTTTATCAAAGATGTCTTCTTTTTATGTTCAGGGCTATTAGGAGGTGTTAGAAAGTTTTCTTCTTTCCCTTTTCCTTTCGAGTGGTCATGGAGGAGAGAATGTTCTTCTCCTTTTTCTTGTTTGGAGCTTGATGAATCCTCATCTTTATGTTTCGTAAAGTCCCTATACATTTCCTCTACCATGGACCTCATGGCCAGGAAACTATCTATGAATTGAGGGTCTAGCCCCAATGGACTTTCCTCTGACATTTTCTTCTAAGGATAGACTCTTCCAATTTCCGGGTTAGTCTCAACCAACTCTCCTTCTCCTAATTTAAGCTTTGATCTAGTTAGCATTCAACAACAAAATTCAACACAAGCTTGTCTAACCTTAACAACCTAAAGCTCTGATACCACTTGATCTAAAAATCACTCGTGAATGATCTCAGTTAATTTATGAAGGTATTACAGACTCATGTGCTCGGGTGTGTCTATGTTATTTTAAGCAACAGATCGATAAGATTGCGAAATGCACAGACACTTGAAACAGTAAGAGAAACACAACAAGCAAATATAAAACACAAAAAATTTAATAAGGAGTTCACCTAATTCTCCTAGGCTACGTCTCCTGGTCCAACCTTGAGTGGTGGCCTTTTCTATTGTGTCTTAAAGCAGAGTTTTTACAATAAGGTGCTCAATTTGAGTCTCACTAACAGATGATGATCAGTAGGGTGGTACTCGGATCCCCCGAACCTCTAGAATATACAGACTCCCCCTTATTGAATCTCGACCTTAACTGGTCTCAATGGTATGAGTCCAATTTGGTACTCAGTACTTGACAGGTATACACAGAGGAGTTGCTTGAACCTCTCAAGTCTTCTCTGAAGTTCACAAACTCTCGGACTCTCTCTGTCTCTGTCTGCTCGATGTTGCCTTGCTCTGCAGGTTAGCTCGACTTCTCTGTTCTCTGCGATTCACTTCTTTCTCTACTTCTGTTCCTCCTCTGCTCTTTGTCTGTTCATGGCTTAAAGCCAATCTACTTTCTGAATGTTCGTTTCGTCTTCCTGGCTCTCTGGATTGCCTGCCTTTGTTTGCTGGAATTACCCTGCTCTACGTCATCGTCGCTATGTGACACTTCACAGAGAGGTGGCTATCTGTCCCCTTACTAATTGAGTGTCAGTTTCCTTTGAGCGGTCGTTATTTCTATTACTCCTGGATTTGCCCGCGAAACTGATTCTTTCGCCAGCTCAATGATCTTCTCGGACCTCAAACCTTATGTGCCTCAGTCTATTTCCCCGTCAAATCTAGTCATCCAACGGGTTGATTCTCCGCCGTCGATCTGGAGCCTCCAGATCCTACGGTCTCCATCTATATCACGCGGGTAAGTTGCTCGACTGTTACTCACGTGATGTAACCGGTTTTTCTCTCTGATCCACTGGACACGCATCGCCCAGTGTATGGCATCGCGCTGAACTCTGCCAAACCCGCTTACCACTCGAAGTGCACACGATATCCTGCCGGTTTTGGGCACGGGACCTGCCTTTTGACACTTTCCACATGGTTTCATTATTTTCCTCATGACCGAGCGCTCGGGGCTTTCCTTCTCTGAGGGTTTTTGCCCTGCTTTGCGTTAATCGCGTATCATAAATTGCCTCTGTTTCTAGATCTGGGCTTCCGATTGCCAATTTGCATCCATGCACGGTCTCCATGGGCCAACGGTCAGCGCACTTTGACTAAGGGTCTTCGTTGTTCTGTGCAAGCCACAATTGCCATTGTCCAGAGGTCATTTCTCATACTTGTTATTCATAAGATTTGATCTGATATAATTTTGAAACAGTCATGAGAAATGTTTAAGGATCCAATTCAGATCAATGATGGGTTCATTATAGTCATCAATTTTGTGTGATCAATAGAATCGAAAAGAGGAGCAACTCATATTGTTTGTGTGTCAAATTTTTGTTTCCTCTTCTTTGTCTTTCCAACAAGTGGTATCAAAGCCAAAGGTCTTCCATTCGAAGCCAAAGGTCTTCCATTCGAATCACACTTCGCTCGGGCTCGAGGAAAATAGTTGGGCATTGGATAAATTAACACTACTCGTGTGTTTCATGAGATGTGCTTAACCTGTTTAGTGACATGTGCTTAACCGCCTCTTGTGAATCTGCTAACTTTGACAATGTCTCCATTTACTAACACTTACAAATTTTAATATAACTAAAATATAATATTTAATATTCACCAAAAACACTATCATATTTAACAAACCACAAATTTTTTAAACAAAATAATTTGGATTATCTCTTTCCAGTAAAATCCCGAAAAATACTTTTCCAAACAAAATCCTCCTTTAGTAAAACCCTTTAAAAATAAAATTATCAGACTTTTAAACAACCCCCTTTTCAAAAACCTTTTAATATGCCTTTTCAACCTTTACACTTTTTGCATTAAAAAAATTCTTATAAACAATTCCACTCAAACGTATAACCAAGTCTTCTTTAATAAGAACAAAAAGACAGAGTATCGTGGATCGAAATCTCTTTCGATAACGCGATTTGAGTAAGTGGTAATGGGTCCGCGTGCTAACGCTTCTTTCGATGGAAAACAACGCGTCATTGCTCTGCCGAACTATCGTGCGTTATAACGCCTTGTATGATTTCACTTAAAAGAGAAAAAATGTATCCTTATGCTTTCCATCAAGCGAAAAAAATATATTTCTCGAAGACCATCGTACAACCGAAAAAATATATTTCTCGAAGATTATCGTACAACTGCAACTGTTGATCCCTTATCCCAAGGTTCTTTGTAATCGCAACTGTTCATCCGTTCTCTGAGGGGTTTTTTAATATTAATGATACTCTTGGTTGGAATCACTATTGTCATTACACTAAAATTTGTTAAAATTTGTTGATGGTGTTAGTAAATAGGGGTTAGCGGAGTAGTAGTTTAAGGATTATGTATTTTTATTTTGAAAGTTATGGAAATTTCAGTTATATTTTGAAAAAATTTAGTAGAAATTTTTGTAAACTTAAATAAAAGTTGTAAAAGTTTATAATTTTAGGTATTTTAGAAATTTTTGATGGTGTTTAATCTATTTCCACTATCAAAAACACAATTCAAAAACTGCATTTACAATATTTTTTGGAATTTTTTTGCCTACATCCCAGCCACTTTTAGCCATCCTGGTTAGTCTGGTTAGTAAATAGAAACACCAATAAAATTAATTAAATGGGTCAACAAAATTAATTAGAAACATCACTAGAATTAATGAATCCACCAAAATCAATTAAAAGCATATCACTAAACACTAATTTATCCAACGTCCAACAAAACTAAACCCTAATTTATCCAATCTACAACCCTAAACACTAAACCCTAAATACGGTTTTAAACACTAAACCCTAATTTATCCAATATCCTACAAAACTATGATTTTTCCATCTGCTCAAAAATATATATATTTTAACCAAAATCTTCGGCCACTCCCAAGAAAGCTCACTGAATACTGCAAATTAACATTCAAGAAGTCTCACTGAAACCTTTAATCACTTGATAATTAGAAAGTTGAAACGAGTTGCAAAGCAGCATTACAACTCTACGAGTTGTCCGAAACAGATGAATTGCCAAAAAGATCAGGAACAGTACTGGTGTAGTAGCAGTAGGAGGCCATACAGATACGTCTCAGCGAAGGAATTTGCACAAGCATTTAAAGCATTTCAGAAATGTTGATTCCATACGATAAAACAAAATGCCATCCCACGGCACTCTCTAAAGAAAAATACGGCTTAAGCAAAACCGGACTTTTCAAAGCATGTTTTCACAGACAACTTTTACTTATGCAGAGAAATGCCTTCATCCATATCTTCAAATTCTTGCAAGTGAAAAGGAAACTTCCCACAGGTTTACCATTATTTTTTACCATTGAATTCAAATACATTATCAATATTTCAACTGGATCTTTTTGTAAATGAATATTTAGTAATTCAATATTTTTCTTGGAGTCAGATCCGTGGCAATACTCGCCATCACGCTTTATTTTCGTACAACCATGAATCAAAGAAATGTGGACGGATCCCTTTATTTTGGAGCTCTATTCCTGGGTCTCGTCATGAATATGTTCAACGGACGGCTACAATTGGAAAGCTTCCAGTCTTCTACAAGCAGAGAGATTTGATGTTCTACCCTACCTGGGCATACTCTCTTCCTATCTTCATTACAGAAATTCCTCTTTCCTTAATCGAGTGTACACCATGGGTATCTCTTACCTATTATACTATTGATTTTTCCCCGGCCCCATACAGTTAAGTACATTTACGTCGTCTATTTCCATTACAACGTATATTAAAATTAAAATCGAAATAAAGTTCCATTGTGATAGATCTCTGAATAGTGAAATTTCAATAGATCTAATTTATTTTCTTATTTTCATGCTGATGAGAGTTCTTCATCCTGTACAGGTTTTGTCGATACTTTATGTTGTTGGTAGCATTCCACCAAACAGGTTTGGCACTCTTTCACTTGATAGGTGCTGTGTCAAGGGATATTATAATCGCAAACACCATCGGTGCATTTGTGCTCTTAATCACGTTCGTCTTGGGTGGGTTCATTCACTACTACATGTAGGGAGGTTTTAAGACAATATTTGAGTCAATTGTCTTAACTTAAGACAAAAAGAATAAGGGGGTGTCTCAAAATATAATGTCTCAAAAATTTGTGTCTATAAAGACAATATAGAACACATATTATTATTGTCTCTATAAAGACAAGAATTATTGTCTATTAAGATAAAATTTGATTTGTCTCTCTAGAGACAATTTCATTTGTCTCTCTAGAGACAACTTCATTTCTGTCTCTTTAGAGACAATTACATTTTTGTCTTTTTAGAGACAATAGCTGAGATTAAAAACATATTGTCTCTATAGAGACTATATGTCCATAATTCAAACTATTGTCTCTCTAGAGACAATATAAAAAATTATTTAAAAATAAATAAATAAAATCATTTTGAATGTTCTTTCAAAGTAGTTTCACATTTAAAGTTCACAAATAGTACTTGTGTATGAGAGAAACCACCACAAAAATTCATGTCTATAGAAACCAGGTGCATATGGGTTATTAATATTACCTTTGTTTAGCAAGAAGGTATTCAATTCATTACTAAATTTACGCCCAAGTTTTACTTTGTGTTCCAACAAAACCTGGCACCCCTGTAAATCTGTAGGTTTAGTCTGCCAATTAAATAATAACAACTTGTGTGTGTGGAGCGCTCAGTCTAGCATTCACATTTCCAGACCAGTAATTACCAACATCACAATGCAGCATTCCATGCCTGACGTGGTTTTCTTCCAACAGACATGAAGACAAGCAACACTTTAGAAAATATTGCTCGAGCATTAAACATGTCAAACCAACAGCAGATAAAATGTGATGCTTAAGCAATGAAATGGCATAGAACTATTTCCTTCAAAGCAAAAGTTACCCAGCATTGGCATGAATATAAGTGATAAATATATAAAAGTGAGGACTGACAATTGATGTTGGAACACTCCTATAACATCTAAATCATGCTAGCATTAATACAGAGCAGAAAATGCTTTCCTCCAAGACCACGTGAGCTTAACATGGCCACCCATATAAAAATGCAATGTCCACCCAGCATATTTAATTACTGTCAACTTTTCAACAACGTGCCATCTTATAAAGCTTTAATATCTACTTCAAATGGGAGTCAGAAGTTTGGATTTAAGATGCTACCTTAGCTTTGATAAACATTCCATCTCCCAGTTTTACTATAGTTAAAGAAGAATCTGTAGACTGTAGAATGGAAATGACTTTAGATTTAGACAATGCGAATGTTTATGCAGAAATCAATCGAGAGCCAAATTAATGAAATGGTGATACCTTTATGTGTTCGAAAGACAACATACCCACAAAAATACCCAGGCAGGCTTGATAGCCACAGTTATCAACTATGTAAACCAATTTCAGAGTTAAAATAAATCCTCAGACATAGCTAGAATTTTCAGAGAAATTTTTAACAAGCCATAATATATTACAAACAACAATCATCGCAACTAGCATTTCCCCCAACAGTACACAACGAAAGGCACTTGAGCATTCTTGAAATATTTGAAGAGTACAAAAAGTTCTTGTGCAAAATGTGCAAGAGTATATAACGGAAAAAAGTATCTTAGCATATAAAAATAGCTCTGTAATGGAGTTGAACTAAGATAGCTTAGCTAACTCCACCAATGAAAACATCTGCACAGTACCCAAATCACATATAAAGAGATGAGATAATGCTATTCTAAGCCCCAAATACAAATCAGAATTAAATGTCGGAACTCAAGAGCAAACTCCAATGATACAAAACTAATTGAATCCGCCAATCCCTAAATATGCAAAAGCATCTTAACAAAGCTATTCAAAAGCATCATCATCGTCATCTGGAAGGGGTTGGGCTGTAGCTGCTACAAGTTCTGCCTCGTAGCTGACAACATAAAAGATTGTAAGCCAAGGTTTCAATCTTTTAGAAATGGAACAAATTATTTCAATAAAAGTTAACAAAAAATAATAAGAAAATAGCATTCTACTTACTCCTGCTGGGTCGCAAGGTCTATCTGAACCTCAGGAGGAGCAAGAGCAGGTGACTCCACAAAATGAAGGTTTGGATCCCTATAAAAATAATCCATTATAGAATCAATGCAATTTTTTTAATATAACATTCATATTAGGGAGCATAGAAAATGATTAAAGGCTCACCCTGAGAGCTTTCGTGCCAAGTACAGGAATGGCTTCTCAAAGTTGTAGTTACTTTTTGCAGATATCTCATAGTATTGAAGATTCTTCTTTTTATGAAAAGTAACTTGCTTAGCTTTCACTTGCCTATTCTTCACATCAACGTTGTTTCCACAAAGAAGAATAGGAATGTTCTCACACACCCTGAAATTCACAAAGATATTTAGCAAATCGGTTCAGGAAGTTGTGCCACCACACAATTAAGGAACCTTCATTTCTACTTAGAGATCCAACCCCTCTGCGAAAGAGATACCTGCAAAGATCTTTGTGCCACGTTGGGACATTTTTGTAAGTCAATCGTGCAGTAACATCAAACATGATAACTTCACATTGCCTTTGAATACTGCAACAAACAAAATCCCAATCAGTAAATAAGAAGGAAACAAATAAATAGAAGTGGAAAAACAGGAAACCCTCGCCAATTCAATCAGGAAAATGCCAACAGAAACAGGAAAAGCAAACCAGTATTGATCAAAACAACCAATAACAGAGTCTATCTATAAATTCAAAACTAAACTAAATTAAAATTCAAATAAATATAGGTGGAAAAATACAGAACCCTCGCCAATTCAACGAGAAAAATGCCAACAGAAGTAGGAAAAGCAAGCTAGTATTGATCAAAACAACCAATAGCACAATCTATCTATAAATTCAAAATTAAATTAAATTAAAATTCAAAATAAAGAGACATAAACGAGTAAAACAGAGTGCTGATAAAAGGGAACCAGAGAAGGACTCATAGTTGCTCCATTTTCATTGATATTGAGGTTAAAAGGTGTTGCTACTGAGCCCACACTACATACATATCAACACGGGAAAATAGAATTGATAAGTCAAAAGTTCTCTTTGGATCAAAATCCATGTAGGAGCTTTTTAAACAAAAAGTTGAAAAGGCACCCCAAAAGCTCAAATGTACAGTGCTCCAATCGATAGGTGTCTACTACACTAGCAGAGGATGACAAAAAACACTACTTTCGTAAAGTCCCAAGACACCTGATTTCAAGTGAAAATCAAAATCAGTCTGGCAAAATACAGAAATGGGAAAATAATCAAACTAATTATTGACGTACCTTAACCACATTTTGTCAGTAAACCTTACCTGACTGAGCTATAAAGTTGGGTCAGCATTTCATCCTTGGCTTTCTCAACTTGACAAAGCACCACAGCCTGCAAATCATCAAATCATCAATTCAAGTATCATGGACTGAATAAACACTGAGATTCTGTATGGTTGTATTGTGTGCTTATCCACATGGATGTCTTACTTTGGGAACATTTGCAGCAAGACTATTTAGAACAGCTTCCACATAACCACAGACTTCTTGAGCCATCATTCTGAGCTCCTCCTCTAGATCTACAGGCCTTCTTACCATGGTTTCCTGGATTATAAACAAGAAAATCAAACTGAGGTTGAATATTAAGTTGGGAAATAATTTTTCTATTCTCATCGTTGTATATGGTCATGGTCTCCTAGGCTAAAATGTGTATTGATTCTTAAATTATTTAATAGCAAACATTTTGATTATGTACATGTGCAACTTACAATGGAACTTTATGTGCTTGATTGCCTATATGCAAGTGTTTCAATAGAAGCTATAGTTGTTCACGATTATACTTTGGGTTACATAAAGTAGTCTTGGCCTTTGGCCAGCTAAATATTGCCTACCCTCTACCTTATATCTATTTAAGTTTTAACAGTGGAAATAGTTTGTCTTGAAGATCAAAGAAAACTCAAAGGATGTTAGTCCTAGCTGAAAGCAAAGACTAGCAATCTATTTTCATTTTCTGCTAAATAGTTCTCTACCAGAGAAACCAAATTTTTTGGTTACCTCTAATTATTCATAAGTTGAACAATTGTCCAGCAGCACAATGCCTACTTATCTGCAATATAATTGTCCAACAGAAAATAATGTGACTAGCATGCATTTGAATGCAGTTTACTAATTTTTTTAACCTTAAATAGACATGTGAGTACTCGATAGTAAATCAAGACAATTCCTATAACATAATGTAATTCAATTAATGAAGGCTTCTCACCAGATCATGCCATCATTATGTCAGTGGTTATAATATATACAATGTACCCCTGAGGAGGAACTTCTATTTATGGATATATAACAGTGAACTTAACTCAGCTTGCATTTTATTTGTCTCAAACAACCTATGAAAGGTTTGTTGTAGTATAAAGGGTGCATCTTTATCCAATGCTTTAGTTGTCTTTGCAGGTTGACATTGTAATGGGCCAAAGGTTAATGACTCTATCTTCCAGCAAGAATTGGCAAGCAAATGAATTTCACCAATGGCTCCAACATAGAACTAAATTTCAGGAATGGCAGACTAGTGCCTTTCTTGCTAGGAATATCCTAAGAATGGTCCCTTCATGTAGTGGATGTCCCAGTGACATCCAATGAGGCGTTTCCACAAAACTAGAGATGCATCAAATGATATTCGTGGCATTCCTGTTCTCTTCTCCATTCCATAGAAAACAGGTAAAAAACATAAGAGAACACGGATGCCTCAAATATCATTTGAGAATCAAAGTCTATAGAAGGATGTCTCTAGAGGGGCTCAGCACTCTATTACATTGTTACATTCCAAGCATATGTAATTATTCTGCTTCAGCTTCAGAAGGCTTATTGTAGTGTAATTGCCAAGTAATTTGTCAGAATTACGCCCAAGTTTTACTACTTCAAATGGGAGTCAAGAGTTTGGATTTAAGATGCTACCTTAGCTTTGATAAGTGTTCCATCTCCCAGTTTTACTATTGTTAAAAAAGAATCTGTACACTATTGAATGGAAACAACTTTAGCATTGAATCTGATCTTTCCTGGAGCCAATTCTTTTGCAAGGGTATGCAGAAGCATACTCCTTTGCACGCATCGAACTTCATGATTTCCGTTGATAGAAAGGAAAATTACTTAGTATTACAAAGCATGCGAAAAAAAAAAGATGACCAAAATAGTCAATGGGATAGAAAGTACATCATGTCATAGTGGCAATGAGGGAGTGCTGAAGCCATCTCCTGAAGTACACTCTCCAACAATGGCATTTCCCATAACTGAATTTGTTCAATTATTTCTTGTCTAATTTGAACATTTGCAGGAATATCTGGTAGGAGCCTTAACATTCTTGTTTGTGAGTTTATAAGACTCCTCAAAGAAGCTTGTTCTGGTCCTAGTGGGAGAATGCTGACTAGACTCACATTTGATGTAGAGGGCATGTTATGGGGTTCTGGTCTAGGTGTAGATGGCATAACATGACCCTCTATACCAACAGATTGTATACTTGTTGGAGTCACGCTAGAAACATCCTGCAAGGCACAAATCTAAATAATAAGATGGAATAACAGATGAATAATGTTGAAATATGTAACTAGGTTCGGTCTTCATAATGACATATCTAATCACAATTCTATGTAATTTATGTAAAAATGGAAAAAGAAGATTATTTTTGTTATGACTGAGGCATGGGTTTCATGAACACATGAAGAAGCAAGTCCCATTATAGAATGACAATATCTCGGAAGACTCATTAAAAGAAGGTCATGAAGGTGGCAAATGATCAATGAAATGTATAGTAAAGTTGCAAATAATCATGGCAACCAAAATACTAATCAGTGCATATAGGTGTCCATGAGGTATGTATAATAATTTTCTTTTAAAGGGTCCATCCTAAGATGTGGTAGGGTTGAATTTATGGGTTTATATTTTAAGAAATACCCTAGTATTTAGAAACCTTAATCTTAAGGTATTTGTTCCCTATGATTTGATTTCTAGGGCATGGGATAAACTCTAGAATGACATAAAGGGAAAAGAGTATGATCTAAGGTTTGAATTTAAGAAACCCTAAAAAGGCCTCTTGATTACATAAAAACCCTAAAAAAGTAACTTGACATCATGTTTTCGAATAATATATTGTATGGGTTACTGGTTAAAATAGTATTGTATGTACAAGAAGAAAAAAATGGATGGGGTGATCCATTTGAAGGCATGATGTAGCTCTTCGTAACACCTCATAAATCATGGAGTCATTGTGCAAAAACTTTATTAAATATATGCCCTAGATTTCTCAACAAATAACATAATCAAACTCACATAAATAAATGGTTGAATCTTACATCTTGCATAAAATTAGATGTATATGGGGGCATTAATGATCCCTGCATGCCAACATTGGTTGTATTGAGGGGCATAAATTAATCCTGCATGCCAACAAAATGCACGCTTAGTAAAAACACAAATATTAATAAATATATATAGTGAAATAAGTTAACTAAATGCACAAAAATATTGATCAAGTTTTACCACTATCATTACCTTAGATGTTTTATAAGGTGTTATGGGGGTTGGAATGACTTTAGCGATTTCCTGCATTCCACAAACATAAATTAGCATAATATAATAAGGAATATAAGATAATTGAACATATAAAAGACAATATTCAAGCTTACCTCATGCATCATCATAGCAGCGTCTTGCCCTTGTGCATTTGTTAACATTTCCATAAAAGTAGTGAATATCATTGAATCCCCCATAGTAGCATCAGTAACACCCATGGGTACATTCTTAAAAAAACACATAATAACATAAAAATAAGAAAACCTTGATCAAAAAACCGATAAGAAAATAGAATCGGTAACACCAAATATGTGTTGAGTGAGCATTGAAGATTTGTCCAACACTTTGAGGCAACCTTATCAGAGTGTTCCAACAAGCATTTAACTAGTCACAAACAAACTTTTGAAGTATCATTTTAAAGTTATTTCTAAAAACAAATCCAACCTCTAACTAAATCAACAACATAAATAATACAAATACCAAAAGCAACATAAATACCTGGTTTGCCATTTTGTATAGAATAATGTAATAGAAATCTGCGAAGAAAAGTTTGTGGACACTAGTTAGGATCATTACATAAATAAATGTTGAAATATATGACAACATGTAAAACCATAAAATTATTCCAAAATATGTTGGTTTAAACTTCTATGCATGTAATACTAATTTTATTGAGGAGTTCTCTGGATTATATTACAAAGGGTAATGCACTGTCTTAAATTGTTGTCGCATAATGCAAAGTAATCTCTATAGAATATCTCCTTGCTGCCTATAAACATTACTTCACTATCTCGTTGCAGCCACAATCAACTCCAAACCAGACCTTTCTTGCCTCAAAACCCCAGACCATACCTCAAGATGATTCGTTGCCACATAAAAACCTTAAGGGTGATTCGTTGCCACAAACAATCCCTTATAGGTGGTTCGCTGCCACAATTGATACCTTAGGGATGATCTGTTGTCATCAACAGTGCCTCAGAGGTATCTTTCTATCTTAGAATTGCTTCATAGACATATTATTGCCACAGTGAAGCCTCAGAATTAATGTGTTGCTATAGATAATACCTTAGAGATAGGCCAATGCCTCAGGTAATGTCTGAGGGATGATTCGCTGCCCAGATAATGCCTCAAGATAGTTTGTTGCCACAATTAGTGTTTATTCGATCATTTATATAACAACATTCAGAAGTTGGATTAAAGTGAGAGATTTTAGAAAATGAAATGAAAGTCTGGTTGGTTAACTCTCTGCAATTATGGATTGAAACCAACGAGGTTCCATATATGGTGCTCAAAAAATAAACAGTGTTCCTAACAAACAAACATCATTAATTATCACCAATTTATATTAAACTATGAAATCAACATTTGAAAAGCAATGCATATGAAGCATATTAAGCATGCATGGAAACTACTAATCGGAGTCCAAAGAATTATTATGGTAGATGAAGTGATATGGTGTGCTGCCTTAGAAGAGCACCAATATGCAATAAAGAACCCTGAAATATGCTTGGAAAATGAAAAGACATAATATAATGTAGAGTACTGGTGGCAAAGACGGTATAGAAACCCAAAATTATGTTTAACCCTCCAATATAGTTAACCACACATGGAATAAGTGAATTCAAATGAATGACAATGTAGTGAATGCCCATGAGCTCTGGTTTCATCAATCCATGAGTAAATGTTTGTGTGGGGTTAAACCAAATAATGCCAATTTCATGCCTCATACTTCTCAAAGACCCAAGCTACAAATATCATGGCTTGGTATTATACCTATGCGCAGATTTGTGGAGATTTGAGATGTTCAGAGGAGAATCAATCATATTTCCATAACACCCCTCTAGAACCTATTTCATGCTAACTAATTAGAGTCTAGTGCCAAACACATGATCACATATCCAAGCGAAATATCATCCCAGTGCATCTCCTAGAATGGTAGATATCAAGTGACTCAAGTGATATCAAGTGCATCTCCTTGCTTGAATTCTTTGTTTGGATTGGACATTAGTGATCCATTAGATATGCCCAAGATTATGGAGAGTAATGATGCATTATTTTGTTAAGGTATAGTTGATTCTCTTACAGAAAATATCTCAAAGATTGTTACAGAAGCTGCATGCAAGTAGGAACTTTACCAATTGGATAATCCTTTGAAGACCCCTAAGGTTATAGAGGGATATAATATAGCTGTGGAAAAGAATGAAGTTGAATATGGAGCATGCCAGGAAAGCATTTTTATTGTTGATGGCATAACTGATGCAAGTCCAATTAGAGAACAATTGTTTGATATGGACAACAACGAAAAACATGAGTGATTCATTGACCTTGCCAAAATTGAGGGAAACAATGGCCAGGAAGCTGGAGAGACCCAAAATTTCAAAGTTGGAGAAAATATACAGATTGTGGTGAGAAAGAAGGAACCTTCCCAATTTGATACTCTGTTGAGGATCCCTGAGGTTACGGAGGGATATAATATATCTCCTTGTTTAAGAACCTGATTTGGCCTGGACTCCAGTATTCCATCCAAAAGTTCAGGAACTTAGAAAATGTTACAATATATCCCCTTGTTTAAGTATGAATAAATCTCTTCTAGAAGACAAGGATGTGTGCAATCAATAACTTTCCTTGGATAATCCATTGAAGAGGCTTGAACATGCCGAGCGACCAGAATATGATACCCTAGTGAAAAATATTGAGCTTATAGAAATTGATGTGACATCGGAGACTGAATATTTGTCACTGCATGTCGCACTTGGAGACCATGTGTGTGCCATGGAGAAGGATGCCATGGTTTTGGATGGGACAGATCATTCTGAAAGTATTCTCCTCACATAAAATCCTGTAGAATCTGGAGAAGTAGCTGAGGGTTATACTATTTTGGATGATATGAATGTTCCTAGTAAAGGGGATTCAAGAAGAACCAAACTTGTAGACAGAATACTGACTTTGAGCAATAGATTACAAAATTTGCAATTGGACTTACAAGGACCATTCCCTATATTGTTGATAAAGAAAATTTCCATATTATACTTGCTGGTAAAAGCAAGTTTTGTGTGATATGGACCTATTTCATGCTAAAGAATTAGAGTCTAGTGCCAAACACATGATCACATATCCAAGCAAAAGATCATCCCAGTGCATCTCCTAGAATGGTAGATATCAAGTGACACAGTGTGGCCATTTATTGCATAGAAGTTGAATTATATAGCAATGAGCTAATGGAGAGTGCATTTTCGTAAAAGGATGACCTCATTTCTCAAAACACACCCAAAGGAACTAGGATTGTTACAATGTTGTATGTTGGGTTAGGGTGCAACACTATCATGTTATAAGACAAAATTGCATATAAAAGGTTATACCCCATTATTAATTTAAATTGTGATGCTAATTTACAACTAACTATTGAATTTTTTGCATTACAACACTAAAAAGAAAATATAATTGAGTGAAAAAAGTGGAACCAACATCACAAGAAAAACCCAATATGGTATGATGTCCTCTTGAAGAAACCAACCATGTCAAATGTGAGGAATATCAAGAGAGGATGAATGTGGAAAAACCCCTAAATCTTGCAGAAATGTTGAGGATCCTAAAGTAGAAACACTCCTAAATCTTGCAGAAATAGTGAGGATCCTAAAAGAAATACTCTAAAGCTACGTGATAGATAATGAAAGGATAATCCAAGAGAGAGAAAGACCGTTAGAGTTGAATGCATTGTTGCTAGAAAATCTATCTGAAATTCATAAGTAATTGCTACAAAGACCTAATGATACCAATGATTAATTTCAAAGATAAAGATTCGTTGAGAGGTTAAAAGACACATATTATCTACAAATAAAATGAGGAAAATCACCTCCATAAAAATACACCATGCTAAAAGGATAGATACATCTAGTAACAAATCATTATTTGATTTGTCTAAGGTTGGAATAGTCAATTCATATGAGCTTCTTGGAAATGGTTCCAAGAGTGAATTACATAAGAAAAATAAAAATAAGCATTCTTGAACAAAACTTCCTTGAAGGAGAATAGATTCAAATCACAATAATGCAAGACTTTAGGAAATGGTACAAAGATGAGTTTCTTAGCCAAGATAAAACTATAATAGAAAGATATAAGTGTGAAAAAAATACTAGATAGTTACTTGCATAACAAGAAACAAGAGAGAATAAAACCACTAAGAAATTAACTAATGAATGAGAGAGACAATTCAAATTTCTAATAACATCTAATAATATGTTATTGATGAACATTAATGCAATATATAGACTCTGCTAGAGACCAATTAATTCAAATTAGGTTGGGGTTCCATGTTCATGCACCAGTATAATTCAAAAGTACTTTCCCTAGTTGGAAAACATGTTAAATTATACTCACAAACCCAAATATACCCTGAAAATAATCCCAATGCCTACATCTATACCATGAAAATAATCTCAATTCCTACAGCTATACCAATGAATACAACTACACAAGTAAAATAATACCAATGCCAACATATTTGCAAGGGAAATACATCAAATTGAAAGGAAAATACCTATGGAAAAGAAACCCTTTGTTGTCTTCCTTGAAACTTCTAGCTCAGCTTCGAGTTCCTTTGCAAAATAACAGTGAAAGCCCCAGCATATAAAAACTAAAACAATTTAGTGCCAAAAAGATTTTCGGCCTCTACACCAAAAACGTTTTGGTGGTTTCAGCTGTCTTGTTTCAATTTTAAGATGCCCTAGCCCACTGTTTCCTATTGTTTCCCGCCCATGTATCCCACTTTTCATAAGAATGAGGGTCTTAATATCTATCTGCTACCACCCATGAATAAATGAGTATGTACTCTGCTGCCGTTGGGCCTCATGCCCTTAATGCCCATCACAGAAACCCTAGTCTCATGGCTCTCAAACATTGGTGTTTGTCTCTCCATTTTCTTGACAAACCCTCCATTGCAATGGGGCAAACGAGGAGGAAGGTTTGGTTGTAGAAGCAAAGGTGTTGGTTCATTGCAGTGTGGAGGAAGGTTTGGTTGATGAAGATGCAACACCATTTTCCAGTGGATTCGTAATGGAAAGTTGTGGCAGGTATCAGGCAGGGAATGGAGTAGTTCTGCCAGGCCCACCACTGGAACAAATCAAGGCGATTCTCTAGCCATCTCTTAGCACAACAGAAACAAAGTGACATTGTTTTGGCACAGTCACCATCTTCGTGAATCTGCAAACATTTCTCAATCTTTTTCGTTCCTCTGTTCCTTGCAGAAACCCTCTCTGTTCCTTGCAGAAACCCTCTCTGTTCCTTGAAACCCTCTATCTTTTTCGTTCCTCTGTGCCTTGAAAAAACCCTCTCTGTTCCTTGAAACCCACTATCTTTTTCGTTCCTCTGTTCCTTGTAGAGACCCTCTCCGTTCCTTGAAACCCCCTCTGTTCCTTGAAACCCTCTATCTTTTTTGTTCCTCTGTTCCTTGCAGAAACATTCTCTGTTCCTTGAAACCCTCTATCTTCTTGCAATTGTCAGGCCATAACTAGTATGTGAGGCACCAAAAAATATCTAACCAATTTAGAATCATACCACGCGCCAGGAAAAATAGAAAGGGAAAGGCCATATGCTAGACTAAAGATGGCCACGCATAGCTACAAGGATAAAGACTGAGATCCACTCGTCTAGACCTGAAACATTAATGTTAGACTAAGACCAAAATGATGTTATGAATCATGAAGACATCTTACCTTAAAAACAAACGACACACATAGGGTAGCTGGATATAGGGAATTCCATGCGTAGAGACATGGGTCGTAGCCATAAATCAAATGCAGAGAGATATTCTGCATTCAAAGCCATGCGCCGAGAGATGGTTCAGGGCATAAGGCCTCGCATAGAGCAGCAGAGTTCTCATGTTGTGCTTCAACTTCCATTTTCACTCAAACAACTTTATCCATTGCTGTGAGCCACTGAAATCCTACAATTTGGCTGTGTACACATGTTCTCTAAGATAGAATTAACTGAGTTAATAATTTAGCTAGCATTGGAAAACTAAGTCAATACTACCTAACTTAACTAGCATTTATTTTCAAATAATCAAGTATCAAAACCAACTAGTTATGATGATATCTATGTGAATCGTAAAAGTAAGTCAATACTACCCAATTTACCTAGCACTATAAATATTATTCAAAGACACAATGACAAGGATTAAAATTTTGTTGAATACATCTAGTTACTTGTCATGCCTTCATTGCTAAGTTTTGGTACAATTATAGAGTATCACATTGTGATGTAAATGTAGCCTAAATTAAAATTTTTAAATTACACCATTTATTACTATATCTACTAAACATAATACAATGACCACAAGGTACCACTACTCATAATAACATGATAAATAATTGAGCTACCCCTATAAAAAATAGATTTTCACTACCATGGACATAAGTAAATTAGGGAATACTTTTTCACATGTATAAAAAAATATATAGATATAGTTTCCCATTGTTACTTCTATCACACTACTTATGACAACACTTACTTTAATACAATCTCCCCTTAACAATAAGGACATGATTATTGAAGCAACCTAATTTAATAATATAAAATATAAACACATTTATTATATGGGGACAAATATACTAACCTTGGATCTATCAAGGGAGGAATGGGGTCATATTACTATAAGTGAAAAGCTCTTTTACAATGTGAACTTTTGAGTAAATTTTTACATCATATTTATCATCTCAGCACTTATAGATCTATGTGAGTTCTCTTAAACAATTTTATCTTATTTGTTTTAGAACTAACATCGGACATTAAGTAAAGCTGACTATTCACTTTCCAATGCAGAGAATATTTCAACTTGGCAGTTACCTGCATTATAACTTAATATTAAATACTATTCTTATTTTTTATATTAATATGAATGCTTCTAATATTTAATTTATTGTTAAGTAGATTACCCATTGAATAATTAGTGAAGTATCTAATATTGGATGAGAGAGTTGTAAGGCTAAAATTTTGGCTACCACGGGTTAAATTTGGTGTTTGTATCATGTCATGCAAAATTAGATTTCACACCTCTCCAGGAATAAATCAAAATAATTTACACATACCAATCAAAGGCATTCAATAGATGGTTAAAATAGTGGTTGGGAGGAGTTCATTGTCAAAAACATCCAAGGGTTTCCAAACTAGAGAAACAAGGGCATGTGTTTGATTTATGGGCTAACGTTCGAAAATTTTCTATGAGAAGAGGAGTTGGTGGGAGTCCTTATGGCAAGGGCTTGCACCTATTCCTTTATTTCTTAAAGTAGGCTTGAAATAAGTGATTATAGATATATGATACTTAGAATATGCAAAGCTCTTACAACACAATAATATTGAACATTTGCATGAGACATAACTTAATTTATTTTCATTATATTTTTGCTTTAAAAAAGGCAATATATGCTACCATGATGCAATACAATGATTCACCAACATTGGGCACCAAACAAATGAATTGGACCATGTATGTTATGTACGATCACAATCATCCACGATAAACTATGATTATTAGCCACTCTGCAATCAAAGGCGCAATGCAGGGACAACATGTATCCATCTTGGAGGACAATGGGGAAACCCAAAATTTTATTGATGCACAGTTGGAAGAGTGTAGAGGCATTCATAGATTGATATATATGTTGAACAACGTGGGTGAGAGAGGATGCCCATGCTTCACCTCAGTTGTCTTCTTGATTGTTGGTTAGATATGTTGAGGATATGGTTGATGGGTTGATATTGAAGTCAAAATCCTCCCTTAACCCTTTAGCCAAAAAGATGTCTCCTGAAGTATCTCCAATAATATCATATGAAGAGTCATAATATTTAACTTGGAATTATGGCCCACCATGAGCATCTAATAATTAATTGAAATAGCAGTAGACCCCAATTTAGGGATTGGGTGGACCATATGGTGGGACTATGCTAGTGGGAACCCTAAATAAATGACTTGAAACCCCATTGATTTTCTACCTTGATGGCATTCATCTCCCAAATTTCTTGATGGATGCACAAGTCGTGAAAACATGACAAGGAAGATGAGAGGAAGATGACAAGGACATTAGGTTGTCGTAGAACATCATAAAGTGCATCCACATGGATGAACATGGAATGGGAATTAAGGTCGTAAAGAAATAAAGGTCACAAAGGTTCATCAAAATATTTTTGGAGTGTCCTAAAGGTAAATATACAATTCTTGTCTTGTATAAAATAAAATATACATTTATCATGGTGATAGTATCCACAAGATTCTTAGAACTAGTGCTATAGTGTTTGGCAATGAATGAATAAGCAAGAAAAGGGGGAAAGTATCTAACACCTGTACACTCAAGGCTAGTCTACAATTGATGTTACATTGCCTTGGAATCTCCACCATATTTGGGTAACTCGAATTCTCCATGCACTAGATATTTTGGGTTGATTGATCAATTAACTGGATGATCACTGAGTTTGGCTAAAGTCCCACTATACAATTGGCCTTCCACTAGTATGGGCTCTGAAATGTTCCATGATAAGTGCTTATTCTTGGGGCTTGGTTTTCAAGGCAAAGTCCAACGTTCACTCTAGACTAACTATGATCATCAATAACCACTTGGTGAATGCTAGTAGTCAACCAGTAAACCAACCACACAAGAATTTGAAACTGAATAGGTCAAAATGAAAATTAAGTATGTTAACGCAAGAGTTCAATAAGAACTTGAATTTAGTTACTCGTGCCTACTAGGGAGATATTTCCATTAAAGGAAATCATAACACAAGAAACAACACAACAAAGTATAAGTGATCTGAATGATGATGTTACCAAATATGTAAGTGAAGGACTCGGAAATTTATAGTGATCATGGGAATGATAGATCTCGAACAGAGCATGATGATGTTGTTGGGGAGGGATATATCATTGTGGAGGGATGGATTTAGTTTCTAAAAGGGTCTCAACTCAATCTACCCAGTTGGATGGATTGTTTATCTCAGATACATTGAGATTGGTTAAATTCAGCTTATTGGGTTCATGAGGGTAGGAGAGGGAGGCGAAATAGAGATGGGAAGCTTAACAGTCATCCAGAAGGAAAATATATGCTTGCATTTAAAGGTAAAGGGAATGTTAGGGGGGTAATTTGATTCAAACAAAGGGTGAATTATGAATGGACATCATGAGATTGTGTTTAAGGTTCACCATTCTGAAGCTACGAGAAGACTAGAGTGTAAGCATAAGAGAGAAGCTAAACATATTGTGGGTTGTGAAGAGGGCCAAGAAGGCCCTTTCTGGTTCTTCCTCTTTTATATTGGAGACACAAGATTTAAGAGTGTTTATAAGGTAGCAGTAAAGATGAGATGGATTGTCAAGCATATGCTGGCAGGGGTGTTGTTGGACTGTCACAGTGGAAGAAATGATCTAATGGATAAAATGAATGTCTACTGAAAAAGAAAATTTCAATGTTGAGGTGCAACTTGGGAGGGGTAGCTGATGGTTCCCTATGCTAGGTCAAGTGCTTGCAATGGATTAAAGATCAACTTTTTCTGCAAAGTCTCACGAGGAAAATGATTATGTAATAACTGCACCTGAAAAATTGGAAGTCAAAGTCTAGGACTCATTACAAAGAAGCAGTTCAAACAGTAACCACTAAGTTTTGAATGGGATCTAAAATTTGACTTTCTGAAAATTGAATGAAGTTGGAACCACTCTGAAACAACTCGAAACAATTAATGTTAATATTAAAAATTTAAGCAAAAGTTGACATTATGCTTATCTTTCCTTTTCAAAAAGGAAAGATAAGGAGAATGTCAACTTTTACTTTAACTTTAAAAATTAAATATTAGCATTAATTACTAGGGTTAGGTTTTGTAGGGCCCTTGAATTAATAATTTTTTTTTCCTTTTCAGCATTTTTTATTAAAAAATTATTATTTGGTGGTCATTAGCTATGTTGCACAACATTCTTCAGAATTGGTCAGTTTATTAGAGAACTAGTGAATTTGGTGTTTTAAGGTCAGTTCAATACAAGACCGACCTTATCCAATCTGAACCACCAAACTAGACTAGTACAACTCTAAAACCATTGGGACCAACCAATTCCACTAGTTCTAGGCTAGTTCCAATAAGAGTTTTCCCTTCTCAGCTTCCTCTGAAGTCGTTTTGTTGGATCCTTTCAGGAATGGTGATTTGGAAAGTGCCATAAACTGTCGAATTGTTGTGAGCACCGAAGATCATAAGTAGTTAAGCCTTGACAAACAGAAATTTACAAGGACCTAGTACAGACATCCCAAAAGATATTTAGTGAGGATGTGCATGCAAGGAACTATTACAAACCTCCCAAGATACTTAGTGAGGATGTGCATGACCAAAAAGCATAAAAAAAAATATCCACCCTCAAAAACCATGCCCAAAACATTGAAGTGTGGTGCAAAACAAATTGCTGGTAGGCTATTAATGCTACCAACAATCATTCGCTCTCTAATTTCACAAGAAGCTCCTAATCAAGCTACCTCCTCCACTATGGATATAGCAAGTTCTTGCAACTTTGTGAGCTACAATAAATTAAAACTACCTTCGAATCTCCACCAATTTTAGGGGACTTGACTTCTCTTCATGCCCCAACTATTTTGGGTTGATTGATCAATTAAATAGATGATCACCGAGTTTGACTGAAGTCCCACTGCTTAAATGACCTTCCACTAGTTCCTGCAAAAGTTAGAACTAGTTTAACTAACAACAACCTGAGATAATTAACCTTTATTGCCACAAATTAGAAATTGCATATGCAGAATTGAGCTCTAACTCCAACTTGAATTTATTGAGTAAACTAGGTGACACAAGCCATGTCACACAAGTTAACATCATCCAAGTTGTCTGTTGATGTGGAAATTTGAATTTTTTCAATTTAATCAAGGAAAAATCAAATTGAGAATTTCTTGCTACATTTTTCAACACATAGTTCATTGGAATGTATTACTTTCACTATGAACTTGGCATAGTTCACATGTTAAGTTCATAAGGTTTTGGGCTGATGTGGTTCTATGTGTTGTGTATATAAATAATAGGTGTCCAATTCTTGCTATTAGAAACAAGAATCCCTATGAAATGTGGTATGGCAACATTCCTTCGGTGAGGCATCTCAGGGTTTTTGGTTCCTCATATTATGCCTTCATACCTAAGGAACAGATTAAAAAACTTAGTGCAAGGAATCACAAATGTATCTTCTTTGGGTACTCATACCTCCAAAGCATACCATCTCTATGATGTAGTGAATAAGAAGTTTATAATATCTAGAGATGTGATCTTTCTTGAGTCTTCCAAGATTGACAATGTTGCTGAGTGGTAGCTTAATTGTTTGGATATATTCGAACATGCAAAGTATTTTCAAGAGTTTGATAGTGAGATTCCACATCTCCTTATCTTAGCTCTATAATTTCTATGAAGAGCCTTGAAGAAATCAGGTTGAAGGAAATTCCTTCCCCTGCTTTGTCAGGAAAGAGCTAAGAGACTATTGGTAGCAGGTAGCCAAATCTGACAAGCGGTGAGGGTACATGCAAGATACAAAGCAAGGATTAATGCAAAGGAGTAATGCAGAGGAGTGTAATAACTACATACATATCATCAAACATCTTTCATCCCACTTAGGATGCCTTGCATCATGCCTGGTTAGTCATAAGATCATGTTGGTCACATCCTCAGTAGCTTAAATAAACAAGTGGTAATACTCTTCATCTTCTAAGCTATGTAATAAACAAGTGAAAGGGAGAAAGACACATAGATCAAACACATGGAATGACTTTCAGTTCTTGCAACCATAAATTTCATTGGAGACAGAATGATATGACAATGATAAGCAAACTTTTAAGCTACATTAAGAGGTGCATTTCAAAAGACATGCTTTGTTTTCCATACCTAGGCTCCAAAGGGTTATGCATCAGATGGAGTCTTCATGCGGTCCTAATATTCTATCATACCTTGGGTTTCTTGGTCTGCTTATTTTTCTCCTCAGCTCCTTGAGAGTCATCTATCCTGTCATCTTTCTTTGTGGCCCGTGAGAGACATAATTGTGTAGTTTCAATGGGCAATGACTATTGTAGGATGAGGCCTTGGGAGGACACATTTACACAGTTTTAGGATGTAAGGCACTACTTGGGACGAGGCCCTGGGAGGACACATCTATGCAATTTCAGGATGCAAGGTAGACTGGGTAGTCAAGGGACAAGACTGCACAATTTTTGGAGACAGTGGGTTCCGGCTGAGGGAAGGACACTAGAGGAAACCACTGTGCATTTTTGAATGGTAAGGGAGGTTGGGATTTCTACGTATTGCACGGTTTGAACAAGCAACGGAAAAGCTTGAGGGTTACATATGTGAAGTGTGTAGTTCAGGAAAGTTGGATGAGGCTAGGTTGCTAAGGAAACTCCGAAATTTAGCTAAGTGTGGGATCAGTGGAACTTATGTGAACAGTTATAAAACTTCACTATGATCACACACTTGAAAACTTATCGATACAACATAGACCATCCAGAACATATAACACATACTTCACTTAATGCAACAACCTTTGTGGCAGCTTACGGCAAGTGCGGCTTCGATTATAGACTTTGGGAGGATAAAGGTGACACTTGTGTAAGAGTGTGTGAAATGAGTGTTAAACATGTCTCATTCTCATAAATATTTCCCCTTGAAGCAAAACAAAAGTCCCTTTGCATTACAAGTGATTACCCCCATGCCCAAAGATGACACATTCTATGTAAAGATAAAAGCATAAATGACTCTTAAGATCGAAAAGGGGAGCTTGAGATCATCAACTTACCAATAAGTGACTAAGGAACGATTGATCACAATATCCATAGTAGGCTCTGAAATTTAAGTGCAGGCAAAAATTTTGGAGGGTGTTGCAGCCTCTACAACAGAGCCTTCACCTTCTTGGTAGCTTCGTTTTCAACTAGTGTCTTGAATCCTACGAACTCAGAGAATCTCTCATCTTTATTGCACGTGAAGAAGATCCAACACTTCCGTGAGAAGTCATCAATAAAAGTGACAAAATATTTGTGTCTGACAGTGTAGGTTGTTGAGAAAGGTCCATAAACATCATAGTGGATCCTTTCTAGGACTGCATGTGCTTTGTTGTCCTGATCATGGAATGTGGATTTTATGTACTTTCGTAATGTACATCCTTTGCATATATCCTATTGCTTAAGTGCTCCTTTAGAGAGGCGAGTGGTTATTTGTTCTATAATATTCGAGGTACCATGATACAGCTTACCAAGTATTTTGTGCCAAAGTTCATCGACATCGCGACCTTCACTTTCTCTGCCTTAGTGCTTAATGTAGCACATTCTTCCACATCTAGCTTATACAGGTTCTTCACGCGAACCCTGATCTGCTTCACCTGCCTCGTGGCTATGTGTCTCAGGAATTCTTTTTCTTTGTTGAATATCACTTCACAACCATGGTAAACCAACCACTCAGTGAATGCCAGTAGACAGACCCCTAATCCTCTACCTTTACCTTTTTTTACTATCACCTCATATTGAAATTTTGAAGACAAAATATTTCTTTTCTCTTAAAAAATTGTCTTAAATTCCCCCTCCGTGTAGCAGTGCCAAATGGAACAATAGACAAGTTGTCCCTAATCGTATCAGCATATATGAAAGGGATAGAAGAGGAATTGATGTCCAAGAAATCTTGTCAGTAAAACGTGTCGCGTTCTTCTTAGTCGACTAACCCCACAAAACAAAGAGCCCAACAAATCGTTGTCTTTATATAAGATAACGTGAATGGTAAGTAAAATAACAACCTCGGTATAGGCGCAAGACAATAGTTATCTACAAGCTGGCCGACTTAGGGCGCACCGTCACAGTCAATTTTTCAATTGTAATTAGATAATATCATCTTAAATTGGTATCTTTGTGCCTTAACTGTTAATTGTATTGAACATAGGTTTTTTTTTCTAAGTAGTACTAATCTATTAATATAATACAAAAAAAGTTACAGAGAAACCTGATCTCAGAGATGTTAATCATCAGTCATCATCACAAAATGCAACTGTTGGTATTGGACTACCCCAACAGAGGGGAAGCCAGTCCAAGAAGCTTTGAAGACTGCCCCTATTATGGGGGAAACCAGCCATTGAACCAGAATAACTATTTCAAAGTAGACCTTGGTTTTCCAAAATGAACAAAGAGGAATGCAATCCTGAACCAAAAAGACAGGGACATAACCAAGTAACAGTATGCCATTTCCCCCTGGCAGAGAGTCAACCAGAGAATTCAAGACACTTGGCATGAAGATAGAACACATCCAGACCACAAAACCACGAACCATAGAAAAACATCGACTGGAAGCCGAACACCTTTGCGAGAGACCAAAAACCACAAAACGTGAGACGAATCCACCTGGGAGCTGGAGACCTTTGCATGAGGCCACGTGTTAGGCTGGTGGTTCCTCCAGAGCTACCTCTTCCTCAATCCGGCAGGCAAACTAATACCAATCGTCATCCTCTTAAGACGCTCCATGACCTTGAATAGTTGGAGCATCTACAGTGCCTTTAGCATCCATCTGTCGCTTACCAGCATCCCCAACTTTATCTTTGTCATGTAGAGCCTTACTGCTTTAACCTCGCTACTTGTTGCTGATCCCATGACTACCTGTCTCCTCCCTGTTCAGCTTGTTCCCATGACTGGACAGAGTAGCTTGCGTCGCAGATTCTTCTTTCAAAGAAATTGTGATGGTGGCAGTGATTGTAGGCCTGTTTAGTGAATTGTAAAAATGAAATTGTGTGTCGTGAGGGCCAGAAAGAGGAGGGAGTGGGAGATCCACAGTGTGGATAGCATTGTCCCTCCAACCTCTCCCACTTCTAGTATTCGAGTAGCTATGAGTGGGGTTAATGACCGAGTTGGGAAATTCAATAGTTGAGTCCGGGGAGTCAGAGGTGGAACTGGTAGAGGCTCGCGAGCAGTTAAAACCTCCACGCGAACCTCCATGCCTACTGCACATGGCGTGCCTGAGGCGAGCGATGGCTGAATTAACAGTGGAAGAATTGGAATGAAGGTGATGATGAGCGGGAGCAGGGGTGGCCGAACCACAATCAAGAAGACAATGATGAGAATGCGTAAAATGAAAACCATTACCAAAATCCTCACAAGGGAGAATTAGGCAGCAACTGCCTGTAGCAGTTCTGAAACACGGTTCAGCCGCTTGCGGAGGACAAATGCCACGGAGAAGGGGAGGAGTAACAAAACGGTTTGCAAGGGCGATGGTGTTGAAGGAGCTGAGCTCGTCACAGCTTTCAGAGTCAATAAATGTCACCTGCAAGGTGTTTTTAATCCATCTGCGGTGAGCTCTTAGGACAAAGCACTTAGCTAGATGGCTTCCCAACCCGCTGGCGATCTGTCTTGTCATTTAAATGCCGTTGTTGACACCTGCATCTGGTTGCATTTCCTCTGCATTTTCCCTTTCCTTTTGCACTAGATCATTGAAATCATGCAATTGATGAGTATTGGCTATAGTGCTAAGAGCTCCTACATGAAGAGTCTTACCACTTTCAACGCCAATGTTTGCTAGGAGGTCTGCTACTTTGTTACCATTCCGACGAGTGCGCCTGATGGTAACTGCCCTATGAATGAGTAGCCACTATTCAATCTGTTCCAGCCTGTCCACCAATCTCCAACTGCTACCCACTTTATGTGCTGGAGTTCCCTGTAAGATCTAGTTGATCATGTTAATTAAGATATGAGAGTCCCCTTCAATTATGAGTGGGAAGAATCTATTGTTCTGAGCCAGGGGAAGTCCTTGCCAAATTCCTTCTAATTCGGCTGAGTTTCTTGTATCCCAACCTATTGACCCCATGAATGTTTAGAGAGCATTGCCCTTGTGATTTCTAAATATTTCCCCAGATCCTACTTTACCTAGATTTCCCTTTGACACTCCATCAAAGTTGAGCAGTACCATGTGTGGTGGGGTTGGAGTCCATTTGTTAGGTGTATCTCCAGAGGGAGGGATTTTCCTTAGGTGTACCTGCTCATGGTTACACTGAAGGTTCCAGTTCAGCCATATATTTTGTTCTTGTGGTGTGGATGGGAAATCATCATCAAGCCATGTTTGGAGCATCAAGGTTTCTCGTATGTTTTGACATATATTGATCCATAGAACTTCTATGGGAGAGGAATGGTCTTTGAAGATGCGGCTATTTCTCTCTTTCTAGATTGTCCACATGAGGAAACCTCGTATTAGCTTCCATAAGGTGTTTAAGATTTTTCTTTTATAAGGGTGAGGTGCCCAAGAATGAATAGTGCTGGTTGAATTCTCCTTATTTCGTCCATCTCTTTGACATCTGAAGCTAACATTCTCCCAAAGTCGAGTTGCTAAAAGGCATGAGTTTAGGAGATGTTCCTTAGTTTCTTCTGCCTGTTTACAATTTGGGAAGATGGAAGGTCCATGAAAACTCCATTTCCTTAGATTATCCCAAGTAAGGATTCTATTTTGGCACAACAACCAGAGAAAGGTGGAGATTTTTGGCCAAATTGGTGGTTCCCAAACTTTGTGCCAGAGGCTATCCTTGATAGTATGGTCCCTTAGTATTATATGATATGCTTCCCAGAAAGTGAAGGTACCTCTCGTTTCATAACCCCATCTAATGATGTCTTTCTTATCTGATTGGCGAATTTTCCTGTTTGAGAGTTCTGTATCTAGGCTATCTTTGATGGATTGCATGGCTTGCCCAAAAATGAGGTTCAAGCATAACCATTGCCTATAGCCTTAGTTGTGAACTTCCTCCCAAAGTTGATTTACTTTGATCGTCGGTTGCTCTACCCAATATTGAAGCTGGTGGGGCGTGAGTAGGTCCTTCAATTTTGGTCTTTGCTACCAGGAGTCCTCCCAAAACCTCGCATTATCTCCATTCCTGATTTCCCAAAAATTGTGTTGTTGGATTAGATATTTATGTTGTTTGGCAGAATTCCAAATTAGAGAGCCTGTACCAACTTCTTTGAGCCAAATTAAATCATCCACTGGTCTATTATGAGCATACTTAGCTATCGAGAGGATTGCCCAAGGAGTATATGGGTTCGAGAGCCATCTCCACTAGATGCGCACTCCCATGACCTCGTTGCTGTGCTGAGGATCCCGTAATCCAGTGCCTCCAGAGGATTTTGGGTGACAAACTGTTTCCCACTTTACCAGAGCCCATTTTATTTTTTGTTTCGTATTCCCCCATAAAAAATCCCATTGAAGATTTTTGATTGATTTAAGAACCCATTTGGGTGCTACCGGGATCGTGAAGAGGTAGAGCGGCATAGATTGTAGCACTGCCTTGATTAGAACTAGGTGACTCGCCATATTGAGAGCTTTGAAGGTCCATGAAGAGATACAGGCTTCTAGTTTTTCTAGGAGAATTTTCCAGGATGAGTGCTTTAAGGCAAAGGCTGTCATTGGAGATCCAAGGTATTTGGGGGGTAGAGATGCAATCGAGAAGCCCATAATTCTGGCTATGGAGGCTTGAGTGATGGGAGGTGTGTGAAAGAAGAAGACTTGAGACTTTGATTTGTTAATGCAGGCGCCAGAGGCATCCGAAAAGTCAGATAAAATTGATTTCAACTTACGGGCTTCCTGGACCAGAGGATGACCAAATAACATATTGTCATCCACAAATTACTGGTGGGTGAAAGCAGGGGTATTCTGGAAAGAAAGGCCATGTAATTTCTAGTTTTGAAGGGCATCTTTGATGTAACGTCCAAGACCTTCCGCCATAATAACAAATAGAAAGGGTGAGAGAGGGTCCCCTTGTGGGATACCTCTGGACGGGTGGAAGGGGGTGGAGGGGGTCCCATTGACAAGAATTGAGAAAAAGGTATAAGTGATGAGACTCATAATCCATCTTACCCAAGGGGGGGTAAAGCCAAAGGGTAACACTATTTTTTGAATATATTTCTAGCTTAAAGTATCGAAAGCTTTTGAGAGGTCGCTTTTTAGGAGCATACCTGCCTTTTTGGTTTGCTTTAGGGAGTGAATGATTTTATGAGTCAGAATTATGCCACCGATGATATGCCTTCCTTCCACGTAACCTGATTCCTCCGGTGATATAAGAAGAGGAAGCAGGGGCTTGAGGCGTGTGGTGATCACTTTTGAGACAATTTTATACAATACATTGCATAGTGCAATAGGTCGGAATTTGTCTGGAGTCTGGTTGTTCTCCTCCTTAGGGATGAGGGTGATGAAGGTGGCATTCAAGGATGGAAGCATCCATCTGTTAACTCTGGACTCCTCGACTACTTGCCAGACTTCCTCCTTCATTAGATCCCAAAAGTTGTGAAAGAAGTCTGAAGTGAAGCCGTCTCGTCCGGGTGCTTTCCCAACTTTGAGCTGTCGCATAACTGTCTCCACTTCCTATAAATAAATAGGCATGAGGAGTATTTGATTGTGTTCCTCAGTTATGATCTTAGGAATAATATTGATGATATTCTCTATAGCTGGCAGCTGATTAGTCTATATCTTCATGCTTCTCTAGATGTTCCCCTTGTCGATTTTGGAGGAGAGTAATGCTGTTGTGCATTCTCCGTTGGATAGTGGTATGGTGGAAGAACTTTGTATTGCGTTTGCCCTCTTTAAGCCATCAGATCCTCGATTTTTGTCTCCAAAGAATCTCTGCCTGTCTTGCACTTTCTGAGATCTGCATTTGTAGTTGACGTTCCTATTCTGCTATGGTTTCAGATCTGCCTTCAGCTATGATTCTCTGCTGTAATCTTTGCATTTCTTGTTCAAGAGTGTTTTGCGCCCGAAAGATATTACTGAAGGTAAAGCGATTCCACTGTTTTATTTTTTCCTTGATATGTTTTAGCTTTTGTTGGAGCTTGTACATTTTTGCGCCTTCTGGTGGTGTGAAATTTCTCCATGTCTCTGTTATCAGGTTATGAAAATCAGGGTGATTCAGCGAAAAGGCTTTAAAGCGAAAGGGCCTGCGAACATTGTCTCCTAGTCTTTGCTAGTGAAGCCTAATAGGCTAATGGTCCGAGCTAGAGAGTGGCAATATAGAGGCCAAGAGATCCCCGCCAGGATGTATTGTGTTATCAGAGATCAGGAATCTGTCTAACCGAGATGCAATTTGGTGGGCATCTGCACGCTTGTTGTTCCAAGTATAAACGCCATTGTTGAATTCCATATCTATAAGCCTGTTGTTATGAATGTAGTTTCTGAAGTGTGTGCTTTCACAGTCTAGCTTGATCCATCCTCCTCTTTTTTCCTCCAATCTTGTAATCATGTTGAAGTCCCCTCCTGTGATCCAAAGTGGGTGGGATCTTTATGAGTTGATCTGAGTTAGGGTGTTCAGTGTGTCTACTTTGTTTGTTGCCTCCTGGGGGAAGTAGACATTAGTTAAGTGTCCATGAACATTTGTCCCTGTTAAATGAAACTCGACCTGAATAAAGTGCTTACTGGCATGTATGTTGGTAAGTGTTATAGCTCTATCATCCCAAATGATGGCTAGCCCTCTTGAGGCTCCCATGGCTTCCACCACCACTTCTTTGCTTCCTGGCCACGCTTTGGCAAGGATCTGATTCAACGTTGTGGAATTACACTTGGTCTCCTGCAAGAAGAGAATTTGAGGCTTTTCCTATTGTAGCATGTTCTTTATTAATCATCCCTTCCCTGGGCTGTTGAGCCCTCTGATGTTCCATGAGATGAGCTTCATGATTCACGATTGGGAAGGGGATTATAGTATTTGGTGAGCCTTGAGTATCTTCCAGATTCCACCAGCATCTCCCCTATGTGGATGGTTCTCTGAAGATTGGTTTTCCGTCCTCATTTCTTGTTGTCTTTGAAGATATTTCTTCCATCCCACTGACTACCAGTTTGGACGCCTAATGATCTTTGCTTTTGTGCTCTTGAGAGAATTACTTTTAAGTTCTGTAGCTGTCGCTCAGGAATTTTGTCATATTCCTTTTTCTTACAAGCCTTTTCAAGTCCCAGTATATCTAGATCTCTGATGTCGAAGCTCTCTGGTTCCTCTTCCATGTGCTATACTATTTCCTGCTCTACCGCTGTATCATCTACAATCACAAGGTGCATCTGAGTGCTATCTACCTCCATACCTTGAGCAGTCCTTTTCTGCATGTTACTGGGAGAGGGCGTTTTGGTGTCCGCGGGTTGCTTAGAAGTGAGGGCTTTCTTTGAGCTTGATGGAGCAGAATGGGTGGAAGTCTTAGGAATGGCTTCAGGTTGTTTCTGATTATCTAAAATATGAACCTCCGGCTGGAGCAGGATTTCAAAGCTGTTGCTTGTTGAAGGCAAGGAGGTGTTGGTGACAGGTTTTTTGACTGAGGTAGAGGGATTTTTATGGGTCTTTTTGCGATTCAGAACTTTTGTGAACCCATCCGAGTCAGATTTGTCCATTGAAGAGGTGGTCGTAGATTTCATATTGGAGGGACAGTATCGAAATAAATGGCCCAGGGTGTGGCATTTTCGACATTGGAATGGTACATTCTTGTAATCTATTGTTTGTAACCATTCATAATCATCATGGTAGAGGCTTACCGCGTCCGGGAGAGCTTTGCTAAGGTGCATGTATACACAGATCCATGCATAGGAGGTGTATCGCTTCAGCTTTGTCTCCTCTGCCACTTTGATGAATTCGTCTAACCATTCCCAATGTCTCGCAAAGAGTCTTCGTCCTAATACTCCAGAGGGAGAGAATAAAGGCACAACCACAGTGGGGCCCAACTCAGATCTTCTTTGTTCGGGTTAAAGCGCTCGATCCATCGTCTTAGGTATAGCCCTGCTACGTTGAAGAAATATGGTCCTCCATCCAATACCCTGTTTCGGTCCTCCAGACAATTGAAAATGGCAGTAAAGAAGCCCTTAGGCCTTAACTACAGTGTTATGTGCTCTTTTGGCTTCCATTTGGCTGTGATCCAACCATGCAAAGCTTTCTTCGCTGGCCAAAGGCGTATGAACTTTCCTATCAAAGCATGATCCCTCATAAACTGGATCTGAGTGTTGATGCGCTGACTTGGGAGCTCAATTTTGGGTCTGTCAAATACTACCGGCTTGCAGGTGTTTGACGTCGCTCGTGGTTCTTCATTTGTGTTGTTATTTGTTGGCGTATTTTCATTCTCTGTTGCTGTATCTTTTGGATGGTCCATCCTGACATTTTCAGTCTGTCGCAGGCCTTTTTCCATATCAGCGGGGGGAGGCATCATGTCCTCCCCTTGAGGGGGTTCCATTGCGCGATAGCTGTTCCTTATTGTGTTGTAGCTACCTTATGGCTGAAGGTTAATGGCAAAACGACGCAGTCTGTGAAGGTCTGCCAGTTGCAGAGCAACGTCAAACCCTAAGCGCTCCGCTCTCCATTTTCATTCGAAGTGAAATATCGTATTAAACATAGGTTTGATCTAAAGTGGTCATTGTATTAAATATAAAGTTTTGTCTAAAAATATTTTTGTCTCAAAATGTTTTTGTCTTAAATATAAAGTTTTGTCTTAAAATAATTTTGTCTTAAATTATTTTTGTCTTAAATATAACGTTTTATCTTTAAATTTTTGTCTCAAACTACTTTTTTCTTAAATATAAAGGTTTGTCCCAAAATATTTTCGTCTTAAATTATTTTTGTCTTAAATATAAAGTTTTGTCTTAAAATACTTTTGTATCAAACTACTTTTGTCTTAAAATATTTTTGTCTTAAAATATTTTTGTCCTAAATATAAAGTTTTGTCTTAAAGTATTTTTGTCTCAACCTATTTTGGTCTTAAAGTTTATATTTAAGACAAATCAATTGATATTAATTTTTAATGTAAAATAACTAAAATAAAAAATGATTTTTTAAGACAAAAGATTTCTTTTGTCTTAAAGAAATGTCTTAAAAGTGCCCTTGGTGTAGTAGTGATTATATGGAGAGGTATGGAAATCCATAATTTTTCTTTTACAAATTTCAATATTATTATCATTACTGTCTGGAACTTTGGTAATTAGTTTCTTCAGTTATATATAAAAATTTCGTTTTGATTGATTGATTATAACTTTATTTTAGTATTGGAGAGAAATTCTGTTGTTGTTTGTAATCATTGTATTAAGCACTAAAATTAATCTTACTTGGTTCATTTAGAATTTATCTTAGTGTTAATTATAAAAATATGGCAATTAGATTCTTAAATAACCTTTAAAATTATTTTAATTGGTTGAACACAAATTTGTCTTAATAGCTTTCACAAAAGTATTGCTAGTTGTTATTGAGTCTAGAGTCTCATTCTCAGCCAATGTATAATTATTTCCATGGTCAGGTTGGAATTGAGAAGTGTTCCTCTTAAAATAAAAGTAAGATATTTTTTAAATATAAAAATAATGGTTGCTCATATTAGGTATGTGCTTAAGATGGATCTATACTGGTTTTATTTTTCTTCTTAAATCATAGTATATGTGTATCAAATTCCAATGCATGAAGTCAATCAATTCAGAAATTATATTTTATTTTTTTAACCTAAGGCACTATGTACATATACTAGATTCTACTAAATGAGGTTAATGAATTCAGAGATTTGGCTAATGGTTCTATTTAATAACATTTACTATAGTCACCTATCCGAGTGTGGAATAGATAGTGACAAGTGTTTTGTTAAGGTATTCACTAGTATAAAGGTCACTCATTCCAAATTCTATAGACAAAAATCTAGCCATGCTAACAGTTGTTGTGGCTTAGGCTTGTTCTTGAGTTATTTTGATGACTTAAATGCCTTGAACTCACTGTTACTCAAAGCACATGTTAATAATTCAATCATCCAAAACTCATATAAACTAGAAAAAAAGTAAAAAAAAAAATAAAAAAAAATCCCCTTAATCCAAATGAGATGTCTTTGTGGGGTAACCCTCCTTTCTTGTGTTTGCTTCTAAACTTATTATCGTGTGTGTATAGGAAAGATATTTTTATTATCTTATCATTTAAAATCAAATATGTTTTTTAACATATAAATGTAATGAACCGCAGTTCCTTTTCTTTTATGTTGGAAGAATGTTAGAAGAATGTGAGAGAGTTTTGTGATTTCTGAAATGCACAGCAGTGCTGAGATAGTGAAATTAGTTTCTGGAACTGAAGCATTCCTAATGTAATCCCTCTGAGTAGAGGAAGACTATTTTGTAACAGTTTTTTTAGTTATGATTAAGATCATGTATTAAAAAACAGAGCATTGTTCTGTGTGCAATTTTTTTTTTTGTGTTTGAAATCAACAGAAATTTCCATCATGGTATCAGAGCTGGTCTAGGCACTCAGTGAGTCAAAAACAGAGTTTGTTTTTTCACTGTAGGAGCTGTAAGAAGCTTATTGAGCAGATTTTCTCCAACAGAGAAAGTTTTTTGCTTGTTTTTAATTATACAGTCAGTATCTCTTCTTTACTTATACAGGTTAAGATGGCAAATGCTGGAACTGGTTTGACAAATTCCCAACTACCACAGTTTAATGGGAAAAATCACAGTTATTGGTCCATAACAATGAAATCGTTGTTTGCTTCTCAAGGAATACGGGAGCTGGTTGAAATTGGCTATGTTTAACCTGCAGATGCAACAACATTGGCTGCTTTGACAGTAGCAGAAAGAGACCAGTTGAAGAGTGACAGGAAGAAGGATGCCAAAGCCCTCTTTTTTCTCTTCCAATCAGTACATGAAAGTATTTTTCCATGGATTGCAGTAGCAACAAAATCCAAGGAGGCATGGGATATCTATCAAGGCATGGAGAAAGTGAAGACTGCAAAGTTGCAGATGTTGAGGAGAGACTTTGAAACACTCAGCATGAAGGAATCTGATACAATAGATTCATTCTTCACTCACGTTATTGGGTTTATAACCCAGATAAGATCTCATGGTGAGATTCTTGAAGAAAGAAGGATTGTAGAGAAGATCTTGAGAAGTTTACCCTCAAGGTTTGAAGCTATTGTGGTAGCAATAGAAGAAACAAAGGATCTCTCACAGTTCACAGTAGATGAACTGAGTGCTTCTCTTATGTCTCATGAACACAGATTGAGTAGAGGAACAAATTCCTCTTTTGAGCAAGCATTCAAGACTTAGATGTCTTTTGGCCAAGGAAAAGGTCGAGGCAGAGCAAATAACAGAGGTCGTGGAAGAAGCCAAAGCAAAGGCAGAAATAATCCTGCAAGCACAAGTAGAAGGAGCTACAATCAGAACCAAGATGAAGGTTCAAGCAAACAGCAATCTCATGGACAAAGGTATGACAAATCCTGAGTCCAATGTCATTATTGTAAGAAATATGGGCACTACGCCAATGAATGTAAAAAAAAACAAAATGACATGAATAGTAGGCAGAATGCTAATTTTGCAAATGAAGAAGATAAGAATCCAAAGATTGTGCTGTTAACATGTAACATTGCACAAGACAAACAAGAAGATTTTTGGTTCTTAGACTCAGGTTGTAGTAATCACATGACTGGAAATATTGAAATGTTTGCCAATCTGGATGAAAATGTGAAATCTGAGGTAACAACAGGAACTGATAGTAAGATATCTATCAAGGGTAAGGGCAAAGTCAGTATCCAAGCAAGAAATGGAGAACAGATGATTGTGCCAGAGGTATACTATGTACTTGGTCTGAAATGTAATCTTTTGAGCATTGGACAGCTCATTAACAAACGTTACAATTTGTTCTTCAAAGATGATATGTGTATAATCAGAGACATACCTCCAAGTAAGAAGATCATTGCACAGGTGCAGATGACCAGCAATAGAATGTTTCCTCTCAAACTCAGGGCAGATTTGAAGGAAGGAAGAACTATTGCAGCTGTAACACAAGAAGTCTTTCGGGAACAAGTGAAAGATGAGAATTGGTTGTGGCACTTGAGATTTGGACATCTCAATTTCGGAGGCTTGAATCTGTTGCACAGAAAGGGAATGGTAAAGGGATTGCCATTGATCGAGAAACTGGACAGCCTTTGTGAAGGCTGCATCTTGGGCAAGAAACACAAAGAAAGCTTTCCAGCAGGAAAGAGTATAAGGGCAAAAGCACCCTTGGAAATTGTTCACTCTGATGTGTGTGGACCGATGCAAATACCATCATTTGCCGGAAATAAATATGTTTTAACTTTCATTGATGACTATACCAAGGAAAATTTTAAGGATGAAAAATTTTCTTGAAGTTTAAAAACATTGGCGAATCTCACTAATCCCTAATATGCAAACTATAAAATGTGTATTGATATATTTGTAAAATTATTCAAATCTATAATGATTTTATATATAGTCTCTATATAATGTTGGCGATTTTTGAGCTAAAATAATTTTATATTCTAAAATTTGGGTGAATCGTCTTTTATAAAAATTGGTAATTGGCGAACCTTTTTTTGGAAAAATCAAGGAAAATTAGCCCACTGGGCGAACATTAGCCCCTAAAATTTTCCATGGGTCACTATACCAGAAAGACATGGGTGTATATGTTGAAACAGAAGAGTGAAGTGTTTGAGAAATTCTGCCACTTCAAAACTCTTGTTGAGAAGTAGTGTGGGCATTATATCAAAGTGCTCAGAATAGATAGAGGAGGAGAGTACATCTCCAAAGAATTTCTGCGTTTTTGCAGAGAGAATGGCATACAAAAGCAGTTCACCGCGAGGTATACACCTCAGCAAAACGGTGTTTCCGAAAGGAAGAATAGGACCATTCTTGACATGGTCAGAAGTATGCTGAAGGCAAAACACTTGCCGCATGAGTATTGGGCAGAAGCTGTCACTTGCGCAGTTTACATCTTGAATAGATGCCAAACTAAAGCTGTCATGAACAAAATACCAAAAGAAGCATGGAGTGGTCAAAAGAAAACTGTCAGTCACTTGAGAGTATTCGGTTGTGTAGCATATGCACATGTACCGAATTAGCTAAGGAAGAAGCTTGACAGTAAGGGGGAGAAGTGTGTCTTTATTGGCTATTGTGATGAGTCAAATCCATATAAACTCTATAATCCATCCACCAAGAAATTGATAGTAAGCAGAGATGTGTAGTTCATTGAAGATGAAGCTTGGGATGGAAGCTTAGAGAAGACAGTGAATGTGAAGACAATTGTGTCTCACGAAGAAGAAGAGGAAGGGACAGCAGCAAATAATCCTTCCTTGGTGGCTCCTCCTCCACCACAGCAAGTACAACAAACCACACCACAAGATGGAATTCGAACAGCCTTGAGAAGTCAAGGAAGTGCTTCTCCAAGCACACGACAGGGATCAGAAATACCCTCAAGTTCGGATGGAACTCCAAGCACACCAAGAAGACCAAGATTCGGAAATCTGAATGAGATTTATAAACAAGGAGAGGTAAGTAACAATACCGGTCTGAATTCATTATTCACTTTGTATTGTCATGTTGATGACCCAGTTCATTTTGAAGATGCTGTAAATGAAGATAAATGGATTAAAGCAATGAATGAAGAAATTGGTGCAATTGAGAAGAGTAAAACATGGGAGTTAGTGGACCTCCCTGAAGGCAAAGATGCCATTGGAGTTAAGTGGGTCTATAAGAACAAAAGCAATGCTGAAGGCAAGATTGATAGGCACAAAGCAAGACTTGTTGTGAAAGGCTACAAGCAGCAACAAGGCAAAGACTATGATGAAACCTTTGCACCAGTAGCAAGGATGGAAACAGTCAGAATAGTGTTGTATATTGACGTAAAACACAAATGGAAGATTTATCAGATGGATGTTAAATCTGCATTCCTGAATGGAGTGTTAAAAGAAGAAGTTTATGTTAAACAACCTCCAGGCTATGAAGTTGAAGGCCAAGAGCATAAAGTCTGCAAACTGAAGAAGGCTCTTTATGGGCTGAAGCAAGCTCCAAGAGGATGGTACAGCAGAATAGATGCTTATCTGATTGAGAATGGGTTTGATAAGTGTGATGGTGAACCCACACTCTACATAAAGGAGAATGACGATAAAATTCTTATTGTTGTTTTATATGTAGATGATTTGATTTTTACTAGCAATGATGCTTCTCTCATCGCTGATTTTAAAGCAGTCATGAAAAGTGAATTTGAAATGACTGACTTGGGCTTCTTAAGATATTTTCTTGGAATTGAAGTAGACCAAAGTGAAAATGGTGTTTTCATTTCTCAAGTTAAATATGTAGAAGCAGTGTTAAAGAGATTTAACATGCAGAACAGCAAGGCAGCTGTAACTCCAACTGTAATGGGGTTGAAATTGACCAAAGAAGACAACAGCAAGGATTTTGATCCAAAATTGTACAAGAGCATAGTTGGCAGCCTTATGTACTTGACTGCAACTAGGCCGGACATTATGCACTCTGTGAGTTTAATCTCCAGATTTATGGAAAGACCGAAAGAGACTCATTGGCAGGCAGCCAAGAGGATTCTAAGGTATGTGAATGGAACGAAGGGGTTTGGTATTTTATACTCCTCTTCTGAAAGTTTCATGTTGACAGGCTACACTGACAGTGATTGGGCTGGAAGTGTTGATGATAGGAAAAGCACATCAGGATATGTGTTTCATATGGGATTGAGAGCCATCTCATGGGCTTCCAAGAAGCAACCAGTTGTGTCTTTGTCAACAGCAGAGGCAGAGTATGTGGCAGCAACAGCAGCAGCATGCCAAGCATTGTGGCTGAGAAAAGTTCTCAGAGATTTGTGTCATAAACAAGAAAAGGGCACAACCATTTACTGTGACAATAGCTCTGCAATAGCATTGTCTAAAAACTTTGTTTTTCATAAAAGGACAAAGCACATAGACACCAAATTTCACTTCATACGTGAATTGGTTAACAATGGTGAGATTGTTTTGCAGCACTGCAGAACAGAGGATCAGTTAGCTGACATCTTGACAAAACCATTGGGAAAGAAAAGTTTTGATCATTTCAGGAAATGCCTGGGTATGCAGAAAAACCCAGCAGTTAAAATTAAAGGGGAGTGTTGGAATGATAATTTAAACTACCGTGGAGCAACAGCGACTGCAGCATTTTGTTTCCAGAAAACCTCCACTTGAGTTCCCTGCGATGCGATCAAGTCGCAGATCGCATATCGCACAATTTCCTTGTCAACCTTCGCTGCGTCCCTTCGATTGTCTGCGATTGCGATTTCGCGATGCGATCTGATCGCATACTGCAAATCGCATGATTCAACGGTTATGGCAGCGGCGGCACATTTTTTCTCTTCTGCCGGTGCGATGGTGCGATGTTGTGATAAGCCATGCATTAAATTCCGATAAGATATTTTCAGCCGTGTAATTAATGATATTTACTGCGGTTGGTAAATATAGGTAAGATATTTTTATTATCTTATCGTTTAAAATCAAATATGTTTTTTAACATATAAATGTAATGAACAACAGTTCCTTTTTTTTATGTTGGAAGAATGTTAGAAGAATGTGAGAGAGTTTTGTGATTTCTGAAATGCACAGCAGTGCTGAGATAGTGAAATTAGTTTCTGGAACTGAAGCATTCCTGATGTAATCCTTCTGAGTAGAGGAAGACTATTTGTAACAGTTTTTTTTAGTTATGATTAAGATCCTGTATTAAAAAACAAAGTGTTGTTCTCTGTGCAATTTTTTTTTTTGTGTTTGAAATCAACAAAAATTTCCATCACTGGCAACAAGGTGGCAAAAGGTTTGAAGTGTGTGATAATTTTCTGCGCGATGATACTTTTATCAAAACAAGTCACTTTGTGGGTTAAAAGGTTCTGTTCTGTGTGTTATTTTATTCTAATTTTGCCGCCAAATTACGAAATTGGAGTCAAATTGTTGAAATCTCGTGGGTTTTTCATGGAAAGCTACTGGTATTGGGTTGGCCTCGCAGCGGTCGTGGGGTTTGTTTTTTTCTTTGATATTCTCTTCACGCTAGCGTTGCACTATTTGGACCGTAATGATCAACTTGGATCTCTCATAATAAAATTTTTAGTTTCTCTTATATTTTTCATGTGTTTGGGTATATTTTTCAGCCCTTGGAAAACTGCAGACAGTAGTTGCTGAAGATATGTTAGAAGAAAATGATGAACGGTAAATGCAGAGCCTTCCATTAAAAAGATAAAATTCATTTTCCCGACCCAATTCTCCTCTTTCGTTTTCTCCATGCCATCCTCCACAACATGAAATTAAAACTTTTGGTAACAATATGAAATTAAAACTTCTGGTAACAATCTTTCATGAAATCGCAGCAATTTCCTTTAAAGTTACTGTAAAGTTCGCATGATATTATAATTTAGTGGACAAATAGACCTACCATAAGTTACTATAAAGTTCGCATGATTACCTTGGCCATCGCAAGTATTAAGAAGTAATTTGTGCAGAGCCGATGGTGAAAACGAATGGAATGATTTTACCATTTTAACCTGTGTCATTAACATTCCAGGATATCAACTACTATGTAGATATGCCTGCGGTATGTCCTCTCGAGTCACCCTGTTTTAGATTTGAATATAAACATCCGATGTATCATCATAATTTTAATTTATTTGGAGTTAACAACAAATTTAGCAACATTCTAGTTTAAGTCTAGTCAAGTTATAACTAGTTATGAACAACGCGGGGAAGGAAAAAGGAAGGAGTTACAGAACAAAGACTTCAGCTACTGCGTGGAGCGAGCGGATCATTCAGACCTGGAGGACTTACAGCTTTAGTTGGTGAAAGTGGCGCTGGAAAAACCACACTAATGGATGTTCTTGTTGGGAGGAAAACTGGAGGATACGTGGAAGGATTAATAACCATCTCTGACTATCCTAAGAAACAACAAACCTTTGCAATAATTTCTGGTTACTCCCAGTTTACCTTTTATTACCGTTTACCAATCCCAACCTTTGCAAGAATTTCTGGTTACTCCCAGTTTACCTTTTATTACCATTTACGAATCCCTCGTATTATCAGCTTGGCTTCGTCTCGGAGAGGATGTGAACTCTGAAACAAGAGAGTTAATATCTCATTTTACAGTGTATAGTTTCTGGTCAATTAATTACTACTCTGGAGTTAGTACTATTAGATTCTTCATCGTTAACCACCGATTTTTGCTGATGATAAGATGTTGATGTTGTGAATGAAGTAAATAGTTAATTAAAAAAATGTCATATGACTAATTGTTATATGAAATAAATTATGGGTTTTTTAGGACATGTGGTATTGATAAACCATAGTATTGTAACAAAGCCTATTTACAAATTAATACAATTAATATCATGATTAAAAATCTTATTACATATATTTTTTTAATGTATATATGTTTAAATTATATATTAATTCTTTGTAACCTTAATATTAATAATTATTACTATTTTGTCTTTGAGGTTTCTACGAGTTTCATGATTATGTAGATTATCTTCTAGATACATCGCATTAGGTTTCGAACGAGCAAAATATGTAGTAAGCTTTAGCAAATAATCACAACATATAAATAAAATGAACATGATTAAAATTAATATAAATACAAAGTAAAAACAATTACAATAAAACATAAACAAATAATTAATTAAAATTAAAAATAAATAAATAATTAAAATAAATATAATTAAAATAATTAAAATAAATATAATTAAAATATGAAACAATTAATAAAAATATTATTAATATAACCATAACCCTAATGAAAATAATAATTTGATAATAATTTAAAAATCACAAAAATACAATTAAAATTACAAAACTTAAGAGAATAATTAAATTAATTCTATCACAGTCTTAAAGCCTAAACATCACAATGTCGATAAAAAGAAACCTAATGTGATGTATCCGGAAGATAATCTACATAATTATTACTATTATTATTATATAAAAAAATATAATTTTGTTAATTTTTATTGTTTTTTAATTTTATTTTTAATTTGAGTAAATGTATAATAAAGTAAGTGTTTTGGTGCTTATTATAGGTTGATGCCTATTGAAATTTACTAACCATTAAATTTCTATGGACAAACTATGCTAGTATATATGAGCAAAAATAATATATAAATTTTGATTAGTCTTTACTGAGGATGATGATGATGATGATGGTTAACGTCCACTAAGACCAAACTTTGGTCTATCGGATCTAAAGAAACAAATTATTTAGTTTGATTTAATATTTTATTCCTATGCTCAAAAAGCTTGGAGAGAAGCCTCCCGAGCTCACTATAATTTTGACATCGTAAAAGGCTAGGAAGGTGAGTATTGCGACAAAGATTATGAAACTGAGATCTAATGTGGTCATACGCGGGGCACTCTAAGAGGAAGTGGTCTTCATCCTCGATGTTCCTATTCTCATAGAGATGGCAGATCCTTTCTATCCGTGGTGTTTTAGGAATTTCCCAACGACCTGTTTCACTATGCAGATCATGAGAGTTCGTTCTAATATTCGCTATATTAATTTTTTTTCTTTGAGCTAGTTAAAACAGAGAGATACTTTTGATCTTCTAGGGTGGGGTTGATGACCTTCTTATAATAACTTAATTTTCTTTTAACTGCTAAATCTTTTTCACACCACATTTTTTCTTTGAACTTAGAAGTAACAATATTTTTAATCTTATTAATGTTTTGCAATGCATCATTCTCGTTGATCTCTCAATGGTTTAACCAAGCCCTCGTGTCTTTATACCACCCTCATTTGAGCCTTAGGTGGTATTCGCTGGCATTTAAAGCTAGCTTAGGAAGTCTATGATCTCCTATGTTATTGAACTTGTGCTTGTACAATAGAAGCCTAGTCATAGCTAGGCTCTCGATAGGGGAATGACCTACTTCTATAAGGGGAATAGGATAGGGTGTACTGCTTTTAATTTTCAAATTATACATTATAAAACGCTTCTAGATTTGCTCAATCTTTCGCCAGGATCCTCTAGAGATGTTGCAACCCCAAACCTCGCATCCATATAAGATAACAGGAGTGACTAAAGTTTCAAAGAGGAACTTATTTTTATCCCACATTACGAGGTTTGTTGTTTTACAATTATTTTCAAGACCAAAATAAGCTTTTCACCCCCCATTAATCATTTTCTCAATGCTATAGTTCTAGTTGAGCTTGTGATGAATATCAATTCCTAGGTACTTGTAAGAATACACTTCCTCCAAGTTATTATTGTCATACATAAGATTAAAGTAAGTGTCCTTCTTGGATTTGATAATCATAACTTTTGTTTTGTTAGTGTTAACAGTGATACCCATGGTAGAGCAGAAATCCTTAAGAAGCCTAAGTTGCTTATCAAGATCAAATGGGCACCTTGCGAGAAGAACAATATCGTCAGCATAGAGAAGAAGGATTATATAATTGATTTATTAATTCTTGTCAAAGAAATATGTTGGCCACTATTAGTTAAGCATTGACAAATACAAGTTATAATGTTCGATACAATTTTTCCAATAGTATACTTTTTAACTTGAGTGGGAAATTAAGCTACTCTATTAGAACCCTTGGTCGTAATTCCCAAATGCTCATTGACTACATGGAGGCAATTGAAAGTCTTTCCAAAATCACACCAGGAATCAACCATGCTACACAGACGTTGGAAGTAACCTCTGTCAGTTCAGAGACGCGTCTTAGAGTTGATTTTTCAGAAATCTATTGAAATTCCTCTCTCTACCAGTAAGTCTGTGGAGCCAAGATCCTCAATACGACCTGAGAGATAATAAAGGTAGGGTAAAAATCATCTTATATATTCTCAAAACAGAAGGAAAATAAAAAGTTATATTAAAATTATATATTCTTAAAACAAAATTTATAGTAAAATTATATAAGTTAAGTTTATTTATTAATATGATCATCGTTTTGTTTTATATATATATATATTACGAAGTGATAGATGATATCAATAAATAAAATCATATATGTATATACAATTACATTTTAAAATTATAGATGTTGATTTTATTTAATTTATTATTTAGTTGGTGTTTTTTTTATATATATTATAAAGTGATAAATTATATAGGTTTTTTTTTTTTCAGAGAGAAAAAACCATCATAGCTTATATTAAGAGAATATAATGATCTAAATACATAGATATGTTGGAAACAGATTTTCCAAATATACTGAAGAGTATCAGGTATTCCAAATAACTAATTACCAGATACCAAAATATAATATCATATCAGTCCAAAAACTTTCAGAATTGTCTTATATTTATGTAATGGTTATATTTATTAATATATAGGGTTAGTTCAATCTATAAATGAAATGGTTTTTTTCACGAAATCTTTTTCTAGTTAATATTAATTAAAATTAGAGATTTTTAAACATTTGAGTTCTATAAATTAACTTAGCTTTGATATATAAAGTAAGTCAATTATGATTTTATAAAGTATATTTGTCTCATTTATTAATTAAGTTGTTATGCATGTTTATCTTAGAATAGAGTTTTCACAGTTTTAATTTAAATATCAACACATATTTGATAGATGATAGGGATTTAATCTCCATAAAATATTTTTAGTGGCATACACATTAACAAGAGAGATTTATTTCCAAAATAGTTATACATTTTTTGGTCTTTTAATTAAATTAGTTAATTAAAAAAATGTCACATGACTAATTGCCATATCAAATAAGTTATGAGTGTTTTGGGCATCTGGTATTGATAAACTATGGTATTGTAACAAAGCCCATTTATAGATTTACACAATTAATAGCATGGTTAAGAATCTTATTACATATCTTTTTTTTAATGTATATATGTTTAACTTAGATATTAATTCTTTGTAATATTAATATTAATATTAATAATTATTATTATTATTTAGAAAATATATAATTTTGTTAATTCTTTTTTCTTTTTTTTAATTTGAGTAAATGTATGATTAAGTAAGTGTTTTGGTGCTTATTATAGGTTAGTGGCTATTCATATTTACAAGACATTTAATTTATATGGACACACAATCCTAATATATATGAGTAAATATAATATATAAATTTTGATTAGTCTTTACTAAAAAGATTATGATAATTGATTTATTAGTTCTTATCAAAGAAGTATGTTAACCATTATTAGTTTCGCAATGACCAATACAAGTTATAACGTTCTATGCAATTTTGCCAAGAGTATACTTTTTAACTTGAGTAGGGAATTAAGATACTTTATTAGACTTATTTTTATTTTACTAAGAAGCAAATGTTTATATTTGACTCAAAAAAAGTAGTAAATACCTACTTGTCTACTTGTTTTACTAAGAATTAAAATGTTTGTGTTTCATTCACCACAATTACTAAGTGTTTATTATTCATTACAATTATTATTTTTGTAATAAGAATTTTTAGTAAACACTTTATAGGTTGAAGAATATTATCTATGTGTTTGGTTATTAACTAGCACAACCATATTAACAAATGTGATTGATATATGTAATTTAAAAAAAAAAAAAAAAAAACACCAAATAATCTCTCACACATTTTTGATATAAACCACCCATCTCTCACTCAAAATTGAAATGATTACTAAAAAAATTATTATAACAAAAATATTATCTAGAAAATAGTCTTTCGGATTAATCACATTGTAAGGATTAGGTTGACGTTTCGAACCAACTAATGTAGTTCATCCTCAGGACAAGGTGAGAAAGGAATGGATCTAAGAGAATAAATAGCAGGGATGCATCAGTGTTTAGGGTCAGTCATTCAAAAATAACCGTTATGTAATAGTTATTTATTTAATATTGAAAACTTAAATAAAATAATATTATTAGGTTGACCTATTCAAAAGTTAATAAATCTATTTATCGATTCAAATGGTAATTCCTTTATATAATATTAATATTATTTAAAAACAAATTAAATAATAATATTATGTTAAAGATAAGTTGTTATGTAATGAATTGCTTAGTGATAATATTAACAATATAAATTATTACCAATTCAAATAATAATGTTCTCATTTTAGAAAATAAAATAATTCATATAACATTATTAGGGATGAGTTGTTGAATGTGAATTATGTCAAAGGTTAGTATTTATCATGATTAATTAATGTATTTATCGATTAAAATGCTAATAATATCTAAGTATAATTTATTTATATAATAATTAACATTAAGAATTAAGTTTAAGATTAGTTTTTATGTAATTAACTAGTTAGTGAATATATTAAAAATAATCTATTTACCAATTCAAATAATAATATTCTTAGTTAAGGTTGACCAATTCAGGGGAATTAGGTAGAAAACTAGCTGTTATCTTGATGTAATAAATAGGTTAATATTATTTAAAGTAATTTATAATAATATTTAAAACTAATCGTTATGTAATAACTAAATAGTAATGTGACCAAACAATAAAATTATTCTCATGGTTAAAGTGTGTAAGGTTAAAACCTTATCGTTTGGAAAAATTCAAGATAGATATTATTTCTCTCAATTATTGAAATTACCAAGGCCAAAAGGGTCTAATAGATAGAATGAAACAACAAAGGGAAGAATATCCTTATTGAAAAGAAAAGATCGGGATGAAAGAAAGGGACCCACAGAAGAATGAACAAAGATGAGGGCAGAGGAGCTAGGAAGTGAGAGTTGGAATCCAACTTTTACTTAATTTCCAACCATCATCCCTATTGAGGTTTTTGGCATGCCTTGCAATCTCAATTGCTTCCCTAAGTTTCCTGTGGTGGAAATGATTAATTTTAGTAAGGACTCTGGATTCTTCAATGCATACATGGTGTTTTGATTTCTCAGCACGTTCTGCAAGGGCCGAGGTATGGGAGCTATTGTGTGTGATGTCAGCATGTTCACTAAACCTCTGCTTAATAGTTCTTCCTGTTTCACCAATGAAAGGGATACCATAGAAGTATGCAAAGCGGTAGACCCCTTTTGAGTCCTTCGGGTCAATAGGGTGTTTGACAGATCTAAGAGAATTTTTAATGGTATTGAGAGGTTTCAAGGACAAAGAAACAATAGTCTTCTTCAAAATATGGGTGATCTTATCCGTGATTCCTTAGATATACGGGAGATAAACGTTACAAATATGATCGACAAGAACAAGTTTAACCTTATGCTACTTGGTAGCTCTGCGAAAGGCTTTGAGGCTCGTAATATGCATAGTTCAAATAAAAAAGATAAAAAATGTCTTCTAATATATGGTTTAAACATAGGTAGGAGATTCTAGCGAGCATTACATTAAACAAAACACAAATCTATTGCTCCAAAGGATAGCCCAACCGAAAAAGCACAATTCTTACTGCAACCTCCCCATAGCGGGCATTGGTATTCAATTGGGAAAGATTCCATGAATTTCTGGAGAGTTATGTGATTGATCTCCCACCTTTATTGATTTTCTCACAGCGTTTCTGCGGTTATTCAATTACCTTGATCTGAACGTCAATATTACCATAACGATTAGTGGATCTTACTAGTTTATCATTCTTCAGCATAGCCTGTGGATTATCCTCTCATGGAAAGTTTATCAGAAATGAAGACTCTATCAAAGAGCTTGACAATTTCATTCACGAACACTGATATTTATATATATCACTGGTAAATCTACAGAGATTTTCATAAACAATCGACTCCTAAGGTTTTCATATCAAAAGAATCGCTCACATTATGGTAAGCTTTTTAATTGAGAAAATCTTTATCTTGAATTTGGTTTATAAAAGCTTGTCCTATTGCTCAATTTTACAATCTGGTTAATTGTAAAATGTTCCTCTTTAAAAGTTTGTTTTTTTTAAATGTTCTTATTTCTTTTAATGTTATGATTTCTGAAATTTAACCCTCTAATTAAAAATTCCCTTTTGTTCATCCCTTCCAAATTCACCAATATATTATTAGGAGATAACTATTTTTTAATAGTCAATAATACTTTAAGTAGAAACATCAATCTGATAAAAGTGAATATTATTACATATGTTAGTATATGTGCAGAGATTTATATTAATATATGAGAAAATATTTACATTAATAAGTGATTAGTAGATAAGGTTATACTTCTAAAAGAAAACTGGAAACGGATACATAAATTAGATTTTGAAAATAAAACATCTTAGGTTGATTTCTTAACAAATAAGATATATGTAAAGTAGATGATTTTAAAATGAGAACCTGACATAAACCAATGGATGACAATTCTTTCATTGACAAATATTGCATAATGGAGAGGGGGAACAGTTTATCAAATCACTACAGTACAAATTTAGAAAAGAATACTGAGGAATGCATTGAAGCATAGGTAGGGAAACAATGCTCTCTCCGATAGATAGAGAAAATGAAGAGAATCTATTTAAGGTTGTAGTTGCCCTTGAAACCCACGTGAAACCCCAATAGGGTGAATGAAAGAATGCATGAATTTTGTACTTCAATTCCAATAAACCTATTTTGTGTTCCATCTCAATTTGAACATGTTTGAGGCACTGTACCATGTAACTATGTGCTTATACAATGTGTTTGAGATGTGGCTCACAATTTTTCCTAGTACCAATGTAAATTTTTTTCTAGTGGTTTAAAAATAATTTTATTTAGTTAGTTTATTTTAATAATATATTTTTTGGAGGTCCACAAGGTCTTGGATAAATGGTGATTTGGTGTTTTATTAGGGCACCTCCTTGATGTGAAGTCACTCGTTCAATTCCCCACCCCAATTGGAGTGATAGATTGGACATGTTGAAGATGTAGTTATGCCAAGCTTAAAATAAAAAATAAAAAATTGGAGACTTCTAGAAGCCTCTAAAAATTAAAAATTTCTTTCAAATCATTTTGTCCTTTTCATTTGTCGCATTGTTTTAGGCCTGAACGAAGGAGAACTAGGCACTCAACATAGGAAATTGAGCAAGGGGGATTTGAAGAAGGACATTTTCAACGAGATAGGATTTATATTAGTAAGTTTCTATAGTCATCATGTTGTTTTTTTATGGTGTTTTGGGTATGTATTTTTCTAATGTTTTGGCCATATTCAACCATAGTTTTTCACTCTTTTGTGGCGTTTTTAAACAGTTACAACCATCCTTGTTGTTGTTTTGTGATGATTTTGGACAGCTACAACCACCCTCGTTGTTGTTTTTTTGTGTGGTGTTTTTGCACAATTACAACCATCATGAGATTATGATTTGTGGTGTTTTTTTGGGTAGGTTCAACAACAAAAAGCTATAGTTTCTAAGAAACATTTTTTTTAAATTTATTTAGTTTCTCTAAGAATGCATTTCTAAGGATTTTCTAAGAATTAACGAGATAATTATATTTATCGTTTTTTCATTTTATTTATTCTAAATTTGTTTTTGTAATTTTTTTTGATGTAGTAATGGCTTTCAGCTAAGGTGCTTCTACTATAGTGATCAAGAGAAACAAAAAGTCTGACTTTATCCTTTTTTTAAAGCATGTAAGAAAGGTGTTTAAAATGGGAAGTGTTGGTGCATGGGAATGGATATGCAATATATGTTAGAAACCTTACAATGGATCTTACCTAAGAGTGACACAAGTTTTTAAATAAATAAAAAAGTGAAGGGTGTGGATTTTTTCTCAAAGAAAGTTGACGCATAAGAATAGAGGAAGCATAATATTGAAAAAAAATAACAACCAACATAAAAAAATGCTATGAATCCATCAATTTAAGAGGGTAAACTAGCTAAAATGGTCAATTCTTAAGGGAAAGAGTAAGTTCAATCAAGAGTGCCAAGGGTTACCTATGCTTGTGGTATCCCTATCAATGTGCTTTGGTCTCTTTATTGAAAAGACGTGCTGAGGGAAATTAACACAACTCTTCAAGGGTTTGTGAGCCCTCACTATGAAAAGATCCAAACTAAACTACTCAAAAAGAAGAAGGAGCTTTTTGAGGATGCTTTAGCACTTATTTTTCTTTATGGAGTATCTCTGTGTTTAGCATTATTTTAGATGGATGAATAGATACTAGGTACAAGCCATTAATTAATAACATCTCCAATCCACCCAAAGGAGCAATGTTTTAAAGGATAAGGACTTGTCAGGGAGGTAAAAGACACTCCATTCATTGGTGATATTTTAATAAAAGGCATTGAGCAAGTAGGACTTGTTAAAGTGGTGCAACTTGTCATAGATAGTGCAAGAGTTTGAAAACATCTAAGGTTGATTATTGAAAGAAGATATGATCAAATTTGTAGACTTCTTACATTATCCATAGTCTAAATTTGATATTTAGAAAAGATTGACAATAAATTTCCATGGATTAAGGAACTCAGAGGAGAAAGAAGTGATATAATTAAATTCATCACTAACTACCATTAGTCTCAAGAAATATTTCATGAATACTCTAGGTCAGAGGTCTTGAAAGTTGTTGAGAAAAGATGTGCCTCAAATTTCATCATGTTGGTCTACCTTGATAAGGTAAAGAAACCATTAAATTCTATGGTGGTGAATCAAATTTTTCCTAAGTGGAAACATACATATTCAGAGTGGGAAGTGTTGAACTGGATACAACCACCCTCCAAAATTTTTCCTTAGCTTCGTTTTGGAACCTCCCTACCAACCATCCTTAGTAGCATGTCTTACACTCTTCAAGTACATAGGCTTCAGCTGAGTTTCAGAGGCTTACCAGCATGTGTTGGTCAACTTGTTTTCCACCCACCCATAGTCTGACATTCTAGACTTAACCATTTTCTGGCTGAGGTGATCACCTAGAAAATTTTGCAATTCTGGAGGGGAACCACCCTTCCCTCCAAAAATTGCACAATCCATATGGGCTGCCTGCTGGACTCCAGAAATGCACAATCCATCAACACAACCTTCCCTCTGAAAAATACGCAATTCATCCCGAAACTAGGCTATAGCTCAAAAATTATGCAATTTTGACTGATAGTGAGGGCTTCAGTCCATAAATTGTGCAATTCATGAGGTACAACGAGTCCTGCTCAGCCCAGAAACTGCACAAATGTCATTCCCAGGTTTGAAGGCTGTTTCATGTGCTCCTAGGTTGACCAGTTCCCTCCAGAACTAAGCAATCTTCATTTCCATGCATGGGTTGCTTTTCCTCAAAAATAAAAAAAAACAACCCTAGATTTTAGGGATATATTTTTAGCAGTTGGAGATTACATGCAAAGACCATTTCAAAAACTTCCCGCCAAGTGTCGTTTTTTCCTAGATTTGTGGTATGCGCGTCATAAGCCTAATGCTTATAAAACTTATTTATTCAACATTGTCGATCTCATTCCTCACATCGAACTTGGAGCTCTGACATCCCACATTGCATCTAGGATTCTTCGGCACATTCCGCTCAACTTTTTCTGTGTAAGTCTGCTTTTCATTTCTTTTGCTACTTTTCTGTTGCTTTTTGTATCTCGCTTTGTATGAATGTTGTTTTCTTGGTTTTTTTGAACGCCTACTATCGTTTTAGTGCATGTTAGCTTGTAGGAGCATTGTTTCAATTTTTCATTGCATATCACTATTGTCGCATGGATGACATTGTTTCTACACTAACAATCGTCATTGCGATGACTCGCTTCACACACATGCATGTTTTCTTGTTTTTTGAATCTTACACTCACTGTTTGCATGCATGATCATTCACTCTTGTTTACACTTAGCTTCGCCATGCATTCATAAATTTTCATGTTTTCAGTCGCCCGTCGGCGGGTCTGGACTGCATTGGCCTGGAGATTTCCTTGCCCGGCTAAGAAATGCACATGTATTAGAGTGAAAGCTCTACCTTCCCTCTAGAAACTACAAAAATATAGCCTAGCGCTATCCTCCAGGCTTGCTTTGTGAAATTCTAGGAGGCAATGCCTTGTTGGCACCCGAAATCGTGCAATGTTGTTGCTGGATTCGCATGTCATTATTGATTGAACCTGCGCATTGTGCAGTTTCAGTCCTCATCAGGCCAGGCGAGCCCGTGCATTGCATATTTTCAATAGTTAGCTAGTGTCCTCATATCCCACACTATGCCTTGCGCAGTTTTGGTAGTCAGTTTCCTACCCTCCCGGTGAAAATTTCCAATATTCCCAATCAGTCACCTGGGTATGTTGCATGTCAATCCTTAAAGTTGTTTTGGTTATCAACTGACATATTGCTTTCCATGAGTGTTGCTATGTCTCCAGGTATCAGAGGTGTTTGTCCATCTCTCATTAGTATAGATTCAATTGCCTCTAAGAGAGTAGGATCAAAGGACACTGTCAAGAGTGCAACTAGAGATGCAGTTGAGCAAGTGTCTATGAGCTTGCATATCTAAGAAGACACCAAGTTGTTCATAGACATGGATTTCAAGATGAAGTGGCAGGACATCAATGATACATTCCCAGGCATGTTTAAGGAAAATTTGGAAGACCGTAGGGTCTATGTCAACATTCATAAGTCTAGCTTGTACCAGATTGCATGCAGTTATCTCACATTTCCATGCGCAAAAATGATCCACTAGATTGTCTCTCATAATGATCTCGAGACAATGGTGTTGATAAGATCCAATGGAACATTGGTTGCTACCTTCGGGGCGAAGGACTTTCAGGAAGTGTATTACTTGCCACAATCGGTGATCACAATGGAGAAACCCTTCAGTAGACCCAGCAATAGTACAAACTCAATAGATATCTTGAAGAGCTGGGTGAAAGAGCCATCCAAGTTTAGGAAAACACCCAGCTAGGTTTAGAAGATGAAGATATTGCGGAAGGAATATTAGTACTTTGTTAGTGTTGCATGTCACTTATACAGCCAAGAGATAACAGAGCCTTCCTACAGAATTGGCCGATTGTGTTGGACCAACTTTCCAGTCAAGGAATACCTTGCAACTGGCCTGACATGCTGGATCTCAGGTTGAAGGAATAGGTGACAAAAGCCCGAAATTTTCCCAAGGGCCAACAAGATATACATGTATGCTTACATTCTGCATGCAGTTTGTGCCAGTCAGTAGTTCTCAGGCTTGGGTTGGGCATGGACAACTTCGAAAACCTCTGTGCACACTTATTGCATATTGTTCTCCGAAGGCAGCTTACGTGGAATTACCACACAGTTGTTAGACCACTTTGTCACCCTAGTGTACAAAATGATATTTGAGGAGGATCCACCTCGCATTTCATACGCAACGATCGAGGCATTAATCGACATATCAGATTGGTATGCCTCACCACTTGGCACCTTCGTATGGATGTACAATTTGGAGAGGGCTCCGCATGTTTTACTAAAGTTTTCCATGGATAAACTCATCATGTAAGATGTGTCATATCACATCTCGACAAGCTTGTTAGCGACACTACACAGGAAGAATAAGGCTCCTTGGCCCACTCTTCCTTTGCAGATCAGGTTTTATGAGATTCAGAATCTCAATCATGATGACGTTGAGAAGGAGGAGTTCAAGAGATTCACCTTTGGCACCAAAAGTTTCAATCCATATGACTCGAATTGCTTGATGAAGGACCACTGTGCGAGAGTGAAATTTCCTTGGATCTTGGGGCCGTGTCATTGGCTTGAGGAAGACCCATAGAGATACTGCTATCACTTCTTCGGGCTCAACGAACCAGTCAGAATAGTTGTAAAGTGGTTAAGAAAGCAGAGGGAAGCAACATCTCAAATATCATCATCATTAGCAGCAGTAGAGGGTAGCATACCTGCATGTGACAAAGGCAAGAGAAAGGTTGTTGAGAGCACAGAGGCAAAGAAAAGCTCCAAGTTGAAAGCATATCCATATGTCATGAAAGAAGAAGAAGGGTGAGAAATCGCAGGAGGAGGAAGCTTAAGATATCAATCATATTCTAGAGCAGATGGACACGAATATGGTGTAGCCAGATTCAGATCAGGATATTGGCCTCATGCCTCGGAACGAAGAGGTCACCCCACCAGCTTCACCGGATCAGGAAGCAGACCAAGTCTCAAGCGATCAAGGAGACACAGAAATCATTGAAGACAATCCGAAGGTGGAGATGTACAACATATATTTTGATGAGAAACATAGAGTTGTGAAGTCGCACAGAGTACCTACTCCAGATGTTCACATATCTCCTGCTCAGTTTGAAGAACGAGTGATCGTATTTGATGTGCGCAAGCATCCATCAATATTGGTCGATACTACCAGAGCATATGTCGAAGCCACTAGCTCGAGTGTTCAATTTTTGATAGTAGTAAGGATAATTTTAAGGGTGGAAGTTTATCTTAAAGTTTAGAAACCTTGGCGAATCTTACTAGTCCCTAATATGAAAATTCTATAATGTTTGACAATATTTTTGTAAAAATGTTTAGGTTTCTAATGATTTTATATTAGTATATATAAAATTTTGGCGATTTTTATGGTGAAATAATTTTATACTATAAAATGTGGGCAAATCATTTTTAGAAAAAATGGAAATTGGTGAATCTTTTTCTTTTTGGAAAAAGCATGGAAAATCAGCCCACTTGTGAATATTAGCCCCTAAAATTTTCTGTGGATAGCAGAGAACGAGCGCATTACTAAGGAGTTACAAGTGACCAAGTAGGGAGGAGAACAGGGTACAACATCCTCCATAGTAGAGTTAAGGAGAGCAATATTGGATGAAGTATTGTCTCTCGAAGAAGTCATGCACACCTGTATTCCAGATTCGTCACCGTGCATAAGTTAGTTGTCCATCTCAACAGTTGGCAACAACATTGTACTAAGAAAGCATGCATTTGGTCAAAACTGCATACTACTATCGAGTGCATGCAAACATGGACAATGAGGTACAAGGGAGCCCCATTTCATTTTCCAAGGATGATGAAGCCAAAGGCAGTAGAGTTGAAGGCACACATCCAGAGTCAGATCTGGAACTATGAGGAACTCCCACAGCTCATCACTAGTTTGCAGGCTTCACGTGCATGGGTGTTCAGAAGCATGGATGTTATTGTGTGCACGCACACGATCCCATCCATTGGCACACTCACCAAGCCAAAGTCAAAGAACCAAGTCCGACTGGAGTTGGACATGTACTTTGATGAGTTGATGCACGTAGCCACTACCGCAGCCTTGGAGATCAACGCAAACAATATGCATCAAAATGTTGCTAGTCTGGCTACAGTCAAGACTATGATGTGCATGTTATCAGACGAGTTGGACAGAGGTGCCAAATCAGTGTACCAAGATGCAACAGAGGAAAGAGTGTTTTTTCAGTAGGATGTCACAATTGACGACGAGGACACCATAAAGGGCTACCAAGCTTGGCATCAGTTTGGCACCGTCAATCATCATGATGATGTCAAAGAGTTAGTCTTCCCACAATTTTCAGAGTCTTAGTAATGTTTTGCATGGCTTACTCAAGCCTATTTTTGTCTCACATGGGTATATGTGCAGATTGTAATGTAACATCTTGTAAAAGTGAAAGACCAAGTATCGATAGTGGAATGTAACAGTCATGTAGTAGTTGGAGAGTCATGAAGGTAGGTGAAGAGACACAAAGGGGAATTTCAAGGGTCACACAACCGTTTGCTATTTATAGAACCTCATAACTCATTGTAGAGGCTTTTTGGAGCAAATCTTCCTATAGGTGTATCTTAGAGAAAGCTTGGAGTGTATTGTAACGAGCCTTGGCTTCTCCACAGTGCAGAGATAGTATATCCCTTTGGAGGAGCAGGTGACAGTGACTGTAACGTTCCATTATCGGGACTAGTGGTTGGTCATAGTTGTATGTATGATTGGATCTTTCACTTTCTTAATATAATAGAGCCAACATGTTTCATGCATATGTTGTTATTGTAGTTCTGTTTTCTGGATTACTCTAATGATATATGTAGTTGTTGTTTACGCATTTATGTATGGAATTTTTTGGTATATGTTTGTATGAATCTTATCAAAATTTTGGTTGTTTAACCATCACTTTGGATCTTCGGCTAACCTTCTTTCCAGTTTGTGATGTATCTATGCTCGTGTGTTCCCTTTCAAGCTGCATGCTGTCACAGGTTCCGGGGCACACTCATTTCCTTGTTCCATGTGTTATAGCCTGTCATGCACCTTCCTTGACTTGCTGCATATGTCACACCCATGCTACCAACAAGGAAATCTTACTCACCTCTACGCACAACCGCGATTAAGGTGATACCGTACTACCCGCTACTAGCACTCCTACACCAAATGGTATGAGGTCTAGTTGGGACTTCTTACAGGGGAGATCCCTTGAGATGTTGGCAGGTCCAACACCGTAAACATTTCTGGTGGTAGAAGGAGGGCAATATGAGAAGCTGAGTCCTCACATAATGTTTTGAATCTTCGCACATCTGTCATGGATATCGTTAGACTCCTCCCTCCATGATGTCTATCCATTGTTGAACCTGTCGACATCACAACGGAGTTTTATGATCTCTTGTCAAAATTCACGTACAATGGTGAAGGCAAAGTGGCCAGGCCTGAGTACCTACACATCTTCCTTGCATTCCTTGCCTTGAGGATGCATATGAGTTCAATGAAGTTGATGTTAGCTTGTTGCTTTCACACACACTTCATGAATCCCCAAAATGATGGGGAAACAAGTTGTGTGCACTCACTTAAATAGTTTAGCGATATAATTGAATCTAATTTCCATCATTTTGATCCTTAACCTCTTGACAATTTTTTAAAACAATAGAAGACTCTATATGAATCGCATATGAATTTCTGGCAGCGCTTCCGTGAACTTTAGTTTGAAGCTCTGAAAAACCAGATGAAATTCCAATATCTTTGGGACAGATTTGAATATTGTCTTCACAAATCATGCTGTCCCAAGATGAAGTTGAAGTTCAAACCCTGCTCAACATACTTTGGTGATGGAGCTGTGCAATCACAAGTGGGCGCATTCACTGTCACAAGTGACTATTTTCCTTCCCATCATCAAATAACTCCACCACCGTAGAGTGATGTGGGAGAACATGCACACACGTCTGTTCAACTGTCATATCCTCCCAGCATCACTTCTCTCAATTTTCACACAAATTTGGTTGTGAAGCCCATGGATTGTCATTTCATTTGTTACCGCATCCTCTGTCTTCACATTCTGGTGATCCTCTAGATTGCACTGTCTTGTGTTCTTCCATTCTGAACTCTACACCTGTTGTGAACGAGGATCAAGCCACTGATGAAGTTGGTGTTTCAGAACCAACCTGCACCATTATTTACGATCAGTATGACTATGAACTTGAACATCAACTCGTGAGAAGGATGACCTTCTTTTGTCCACACCTCCTCTACTTTTTCCTGACATATTTGGTGATTCTACTATCTCTTATTTTCCTTGTGTAAATCCATCCATTGATGCATCCACTGCCGACCATTCGTAGAACACACCTAATGTCAATCCATCATTCGACAGCAGAGACGACAAATTCTTCATTTAAAATATACTTGATTTTTCATCTGATTTCTCCGGCGATGCAGAGGGAGAACATTCTTGCTTCTCATCTACCCCTTTATTTGATTTATCTGATCATGAGGATTCCGATTGAATCATTGACTTTTTTTATCATAGTTGTCGTGATCCATTTACTCACGTATTCAATCATGATGATGATTCTATCACTATTGATTTTTCAAAGCCACCTATTTATGATGATCTATCTGTCAATGAAGTCGAAACCCCACAAACTATCGAGGCACTTCAGCCCGAGATGATGGTTATGTCAGGCCATCGGTGTCTTGAGGTTGGTTTCACTTCCAATCAAGAAATTGTTGAAACACCCAGGGCTCCTCATCACTCATCTGTATGCATTGAAGATGAATCCCACACAGATTTCACTTCCTCCCCTTGAACTACATGGTCCCATTGCTCATGCATTCGAGGTATCATACATAGCAGGCACACTTGTGCGACATAAGTTGTCTATGTTTCTTGGGTTTTCTTGCATGTTACAGTCAAGAGAGTGCATATGATAACATCTGCACACAGTGTAGCACAACACCATGGTAAGTCCACAGAGTGCATGTCATGCGGTTTCACTTTTTTCTTTTCTGTGGACGCATTTAAACTGGGAGTGTGTTTGTCTTCATTGTTATATCTTTCATGTTTCTGGCTCACCTGACTATGTTGTTCGCGAACAATGCCTTCACCAACATGAGTCGACTTATGTGTCAGTGGATGCATTGGAAATATCACTTCACGTCATCAGGCTCATGCCCCGTTAGCTTAGGAGTAGGAGTAGTGTTTGATTCTTGTCTTGGTTTCTTGCATGCATGCTTTATTTCTCACTTTTCATTTGTTTGTTTGCTTGTCTGCCTGTTTGGCTTACTTGGTTTGCTCTCACATTTTCTTCTGCTCTTTGTTTTTTTTTCTTTTCTTGTTTGTGTTCATAGGTTAGTTTCATATGAAACCATGTGCGACTATTGAAACAAGTAGGGTAAAGTGCAAGAGGACTTGTACAACTATCAATAATTGGTTATCTTTTGTCTAGTCTCTATATGAAGAACTTGTTGTCTTTAGCCAATGATACACCAATTGAAAATATGTTCTGTTCGAAGTGAACCTTGGTGAAAATAACACGATTACACACTAACTAGTATCACCTACTCTACTCGGTTGTTTTTGGGTTAACCCTTATCAGTTAAGTCAAGTAGAGTAAGTTGACAGGGAAAAACTTAACATGTACGTCAGAGTTATATATACAAATAATTCTCTTGAGGAACAACCTCTTCTTCTCTCAATACGACAGGATCCCTCTTACACCTATGAATTAAATGAGTGTTATGCACACTTCTTGAAAAAATGAAAAATGAAAAATGAAAAAGTGAAAATGTGAAATTTTTTGAAAAAATGAAAAATGGATAAAGTGAAAGAAGAGAAAGGCTTCCTGTGCAAAGAGGTGATACAAGTATCACCACCGGGGTACTGACCATGCTCGCTGGCAGCGGAGTGATGCTTGTGCTCCTATGTGACACTGTCAGGGTACTGTCCAGGCTTACTGGCAATGGAGAAACACCAGAGATGAAACTTAAACTCTGACTGTCATATTTCTTGTGCACCAATATACCCCTCATCCCCAATCGAAACAAATGTGTTGACTTGGCTTGGAATGTGTGCTGACCAACCAAGAGCATGGAAGGTGCTACATCTTTCGATCAAGCTAGTGTGGAAACTAAGATGACCTACGAAGTTGAAAAATACTTTCAGAGGAGTTAGACTTGCTTTTCACGAAACAAGATCCATTCAGAGAACTAGAGTTCTATCGGTGTGTCTCCAAGTGTTGTAGCAGCTACAACCACCCTCCAAAATTTTTCCTTAGCTCTTTTTTGGAACCTCCCTACCAACCATCCTTAGCAGCATGTCTTGCACTATCCAAGTACATAGGCTTCAATTGAGTTTCAATGGCTTACCAGCCTGTGTTGGTTAACTTGTTTGCCTCCCACCTGTAGGCTAATATTTCAGACTTAACCATTTTCTAGCTAAGGTACTCACCTAGAAAATTGCGCAATTCTAGAGGGGAACCAACCTTCACCCTAGAAATTGTGTAATCCATCTAGGCTCTAGAAATGTGAAATATAGCCAGGAAGCCTTCCCTCTGAAAAATGCACAATTCAGCATGACACTGCACTTCAGCTCAAAAATTGCACAATTTTGATTGATAGTGAGGACTTTAGTCCAGAAATTACGCAATTCATGACGGACAACCAGTCTTTATCAACACAAAAACTATGCAAATGTCATTCCCAGGCTTCCAAGTTGTTGCATATGCTCCCATGTTGACCAGTTCCCTCCAGGACTGAGCAATCATTATTTTCTTGCACGGGCTACTTTTCCCGAAAAGGAAAAAAAGAAAAAAGAAAAAAGCATCCCTATATTTTAGGGATCTATTTTTAGTAGCTGGAGGTTACATGCAAAGACCGTTTTAGAAACTTTCCATAAAGTGTTGTTTCTTCCCAGATTTGTGGCATGCACGTCATAAGCCTCATCGTTATCAAACTTATTTATTCGACACTGCAAAGCTAATTCCTCACATCGATCTTGGAGCTTTGACATCCCACATCACATCTAGGAGTCTTTGGCACATTCAACTTAGCTTTTTTCAGGTATGTCTGCTTTTCATGTATTTTGTTGGTTTTTGTATCTCACTTTGTATGCATGTTTTTTGCTTGGTTTTGTTGAACGTCTATTGTCATTTTAATGCATGTTACCTTGTAGAAGCATTGTTTCAATTTTTCATCGAATCTCACTATTTTCGCATGCATGATGACACTGTTTCTACACTGACGGTCACCGTTACGGCAACTCGCTTCACACACATGCTTGTTTTTCTGTTTTCTAATTCTTGCACACAGTGTTTTCATGCATAATAATTCACTCTTTTTTACACTTAGTTTCACCATGCATTCAGAACTTTTCATGTTTTCAGTCGCCCATCGGTGAGTCTGGCCTACCTTGGCTCGTACCTTGCCTTGCTTGGCTAAGAAATGTGCACTTTTTAGAGTGAAATCTATGCCTTCCCTCCAGAAACTATGCAAATATGGACCCGCACTACCCTCTAGGCTTTCTTTGCGTAAATCTGGGAGGCAGTGCCTTGCTGGCCCCATAAATTTCACAATGCGGTTGTTGGGTTTGCATGTCACTACTGAATGAAACTACACATTGTGCATTTTCAGTCCTCAGCAGGTCAGGCGGGACTTTGTATTGCACAGTTTTAGTAGTCAGTCAACCTCCTAACAACTTGGACTGTGCCCTGCACAATTTTGGCAGGCAGTCTCCCAGCCTTACGTTGAAAATTGTGCAATCTTCCCGGTCAGTCACCTGGAAATGTTACATGTCAATCCTCAAAGTTCTTTTGGTTTTCAACTGACACATTTCTTTCCATGAGTGTTGCTATGTCTCCAGGTATCACAGGTGTTCGTCCATCTCTTAGTAGTACAGATTCAATGGCCTCCAAGAGATCAGAGTCAAAGGACACCGTTGATAGTGTAACTAGAGATGCAGTTGAGTAAGTGTCTATGAGCTTTCCTATCTATGAAGACACCAAGTTGTTCATAGACAAGGATATCAAGATGAAGTGGCAGGACATCAATGATACATTCTAGGGCATGTTTGAGGAAAATCTAGAAGACCGCAGGGTCTATGTCAACATTCACATGTCTGGCTTGTACCAGATTGTATGTAGGTATCCCACGTTTCCATACATAGACATGATCCACTAGATTGTCTCTTATATTGATACCGAGAAAATGGTGTTGAGTAGTGCCAGTGGAAAACAAATTGCTACCTTCGGGGCGAAGGAATTTAAGGAAATTTATCAGTTGCCACAAGCGGTATTGACAATGGAGAAACTCTTCAACAGACCCAACAATAGTGCAAACTTAAGAGATATCTTGAAGAGTTGGGTGAAAGAGCCATCTAAGTTCAAGACAACACCCAACCATGTTTACAAGACAAAGATATCGCGGAAGGCATATCAATACTTGGTCATATTTACATGTCACTTATATGACCAAGAGAGCACAGAGACCTTCCCACAGAGTTGGGTGATTGCGTTAGACCAACTAGCCAGTCAAGGAATACCTTGCAGTTGGTACGACATGTTTGCTCTTAGGTTGAGGGAACAAGTAACAGAGGCCTGGAATCCACCCATGGGTCAACAAGCAGAGATATACATGTCTGCTTACATTCTGGATGCAGTATGTGCCCGTCAGCAGTTCCTAGGGTTGGGTTCGGCATGGACACCTTTGAAAACCTTTGTGCAGACTTATGGAAAAATTTCTCCAAATGCAGCTTCCATGGAGTTATCACACAGTTGTCAGACCACTTTTTCACCCCAGTGTACAAAATGATATTTGAGCAGGATCCACCTTGCATGTCACAGGTAGCGATGGAGGCATTGATTGACATAACAGATTGGTATGCCTCACCCCTCGGCTCCTTCGTATGGATGTACAATGCGGAGAAGGCTCCACATGTTTTACCGAAGTTTTCCTTAGACAAGCTCGTTATGCAAGAGGTGTCATATCACATCTCGATAGAGTTGTCAGCAAGACTGCACACGAAGAAGAAGGTACCTTGGCCCACTCTTCCTTTGCAGATTGGGTTGTATGAGATTTAGAAATTAAGGATGCTAAGGCCGAGATCGACGAGTTCAATATGTTCACCTTTGACACCAGAAGTTTGAATCCGTATGACCCAAATTTCTTGTTGAAGGACCACTGTGCGAGAGTGAAATTTCCCTGGATTCATGGGGCATGTCATTGGCATGAGGAGTACCCATGGAGATACTTTTATCACTTCTCAAGGCTTAATGAAATGGTCAACATAGCTATACTGTGGTTTACAAAGTAGAGGGAAGAAACATCTCAGAGAGTAGCATCATCAACAACAGTAAAGGGTAGTAGACCTTCGTGTGATAAAGGAGAGAGAAAGGTTGTTGAGAGTGTAGAGGCAGAGCAAAGCTGCAAGTTCAAAGCAGATCCACTTGTGATGAAATAAGCGTTGGAGATTGAGGCTGAGAGGCAACAGAGGGACAAGAGGATCAAGCAAAGGCTAAGAGAGAAACAGAAGATGGAGGACACAGAAAAAGAGTTGCAGGAGTTGAAGCGGCAACTCAGTGAAGAACAGGAGTCGTGTTGAAGCAAGAAGGAAGTGCAGTAGAGACAGGTTAAGTAGGATGCGCAACATGCATAGATTAATGGAACTGCACCCATATAGGTTATAGACTCATCCGAGCAGCAGGAAAAGAGTAAACAGGGTGAGAAATCGTAGGAGCAGGACCTAGCTCAAGAGATCGAACATATGCTAGAGTAAATGGACATGGATATGGTCCAGACAGAGTCAGATCACGATATTTACATCATGCTTCCGAACTAAGAGGGCACCCCACGGGCTTCACTAGATCCGGAAGTAGAGCAAGTCCTAATGGATCAAGGAGACAAAGAAATCCTTGAATACAATTTAGAGGCGAAGATACACAACATATATTTTGATGAGTCACAACATAGAGTTGTGTTGTCGCATAGAGTGCCTACTCCGTATGTTCATATGTCTCCTATGTAGTTTGAATAATGAGTGATCGTATCCAATGTGTGCAAGCATCCAACAACGTTGGCGTATGCTACCACATCATATGCCAAAGCCACCAGCGCCAGTGTTTGATTCTTGATAGCAGGTAATGAGTGCATGGATAATGAGTTACAAGCAGCCAAGAAAGGAGGAGAACATGTTACAACATTCACCAGAGTAGAGTTGAGGAGAGAGATATTGGATGAAGTATCATCTCTCCGAGTAGTCATGCAGAAATTGTATTCCAGATTCATCACCATGCATAAGTTAGTTTTCGATCTCAACAGTTGGCCGCAACGTGTGTTACGAGAGCACACATCTTGTTGAATTTGCATATTGTTATCGATCACATGAAAACATGGACAATGAGGTACAGGGGAGCCCCATTGCACTTGCTAAAGAAGATGAAGCCAAAGTCTGTAGAGTTGAAGGCATGCATCGAGAGTCACATCTGGAACTATGAGGAACTCTCGCAGCTCATCACCATTATGCAGGCTTCACATGCATGGGTGCTCAGAAGCATGGATTTTATTGTGCACACGCACACAATCCCATCCATTGGCACACTCACTGAGCTGAAGTCAAACAAAGAAGTCCGATTGGAGCTGAACATGTACTTTGAAGAGTTGATGTGTCTAGCCACTGCCGCAGGCTTGGAGATCAACGCAAACAATATGAATCAGAATGTTGCTCGTCTGGCTAAACTCAAGACTATGATGTTCATGTTATCAAACGTGTTGGATAGAGGTGCCAAATCAGTGTACCAAGATGAAACAGAGGAAAGAGTGTGCTTTCTGCAGGATGTCACCATTGAGCATGAGGACACCATTACGAGCTACTAAGCTTGGCATCAGTTTGGCACCATCGATCATCATGACGATGTCAAAGAGTTGGTCTTCCCAAAATTTTCAGAGTCTTAGTAATGTCTTGAATGGTTACTCAAGCCAATTTTTGTCTCACATGGGTACATGTGCAGATTGTAATGTAACATCTTGTAAAAGTGAAAGACAAAGTGTCGATAGTGGAATGTAACAATCATGTAGTAGTTGAAGAGTCATGAAGGTAGGTGAAGAGTCACAAAGGGGAATGTCAAGGGTCACATAACCTTTGCTATTTGTAGAACCTCATAACTCATTGTAGAGGCTTTTGGGAGCGAATCTTCCTATAGGTGTATCTTAGAGAAAGCTTGGAGTGTATTGTAAAGAGCCATAGCTTCTCCACAATCAAGAACTAGTATATCTCTTTCGAGGAGCAGGCGGCAGTGACTCTAACTTCTATTGTCAGGAATAGTGGTTGGTCATAACTGTATGTATAATTGGATCTTTCACTTTCTTAATATAACAGTGACAACACATTTCATGCATATGTTGTTATTATAGTTAATCTTTCTTGATTACTCTAATGATATATGTAGTTGTTGTTTACAGATGTATGTATAGAATTTTTCTGTATATTTTTTTATGAATCTTATCGAAATGTGTTGTTGGTTTAACCATCACTTGGGTTCGTTGGCTAACCTTCTTTCCACCTTGTGATGTATCTCTTCTCGTGTGTTCCCTTTTAAGATGTGTGTTATTATAGGTTTCTAAGGGGCACACTCATTTCTCCGTTCCATGTGTTAGAGCTAAACATGCACCTTCCTTGACTTGTTGCATATGTCACACCCTTGCTACCTACAAGGACATCTTACTCACCTCTGCGCACAACCGCGGTGAAGGCGATACCGTACTACCCACTGTTGGGACTCCTACACCAAACGATTTGAGTCTAGTTGGGACTTCCCACTGGGGAGATCCCCTGACATGTTGGTGGGTCTAGAACCATCAATAGGAAGCTATGGTGTGTAGATTATGTCTTAATGAGGATTAGTGGATAATGATACAATTCGTGCTCCAGTTCACATCCCCTGCATTTGAGCTTCTTCAAAGTGTCGACAAAGACAATATTTTTTTGGGAGAGGTTTATTATAATATGGATCCCATGGTCAATGAAACTATGAAAATAATTGCATAATAATTTTTGTAGTTTTAATTATTTATGCTCATTTTGGGTATATAGTGAATAAAATCATGGTTGAGAGATCTAACTAGTTTAATGCTCCGTTAACACTTTAGCACGTGCTCTAAACCCAATACTTTATGATGAAGAATTTATTTATCAAAACAATTTAAAGAGGAAGATACTACATAAGGATAGGGATTCAGCGAAAAATGGAGGGAAAAAATATTTTTGAGAATAATTCTAGTTCATATACATATGGAGGCAAAGGAAGAATTCACTAGTTTTGTTGCTAGTTTGGATGAGCATCCTGATATATTAGCTTTGGATGAGAGGATTACCATGAGTCCGGTTATATGGTGTATTTTTCATGGAACAAGTGGTGTACATCTACAAATAATTTCCATTGTTATTTTTTTACAAGTGCCAATCTCTCCATCAACAAAAATAAATTGGAGGACCTATGGTTTTATTCATTTAGTGAAGCATAATAGGTTGAGTTTGTAGAAGATTGAGGATCATGTTTATGTACATTTCGACCTTTGGCTTGAATCTTGTCGGGATCCAAAATATTGTAGTCGACCTTGTAAGGGGTGGGATGTGGATTTTGAATGTTTTGACTTGGATATCTCTCTTGAAGCATTGATTATTGATGAACCTAGAAGTGGAATTGGAAATAGTTCTACAAATCTAGATTCCATTGTGGTGAATATTCTTTTTTTTCCATGATGAATATGAAGATGAGGATTATGACTATTAGCCTTTAGAATTTACTATGTTCTATTTTCACTATTCATAGTTCATAGTACATATATACAATATTGTAGCCTTAAGGCTCATATATTAAGGCAAATTTTGGATATATAGTCTCTTTTATCAATAACACAAGCTATTTTTGGAGTTTATTACTTGCATTCTGATATTTGTTTCTTCATACCATGCAAGTTAACAATAATTAATTGACACACCTTTCAAATTCTATATATCTAATTTATCATACATTTCCTAAGAATCCAATTTTTGAATTAACATTAGTCATTGTGGAACCTTCTCCAATGTGTGGCATGAGGTTAAAAAGTATAAAGAGAAAAAAGGTAGGTTTCATAACTATTTTTTAATGGGATGGGAAATGGAATATTCATGAATATGTAATAATATAATTTCTTAGTGCACTTTATATTTAAGAAATGTAATTTGCACTCAATCTACAACTAGAAATGTTGTTTTCTTAAAGAATAAACAAAACAAAGTAGGTTTCATAACTACTTTTCAATGGTATGGAAAATTAAATATGCATTAATATGTAATAACAAAATTTGTCAGTGCACTGTGCACTTAAGAAATGCAATTTCCACTCAATCTACAACTAGAAATAATGTTTTTTTTTATTATTTGGAAAAAATAAAAGTGAGATATTTGACACACACTTGCATATGATATTCAAACAAAAGTTTTATTAATTATTCATCTGATCAACATGGATTCTCAATCACTCTTTCAACTTGTAGAAATTATTTACTTTTTGAATTTTTTTTAATGTTATTTTACTCTTCTATGTTATTGTTATATGCCATGTTTACCAATGTTCGCAATTTCTGTTATTGCAACTAAAGAAAATCATAGCTAAAACAAATGAATGCAACCACATCAATAAACACTTTGAAAGGAGAAAACTAACATCATTTTGAGGTTCTCTTGTCTCCAAAGCATTCAATTCAGATGTATAGTATAAATAGAGGCTCAAATATAGTATTATTGTTCTTGTGCATTTAAGTTGCAAGAAAGGTAAAAATTACCATATATTTACTCTTATCATCAAATTTGAAAACCTATTGTGTCTTGAGATTCTTCATTGTAAAATACTTGGAACCAAGCTATCTTAGTTTCCTAACCTGTGTTCGCTATTTTGGAACGTGACTCTTGACTATAACTCTTGATTATAGCTCGAACTCAAACTCTAGATAAAACTCTAACTTTAACTCTCATTATGGATTTGGCTCTAGTTTCTTGATTTAGTTGTTCCAATAACAACTAAACACCTCTCGTTTTTATTGTGGCGTGTACTCTCACCACCATGTTCTTTACATATACCATCAATTAATTCTATGTAATCACTAAAATATTGTCTTACTTCCTATGATGTGAATATCTCACAACATGCAATGCTTACCTGCCATGGATTGAGGTTATTACTGAAAGACCATGCATGTGAGAATGAAATTCTATCGATATTTAACGACAACATAACTAGCATGAAAATGACTTAGAAGAAAAGGGTGTTCTCGTCAAGACATTGACAGTTTGGTTACTCTTCCCTCTTCCATGTAACAACATGAATCCTCCTTTTGGAAAACATTGGGATAATGGAAATTCAACTTGCTAAAAAATTATTCTTGGCAAAATGTTGTCTCACTATGTATTGGAAAATTGATTTTCTTGGGAAAAATATTTTTTGACTGCTCATTCGGAAATCAATTTCACTTGGAAGATCAACATTTTGACTACTCATTATCTCATCAATGTCACTTGGTTGAATCAATACATGGATAGTCATTAAAAAATGGATTCATGTCTATGACAAATAAATTTTTCATTCGATAATGCAATTAGATCTATATCATATCATATTCCAATCCATAGGTTGACTACTTCTATGGTAGAAAATTCTTTGGATTGATTCCCATTGGTAAAACAATTTATTTCCCTACAGCTTGCATAGAAGGATTTGTTGAGAAATTGATAGGGCAACATATTAGGAAATATTTCTCATTTCATGATAATTTCTTCTGAAATTTGTTGGCTTCTTCTTAATTTTATTATGTTTATTTCATCAAAAAGTTACCATAACATAAATATGAAGATAACAAGAAAATAATGAACATAAGATATAGGCACCAAGCTAGGGAAAACCCCTCCAAGGGAAAAATCCATAAATTTCTCTTCTTATAGAATCAAATTAAAGTGAGATATCTAAGACCAACCACAAAAAGGATCAACCCTCTAGATGCCAAGTCAAATAATCCTTCTTCTTAGCAAATCCATTAGTAAGAGACCAACAATAGATCTTAAACAAGAGATTTGATGAGGTAGAACTTCCACAAATCTAACTTCAATAAAATTCTTCTTTAATTTCACACTTCGACCTTCCCTTTCTTTTACAAAATTTCATAGAAAATCATGTTTTTTATGTGTGTCCAAATGACCTCCACTTTCCCTCTATTTATACTATCCAAAGAGGTTGGAATAAACATGTCCTTTAGGGAGGGCCAACATGACAGGTAGGGCCGACTTGACATCTAGAGGGGTTTTTGACTTAAATTACATATTTCAAAATTCATTTTATTTTTTCTTTACAATGATTCCAAATAGGAATTTGACTCCTTGAATTAGAAATCCTAGAAGCATGAAGAAAACACTTATCTAATAAAATAATAATAATAACAATTCTTTTTCTTATTTTTCTCCTTTTTTTTGTAATTATGCGATGATATATGTACAAAGATCATTACGAAGACCAAACCTAATTACATTTTCTAGTATGCTTTACACTATTGTTATATATGGTTTGAATAGAGCATTTGTAGCTAGTCTCTAATATACATTTCATAGTGCAATAGATACCTTAATGTCTCATTCAACAACTATTGAGTCATATAGCATCAATTCCCAACAAGGCATTTGCAATTTGAAGTTAGAGTTAGCAATTGCAACCAACAATGAAGTCAAATTCTCCTTATTTTGTACATTTTTTAAATTAAGTACGTTAACTCTAGGAGATGAATCCAGTCCCATGTTGGAGTGTGTCTCTATAGAAAATGCTTTTCTACATTTGGTATTGATTGGAATATCACGAACAAACATTAAGAAAATTGTATCTACCTTATAGAGGTTATGTCCCTTAGATGTATTACAATTTTTACTTCATCAAATATTGCCCTAGAATGTCAATCAATCTTCATTTTACAAGGTCAATTCATCTTCTCAATTCCTAGGGGGTTGGACAAATCCTTTGGCCTCTTATCTTTGGTCTCCATTGGTTTCTTTGAAATGTGACAACTGACCTTTCTAAAAAATACAAGGGCACCCAACATATTCTCAACAAGATTTTAGATGAAACATTGATTTAAAAAAAACAATTCCCTTTGAATTAGTATTAAAGAGAGGATATTCCATAACCGTTCATTTGGTTTGGATCCATAATTTCAAATCAGGCCTCCCCATTCACATGCTTTTGGTCTCCAAAATCTTCAACTCAAATTTATTTTCTTGTTCTTATATAGTTGTGTGTTTGCATCCTCTTTGACATAGAGTGGTTTCATTAACTATTATGAAGTTTCCGAGAATTCCATTGAGTCATCTCTTTGCAACAATCTTTGACATCTTTTGAAGAGTAAATGTTTATGTTACAATATTGGAAATAAAAGTTGGATAGGGAGTTCCCTTGATGTAAATACACCTTTGGTGTCGATTTCATTGACGAAGTTGGTCCCTTCTAGCGTACGGGTTGCAAGTGTCAATAACTCTTCATTTCTTTTGAGTTTGACTCTACAAAATTTTCCCTTGGTTATATGATTCCTAAGATGAATTACTAGATTAAACCTTAAAAAACAATAACTCGATAAGCTTTTAAAATGAGAATATTTAGGACAACGACTCTAAACTCATGGCATAATTGTATTATCAACCCACGACAATTCCGTGTAAAATGTTATTTCGATTCAAAACATTGCATCTTTCTTATGTTAGCATGACACTCTATAAATGTTCCTTCACCTTAATTAATTGGAACTCACTTAGGTTCACATGACAGCTATCTTTTTTCTCTCCATAATTGCTTTAATTTTCTTGTACTTATTTTTATGAAGAGATATTTCAATCTAACTCTGTAAATGATATGAGATAAACATTCATATAAAAAAAATTTTACCTAAAAAATCAACGCGGTCATTTTGTCTTGCCAATTCTAGAATTTGATATCTTCTTTGCTCCCCATAATAAAAGTTGCGCTCTCTCTTTCCATGTAGTGAATTCATTCTCTACCCTACTCTACCTTACTATGCTTAGTTTCACATGATTCATATTGGAAATTCTCTTTATATTTGGTCAATGCTTAAATTTATTGACGATTTGTTCCTTTGACAAAAAATATCTTTTTAACTCACGTGTGGTGTAGAGATTTTTTCTAGCTTATCATCAACTCATCGCCCTTTGTGACATTGTGACCCACAAGCACGTTCTTGTAGACCCATGACATTGAATTTCATTCCACCATGTTCTAAGATGGCATTCACAAACCAACACCACTTGTTGCACTTTTATATATATACACTTAGGTTTCCTCTTTGAAATGGATGGTTTTTTTCCATTAACTCTTCACAACTTTACTCAATGAAGAGACATGTTGGATCATGTTTTAGTTGAAAATAAAATATACACTAACTTTTATCTAAATTTGTTAATTTTTCTTCTTTTTCACCTTAGGGTAGGGCATATCAAATATACCTTCTTTGATATTTTTACCAAATAGAATTTTATCATCTCTCATTTTTTCATAATATATTTGGTGAAACACAACATTATTTGACAACTTTGACTACCACTACTTCCGTTATCACTATGTACATTTATATTGTCTCATCTTCCATCATTAACTATAGATTATAACATTGTCCATCCTTACTAAATTCACATGTATTTTTCATACCATCATTGAGAATATTCCTATCAAATAACAATTATCTTTAAGGAAACATGACATATGTCCATCTCAACCACATTATCTAAGTTCTAATCATTGAAGTTGTTGATCTAAAAATTTATGAAACATTGTTTTGTCAAGAACACTTCTTAACCCTTTTATAGTCATGAACCTTGATATGGACTAGGAAGCATTTCAATTTGAGTTTTTGGATCACCTCCACAGACAAAAAAATTGTCTACTTCTACCATCTATAATTAAATTACATCATTTACACTGGGGGAATTTTCAGGTCTGAAATGGGTCTCATAAGCAAAATGATAAAATAATAGCTAAAATAAAAAAAATAAAAAATGAAATTTAACAAAAAAGAAAGAAAAATATATTTTTATTGTATTTTTTTACTTATCTCCTTATAAGTTTACTCAAATATCAAGTGTAGACACTATTTGGATGGAAAACTAAAATTATCATCCAACATCTACCCATTTTTTCATACTTTCGATAGGCTCACACCAAGCTATGGGTCCACTAAAAAATATGTATAGTGGGCAATCATTGATTCCACATCCAAAAGGTACCTACACTTGAAATTTGCGTAAACCTATAAGTAGATAACTTGAAAATACTATAAAAATGTAGTTTTATTTTTTTCCCCTCAAATATATTTAGCACCAGGGATGACATCATCATCTTGAATCATACCTTTTCTTTGAAAGTTGATTTTCACAATATATTTTTGGCTTTTAAGCACATTTTGAACTCAAAATTCCCTTGATGAACTTAAAACTTTCATTTCAGTTTTAAAAGCCTTCATTCTTTTTCAAAGATCCTTTCTAGCGTTCTTCTCAAACTTGATGTTGAAGTACAACACTGTTGTCTCTATAATTAGATGCTTCATATTCCTAGATGACATGCAGCTCATTATTTATTCTTTTATTGTGCTTATATGGGTGCCTTATGCCCTTCTACACGATGTTTCTAGCAAGTAATTCGATACTTACCCTTTCCTCTCCTAAAAGCTATATAACTACTAGCATGGTTGTCTTCTTAAGGAAATTTGACTACTGAATGCTTCATCTTCTCTTCATTCACTAGATATTCATCATGCAATCTTTGCCCTTCCTCTACCTCTAAGGATTTTTCTTTTGTAGTTTTGTTGTCATTTCATATTCATATTTTCCTCTACCTTCAAAGTAATTTGGGATGCTTCATCAGTGGTTTAGAATTCATGGGTACTCATCTATTCTTGAATCTAAATTTCAATTTATTCACTTACGTCACCACCTTTTGATACTTTAGCTCTTTAAGTTCTAATTTGAGTGATAATTTGAGGAACTCTTTAAAATGATCCCAAAATTTGGCATCTTTCTACTTTAAATTTCATGCTTGTCTTCACAAACTTTGTTGGGAATCAACATGCAAAACATTCACTTTGTCTTTGTGCAAAACATTCCACTATAGTATAGAGTGCCCTTTCAACTTCTATATTGTAAAAAAAAATCCATTGTATCGTGAGAATTCTCATACTCAAAAAATATCTCTCAAGATACCACTTTGTAGATCAATATTTCATTCTTCCTTGATTTTGTATTTTGACTATGAATCTAATACACACTGACATCTCCAATTCTTTTGTTCTCTAATTCTTTGACGCTCATTAATTCCTCCAATTCCTAGTTCCTTGCACCTCCTCAATGTAGTCCTCTTCATGGTGGTATCCTTGGGAGTTGTCTCGCAATCCTCAAATTCACTATGATTCATATATCGTTTTCCCATCTTGCCTTCCATCACAATCCTTGGAGCAATCACAAGCTAAACTTACCCTCTCTTAGGTTTTCCTTGTTGCCATTGTTTCCTAAGAACTAATTCCCTAGAACTGGAATCTCAGAAGCTAATTCATTTTATTAATTCTATAATTTCTCATCCTAGAATTGGGCCTCACATTGATACCACTTGGTACATGACCAAGCTTTGTAGATCATTAACAAAATTACATATAACTAATTTTTCTCTATAAATGTGTAGTGGCTAAAAAACTAGCACACTTACACCTTCACAAGATGTGGATGCTACATAACTAAACATGGATAAACAAAACAATCAAAACAAAATTAAATAAATGAATATAATCAACCTCTTTATCAAGCAATACAACCAAATTCAACCCTTGGAATAAAATATGGAAGTCTTAGTTTCTCCACCATTCATAAAATCCATGTTCACTCTACTACTCTTTTATTGCACGATGTTAAGGTTAAACCCTCTTTAGTCTATTTCATCAAATTTATAACATCCCCTCAATGTCTTTAAGTCACATGTTAATCAAATAATCTCAACCGTATTTGTATGCATGAATGCCACTCTTATTAATTCATCACTAGTAAAGCATGATCAATTTCCCTTTCATTGATAAAAAAATTGTCCCATGTGTTTATCTCTCAGCTTTCACAACAATCTGTGTATCTACAACAAAACAAAAAGAAATTTATCTTTACTTATGAAACAATCACACATACCTTTTGTAACCAAAGGTAACTAAGGTTTATTCTACATGTTGACTAAGGTTTATTCTAAATCTCTTCTTTAGCAATGACAACTTCCTTAATCCCTCCTACTAAATAAATTAATTTAACAATGAATAATAAATAAGTCTAGGGATAAATATTATAATGTTGACCAGCTTCTCCACATCTTTGACACTATAATTCTAATTTAAATATTTCCAACAAATACACTACAAAATAAATCAAACAAAGAATATTGCAAGCTTACCTTAAAAAAAATTCTCTTTATTATATAATAAATTTCTTTATGAATTAGATATATTCCCATCTCCCATGATGTTTCAATTGTTTTTTGTTTTGGGATTATCCTCATCTTCAATTTACATATACAAAGCATGTATTGTCTAGCTTATATAATTTAAATATTTCTGAGATCCAAGAGCATTTCATTGTACAGAGGTTATCTTGAGAGATTTGTAAGATAAACACTGTTTAAATATTATGTATTTCATAATAAAATTTAAAAAACAATTTAATATTACGTCTAATTAATATTTTTAATTATTACCCCGGATGCGGGTGTTTAAAGCGATGGGACGGGAGTTGGAAGCTGGCCACATGCCGCTCCACGGGCATCACGTGGCACTCCATGCGAGAGGACGACGAGCTCAATCCTGGTTTAAAACGAAGGGACGGGGGATGGCAGCAGTGAATGCCCGGAGAGTGCACTTGACCCAGAGCATTGCTGCAGTAATGGTGGATGGGAATTCAAGGTGGGTAGGTGACGATGAAGAGCATAAATCCGGTTTGGAGCAGGGAATTTTGGTCGTGTTGCATTTGGCTGGCCTCTCTGCCGTTGAAGCGGCCCCTTCTCAGGCGGTTGAGTCTATTATGGAGCTGGTTCTGGTAATCGACAGTCTGGTTCACTTGGCAGTTTGCAGGGAGTCTCATCCCATTATGGTGAGACCCAGACAGAGGTTGTTGAGCCGTCGTGGTTCCTCCAGAGGCGGGGGTTCGAGCAGACTTGTGAGAGATGAAACGAGGCATTGCTGCCACTGTAATCTGGCAAGCTCCATTGGAACCATTCCCCTGCACTCTGGCCAACATATGGATGACGAGGCATCCAGCTTGGCCTCCTTGCCAGCCTTTGGCTCCACTATTTTCAACTTCACCAGCTCTACGGCAAACCCGAGAATTAGTGCTCATGTTTCCATTCTGTTCATCGAGAACCCTCTTGAGGTGGACGACCCCATAGAAGCTCGGGAGCAAGGGATGCAGGACTACCATGGGGATGCAGAGCAGGCTCCGATAGCTGAGTTGGAGCAGGAAGAAAAGAGCCAGGCCAACGTCGAGGAAAAATCCAAGCATTCCCAGAATGCTCCTAACGCTACTACTGGGGAAGCGGAAGCGACCTCGCCTACTCATGCTGAGCCGGATTACTACGGCTGGTGCCCAATTGTGGAAGAGCAACCGGATGAGCCGAGTGAATAATCACGCCGGTGCCCCTGCTCCACCAGGTCGCAATCACGCTGTCGTCTCCTGGTTTGTTGTTGTTTCAGTCAATGTTTTTTTTTAGGATGTCAAAGCTGTTGGTTTTTTGTGTCAATGATGAAAGTACTTACTGTTTCCCCTGCGCGGGACAACTTGAACAGTTCTTTTTGTCTAAGACCCCTACGCGGGCTTCCGTCTATGGACAGTCTTGGAACTTCATGGAACCACCCCTGCGAGGGCTTGCTAAGGGGAATTATGTCTGGGTCTTTGTCAGTCTTATTTTTTTCCTATGTCTGGTGCCCCTTGAGGGCAAGAGCATACTGGTCTTACCTGATGTAATTTTTCACTCTGTACATATTTAATAGATTAGCCTTGTTACCGAGAAAAAAAAATATTTTTAATTATTACATAGTTTAAAAAAAGGACAGACAGTACTTTTGATTCAATAACTTTATTTAAATGAATAATGCATGCATGGTTATAAGTTTTCTTATTTACGTGGCATATGGTTTATGGATATGTGGTAGATGGTATCATTGGTAGTTAACGTTATTTTGAGATTAGATGGAAAGCCATTTTTGTTCTTTTACAATGAAATTCTATCTATCTCTGTTTTGTTATGTTTTTTCTTCCAATCTTATTGTAATATTCTGTCTTATTATAATATTCTATTAACATATCAATGATTGATTTTTTGGTTATACGTATGTAGTTTACAATCCATCTAAACAATTCACATCTAATGAAAACATATTTCTATTTTTTTCCTTCTGGTAAAAAAGTTTCTTATTTATTTAGCCCAATTGGTTATCTTTTTGACTTATAATTTAGAGATCCATTAGCAATAATGCCAGCATTTTTGTGTTTTATGCATGTGGGTTTGTTAATGTAACTGAAAACAAAATGTATCGTTATTTTTGCACAGGCATAACAAAATTCTCATTCAGCAACTCAGACAAGCTGCCCCAGACTCAAACGATTTGTGTTTTGAATGGCAATTTGGTCAATCCTTTGCAGTTCAAACCGTGGCTTCTTTCTGGAAGCAGCACTGGTCGTATTGGCGAAATCCTCAGTACAACACTGTCCGACTCATATTCACCTTTTGTTGCGCCCTAATATTTGGCTCTATTTTTTGGAGAATTGACCGGAACATGTAAACATTACTTTCTCCAATTCTAATGTGTCGTTAGATGTAGACAAAACGATCCAATTCTTATGTGTGGTTGGATGTTGTTTACAGGCAGAAGCAACAAGATATATTGAATGCTTTGGGATAAATGTTCGCAGCTATTATCTTTCTGGGCTTCTCTAATGGCGTCTCTGTCCAACCAGTAGTTGATGTGGAAAGGACAGTTTTCTATAGAGAAAAGGCAGCAGGGATGCATTCTGTTCTTCCCTATGCTACTGCTCAGGTAAATTTTTTTGGTTAGCGCCGTTTGTATTTTCTTGGGTGCGTGTATTGTATTTTTTTGGTGCGCATTTTGATTATTAAGATCTGCACAGCTGCACATACCTTGCGGATTTGAATTTATATTTGAATCTATGATCTCTTAAAATAAACTATGTTCTTAAAATCGATTCGATTAGTGGTAATAATAGGTCAATCGAGGGGTTCATACACTTGAATAGAATGTAATAAAGGAAGGGATCCCGTGAAGGTAAGCAAGGAATGGAAGGTCCTAGTTGATCTTCATACGGTATTGTTCTTGTCTACTACAGTGGTGTAGGGAGGAGCAGCACGACACAACGCTTCTGATCTAGTAACACAATCCTGGTAAGAAAGGAAGGGATTCCGTGAAGGTAAGAAAGGAATGGAAGGTCTTAGCTGATCTTCATGTTGAAGATAATGGAGAATATCCTAGAATAGGTTGAGTTTTCTATTTCTTAGGATGCTATTTTAACTTCCATAAAACCATGTTTTCTATTTAATGTGTAATGTTCATCAACAATGTAGACCATTCTGCAGAGCCAGACTCTCTTGGTTCATACTCTCTTTCGTAGAGCTGACTAGTGGGTTTTATTTTGTTTAATACAAACATTGCCATTTTTATCATGGTATCAGAGCGTCACGGCTGAGGAACCTGTACGCTTTCTGGTGAGTGCGACTAAACCGAAATCGTCGTAGGTTTTGAGTAGATAGACGCGAGGATAACACCGACTGTTGCAGGTTTTTAGTGTACATCTGTGACGATCTCAGATATTACGTGTATATCTATGAAAATCTTGGATATTGGGCGTACATCTGCGACAGTCTCGGATATTAGGTGTATATCTGCGACAGTCTCAGATATTGGGCGTACATCTATGATGACGTCTCAGCTATTAGGTGTATATCTGCGAAAGTCTGAGAAAATTGATGTACATCTGTGACGATCGTGTAAACAACAAAAAGGCTCCGAAAGAAGGCTGCATCTTGGAGAAGAATGCAGAGGCTGACAGCAGAAGGTTGTCTGGATGCTGTGAAGGAAGCCATGGTGATCTGCGGGTGTGCTGCGAGATCAAACAACATTGAAGATCAGTGATCTATCTTTGTCATAGATCTGGGGTAAATCTAACATCTTCTTTTACTTGTCGAATTTCTTTTTTTTAAATTTCCAAGATGAATAACAATATGTTTGAAGCATGCTTCAATGAGCATAACAAGCTCGATGGTTCCAATTATGCAAATTGGAAATTTAAGATGCCGACTCTGCCAGACGTGCAGAGTGCTTGGATGATTGCGAATGGGAATGAGCCGAAGCCCGCGGCTGGATCAGCAACAATCCTAGATTGGGAGAAGCGAGAAGGTAAAGCAAGGACGTTGCTGAAGATGTCAGTGAAAGAATGCATCATACCACACATTAGAGAATGTAAGACAGCTAACGAGATCTGGAGAATTCTAAAGGAGTTGTATGAAATTAGAAATTCAAATTGTCTTCTGTTCCTCAAGAGTAAGATCCTATCCCTAAAGATGGAGGAGAATGAAACAATTGCTTCATTTGTAGCAAGGATCAAAGACTTGAAGAACAAATTGACAGACATTGGTCATACAATCGACGATACAGATCTTGTAACCATTACAATGAATGGTGTCGCTAATGATTACCAAATGTTCATCACTGGGATAAATGCGAGAGAGAAGATCCTGAAATTTGAAGAGCTGACAGGAATACTGATGCAGGAAGAAGAAAGAAGATCGACTCTAAAGCCCCATAGTGCCAATCTTGCATGATGGTGAAGAAAAACTACTTCAAAGGGAAAGGAAGTCCACAACAGCAAAACAGAGCAAACTCACACAAAAGACCGAATCAGACCCAAGGTATGCATCCGAATAGAGACTACTCTGAAACTAAATGTTTTTATTACGGAAAACTGGGTCATATTGCCAGGGAGTGTACGAAGAAGAAATATCATGAAGAACAGCAGAAGCAGAAAAGACATGCAGGTGATCTTGTGAATGACAATCATGTGTAGAATTTTAGATTGTTCATGGTAGATCATGATGAGAATGTTGTTGCAGACATGTGGTATGTAGATTAAAGAGCCTCAACACACATGATAGGGAACAAGAGTTGGTTCGAAGATTTGAAAGAAATCAACAAAGGAGCACAGATTTACCTAGGTGATGATAGAAGTCATCAATTCAAAGGGTGTGGGAAAGTTTCTGTCATTCTACCTAATGGTAATGTAAAACAAATTCATAATGTCATGTATGTGCCTGGTGTAAAAAAGAACTTGATTTTTGTATCCATGATTACAGATCAAGATCTGAAAGTTGAATTCTTCAAATCTAACTGTTATATTAAAGATCTGCTAGATGGCATGAAGACAATTTCTACAGGAATCCGAACAGGAGGACTGTACAAGTTGGATGTAAGACCTACACCATTTCGAACATTGACAGCAGCAAACCTGACTACAGAAGAGCTATGGCATCAGAGGTTTGGCCACATCAACTACAATGATTTGTTATTACTACAAAAGAAGGAAATGATAAGAGATCTTCCTATGCTAAAGCAAGTACATAATGATTGTGATGCCTGTACATTAGGAAAAATGCATAGAGAAGAATTTCGTTTTCAAGTAGAAATGAAATAGAGGGATATACTTGAATTAGTGCACATAAACCTTTGTGGACCCATGCAGACAAAATCATTAGGAGGTGCACTGTATTTTCTACTGTTTATTGATGACTGTACGAAGTTTTCTTGGGTGTATTTCTTAAGTAAGAAGAGTCATACATTCGAATAATTTAAGCAGTTTAAAAATATGATTGAAAGACAAACAGGGAAACAGATAAAAATTCTTTGTTCTGATCAAGGGGGAGAATACATGAAGGATGAGCTTATTAGGTATTGTAAAAATCATGGAATTTTACAGCAATTCATAGTACCCCATACTCCACAGCAGAATGGAGTAATAGAAAGAAGTATGCTGAAATGTAAGAATCTTTCGAATGGTTTTTGGGCTGAAGCAGTGAATACTGCAATTTATTTGAAAAATAGGAGTCCTACAAAGAGTCTTGAGTCTAAAACTCCTTATGAAGCATTATATGGATTTAAGTATGCAGTAACACACTTAAGAATATTTGGATCTAAAGCATTTGCCCACATTCGAAAGGAAGATAGAAGAAAATTAGATTCAAAAGCCATTAGATGTACCTTTATAAGGTATTGTTCATAGTATAAAGCTTACAGATTATTTAATCCCTCTACTCACAAGATGTTTGTTAGTAGAGATTTTAAATTCCGTGAGCAAGATCAGGAAGAATCTGATGAGCACAATGAGGAATGGGACATTCCATACTTGGTGGAAAAAGAACCAGAAAACAATCAGGATTAGCGGCAGACAAAGGCAGAAGATGAACAACAGTAGATATAGAAACAAATACATTAGCAGCAGCAGCAGATACAACAGCAGCAACAACAGCGGGAAGAAAAAGAGAATGATGATAAGACAAGGTTTGAGGTTACCCCACCACTCAGGAGATCAGGTAGGAAAGCTCAAATGTCTGCAAGATATAGGGAAAATACTTTTATAACTAGTATGATGAATGTGGTTGAACAATCTAGTTATAAAGAAGCAAATGAATGTAGTGAATGGAAAGCAGCCATGGAACAGGAATATGATTCAATAATCAAAAATAGCACTTGGAAATTGGTTGAACTTCCTAGAGGAAAACAAACCATAGGTTGTAAATGGTTATATAAACCGAAGATTAATGTAGATGGAACCATAGAAAAACTAAAAGCTAGGTTGGTAGAAAATGGGTACTCACAAAAAGAAGGGATATACTATGAAGAAACCGTCGCCCTTGTAGCTAAATTGAACACTATCAGAATGTTAATCGCTTTAGCTACTAAGAAACATTGAATGATGCACCAACTAGATGTAAGATTTGCATTTTTGAATGGAGAACTAAAAGAAGAGGTTTATCTAGAGCAACCAGAAGGGTTTGTCCAGAAAGGAAAAGAACATTTAGTCTATAGATTGAAGAAAGTAGTTTATGGACTAAAAAAAGCTCCCAGGTCTTGGTATGAAAGTATTTATTCATTTTTTCTACAAGCTAGCTATAATAGAAGTAAAAGTGACCCTAATCTTTACACGATGAAATATGAACAAAGGCGCGTAGTGTTGATTTCATTGTATGTAGATGATTTGATCATTACAGGTGATGCTACATATCTAATCAATGAAATCAAGCAACAGATGTCACAGGTGTTTGAAATGAAACACCTCGGTGAACTCAGATACTATTTAGGTCTTGAGATCTAGAGAGATTCAGGTCAAAAATTTCTATCCCAAGCAAAGTATGTCAAGGGCCTGTTGGAAAAGTTTAGGATGGATCAGTGTAAGCCTACAACAGTACCACTGTAACAAAACATCAAATTGCAGTGTGAGGATGGCTCAAAGGCGGCAAATGTAAGACTTTTTAGACAGGTGGTTGGGAGTCTAATCTACCTAACCACCACCAAACCTGATTTGGCTTGCGCAGTTAGTGTGCTAAGTCAATTTATGTCTAAGCCACTTGAAAGCCATTGGAATGCAGCGAAAGGTGTTTTGAGTTATCTACAAGGTACTGTAGATTATGGTATTATTTACACTGACTCCTCTGATGTTAGATTGGCAGGATTTGTAGATTCAGATTGGGCTGGAAATGTAAATTATCACATATCTATAATAGGTTATGCATTCAACATTGGATCTGGGATGATCACATGGAGCAGCAAGAAGCAGAACACAGTCTCTTTGTCCTCAGCGGAAGCAGAGTATCAAGCCATGTGTGTAGCAATGTGTGAAGCAGTTTGGTTGCAGAGACTTCTCCAGGATGTTGGGAAAGAACTGATAGACACAACAACAATCAGATGCGACAATCAGAGTTCAATCAAACTTGCCAATAATCTAGTGTTTCACAAAAGCACTAAACATATTGATACACAATTCCACTTTGTCAGGGAGAAAGTGAAATCAAAAGAAATCCATTCGGAATATTGTAATACATGTGATAATGTTTCAGAAATTTTCACTAAGCCTCTTGCAAAATTTATGTTTGAAATGTTTAGGGAGATGTTAGGCATATTTGTGAACCCATTCTCCGTTAAGGGGGAGTGTTGAAGATAATGGAGAATATCCTAGAATAGGTTGAGTTGGTTCACGTAACCTCAGGATAGGAATTAGTTACTATTTCTTAGGATGTTGTTCTAACTTCCCTAAAACCATGTTTTCTATTTAATGTGTAATGTGCATGAACAATGTAGAGCATTCTGCAGAGCCAGACTCCCCTGCTTCAGACTCTCTTTCGTAGAGCTGATCAGTGGGTTTTATTTCGTTGAATGCAAACATTGCCATTTTTATCACTTCATACGGTATTGTTCTTGTCTACTCCAGTGGTGTAGGGAGGAGCAGCATGACACAATGCTTTGGATCTAGTAACATTTCAGAATCTATGTTCATCTGAACAATCTGTTGTTCCATCCTTCGGGAGTTCTGTGGGCTTCTCGTATTTGGCTCTGTTTCACCCGGGTTGTCACTGTCTTCAATGCCCAGTATATGGGCTGCTACTGAATTGTTATTCCTCATTTTTTCTTTATCTATATACTTCTAGGTTTCGGGGTTTGATAACGTGTTTCTATACAACCTCCATCTTTGCCCTTGCTCTTTATAGCCTCTTCTGTATATATGTGACCCATTTCTACCCTCTGCGACATCGTCCATATGCCATCCATGCATGATACAATTCGAGATACTTGGTCAGTTTTTTTTACTGAGGAGTGACCTTGTCTACTCATTGACGGTTTTTCCTCCATCCGGGACCAGTGGTTGTTCACCAGACCATGCTAAAATTTTGGCGTCTAGGTATGTAAATTTTGGATGACGATGTTATTTCTATTGTTGCAGCTGAGTGCCTGTTGTTTCTCTCCATCCTCTGGTCTTCTCCTGCCCGAATTGGTCATTATGCTCTAGTCACTTCCTTGGTTTCGTTTTCCCGGTTGTCGGAATTTTTCTTTCTCGGGCGGTTTGTATTATCGCGAGACTAGTAGGTGGAATTTACTACCACAATCACATCTCATTATCAACACCTCTCTGCTAGACACTTCAGCATGTGCTCCAAGATCCTCGTATTTCACCCACATATATCTAATATTATTCCCTATGTGAGTATCCACCATTTTGCCTCATTTGGATGACCTCCTTATGGCGTACTTCATTTTTGGTTGTATGTGGTTTTATTCTCTGCACGAGTCCATATCTTCATGTACATTCCTTCCAGCTCCCGAGGGGGTCATAGTTATCTCTGGACCCTGTTTTATTTCTCTTCATATCTACATACCTGGACATCTCCATTTATTTTTGTCAGAGTATGACTTTGGAATCTGTTTGTGGACTTTTTGTGCACTATGGGGTTATGGTGGGACACTTCTATTACTCATCTACCAATGAGACCCTTATACGGGTCATGATGGATTCCAAGTCACACCTCCTGCATTCTGCTGGTGCTGACCATCGAGGGGGTCCATGATCACTCGATGCTTGGCACAACATTCTGGGTGATGTCTGTATGTCGGATGGCGACCACGCATTCCTCCTTTCGCAGGGTGGCGAACATGCTTCATGGGGACAACATTCCAAACATAAACATCGTTCTATTAAAACCACCTCCCTGCCACCTACTTTGTCTTTAGAGAATGTTGTTCTGATCAAGAATCTTACTAGTCTGCAGAAGCGCGCTCTCGTTGGAAGGTGGTACTTCTCAAATGTTAGCAACCCAGACATGAGAGATTGGGTAGAGACGAAGTGGAAGTCGATGCTAGGATACATGACGACTGTTGTATGACTTTTGAAAGGTTGGTATAGTTTCCATTTTCCAAGTCAGGAGGACTTGGAAAAAATCAAATCAGTGTCATGGATTAATTGTAAGAGTTTCCTTGTACTTCATCATTGGTACATCGGATACAATTCTCTTTACAACACGCCATAGAAAAATCTCATCAGGGTGAAATTACCTACATTACCGATTGAGCTGTGGATGAAGCAGGTCCTTATCGATATTGGCAACACTATCGGTAAATTCGTTTATGTAGATGCTCAATGCTTGGGGGCTCAAGACAAGTGGGTGGCTTGGATCCTAATTAAAAAGGAATTATGAGGTGGCTTTCCGAACCATATTTATTTGTTCAGGGGCGAGACTCAGCTATCACAGAGATTGGACTTATGGGGGGTTCCTTTCCGATGTTCACACTGCCATCACACTGGACATCTATTTGCACAATGCCCATGTTGGTCGAGAGGATGATTACATGGCAGGCCTTTTTCTGGTGCATATTCGAAGTCTCATTTTGGGGGTAGATAGCTTGCACAAAAATTTCAACATGGTTTTTCTGCTCGGCAACATTCATATATTCCCCTTGGCTCCTATCCTTCCCACACACATGATTTTGGCTCTTCATTAAATAGTTCATCGCCCATTCTGGTCCCCTCTTCCCCTTTATCTTCATTGAAGTCTGATTTCCCAGCCCCCTCTAGTCCAATAATTTGCACCTGTAAACCCTCTCCAAGATCAATCCACCCTGGCCTGGAAGAACTACCACCTTTCTCAGCGCCACACCTGACCCACAACATTCCCTCCACCACCCAAATCACGTATGTTCAATCTTCATCATCTTCCCTTTTCGCTAACCAGAACAAAGCACCTAGGACAAGTGTCACTCTGCCTAACTCGCCATTGGACTCTCCTACAAACTCAGTAGGTAGTGACCTGGACTTTCTGCTCAAAAAGATATCATTGGACTTTCGAACCCTTACCATTCACAAGCCATCTAGCTCTCCCACGCCCCCACATCAGCCCACCTCTGCAGGTAACATCACTGTCTAGTGGAAACAAAACCGAGGTAGCTGACATTTTAGACGACGTCCTAGGCCTAATCCGCTTTCCTCCCCTATGGACCGATTTTTGGTTGATGTGCCCATTTCTCACATTCCCCCCTCACGGGCCCTTAGAGCATGGCTGCCAGAGCAGGGTTATCCATGACATTAATTTTATCACTCACTATACAGGGTTTGGGGGCTACCCCAAAATATCGGGCCCTTAAGAGTCTTTTCTCCTCTCTACACCCAAATATCATCCTTTTGCAAGAATCCATGCACTCTTTTCCACATGTTGTTCAATATTTCCAAAAATGCTCCCAGAATGGCATATATCTACCACTGCAGCTGTGGGTCTCTCTAGTGGTTTATGTCTATTTAGGACCCTAGGTGGGTTAGAATTAATGCTTTTAGATGTTTTGCTGGTATACTCCTTGAGGTACATATCCACGGAATGGGTGGTCGCATTCATATATTGAAGACCTATGCTCCTTACAGAGATAGGACCATTTTCTGGGACCGTTTGTTTTCTTATGGTATTATGGAGTTGGACTCCCTCATCATCGCAAGAGATCTAAACTATACCATTGCTTTGGAAGAAGTATGGGGACGGTCTAGAAGGATTAACCCTTTGGTAAGGATGTTTCGTGGTGCTCTTCTAGCACATAATTTTGTGGACATTTGCTTGGATGAAATGGCTCCCACTTGGGACAATGGTTGTGCTGGTGAGGCGTATGTCGCGAAGAGATTGGATCATTTCTTAATGCATGAATAGTTGGTTGCTCTTCTTGGAGATGTGCGGAGGCAGATTATCAGTAATTTGTTATGAAACCAACTCACAAAATGATAGAAAAGATAGATCAATGCCTTAGAATTCAGCCTCTTCGAGGGGGCAACCTCCTTTACATTACACAAATGAACAATTCCTGGATTATACAAATAATAAGACCTCCTTTCTATATATAGGAGCCTAAGCGGTCATAATATAATCAGAGCCGACATAACAATAATAGTGTAAGGGCACAATAATAACAATATTGGGCTTCTATGGGGCACAATAATAACAATATGGGGACTACATGGGTACAACAATATAATATGGGGGTTTTACTAATAACAATAAGGGGTTACACTAGTAGTATAGGGGGCTAACATGCCCCTCTCCTTCAAAGAGTGTTGTCCTCAACGCTTGAGTAGTTCTTGATGCTTCTGTATAAAATTCTTGTCCCTCCATGTGGAATCTTCAGCGGGTAAGTTCTTCCACTTAATGAGATACACTGAAATTGATCGATTTCGTAGCTACCGGGTTCTTGTTTTTGTGACTGCTCCAGGTTCCAATATGATTTTTCCTTCCTCTTCAAGTTCTGGCAATATTGTTTAAATTGGGATATTGTGCAACTTTTGAATGAGTGGCCACACTTATTTTTCCTTCTTCAATTCATCCCTTGCTTCGTTTATCCAATCTGGTTGGATAATAGAAATAGCACAAAACAATGCTTCCACATCGTCATCCTTTCTTGAGAGTGCATCTGCAACAAAAATTTTCTTCCTTTTTCTGTAGATGATGTCAGAGTCATAACCCAACATATTTGTGACCCATTTTTTCTGTTCTTCTAAAGATAATATTTGTTCTAAAAAGCATTTAAGAATATCATGATCCATTTTTACCTTGAAGTGTCTTCCCATTGGGTAAGGTCGCCATTTCTTAAGTGCATGTAGTATTGCCAACATTTCCTTCTCATAAATAGCTTGCTTGAGATGTAGCCGTAAAAATACCCAATCACCTACATCAAAACTTTTTTCACTGCGATGTTGATCTACCTGTTTTTTCATTCGATTTTTCACCAAAGTGGCATTATCCTTTAAAATTTGGAGAACTTGTTGTTGATGCTCAATGTGATGTTTCACTACTTGAACCTTTTTCTTCTTGATGTGTCTTTTTATCTTGAGAGTTTGAGGAGTGGTAATTTCTTCCAATGCTTTAAAAGATATGGTCAGATTCATTTTTGATGCTTGATGTGATCTTTCACTTCTTGAACATTTTTCTTCTTCATATGTCCTTCTATCTTTATAGTTTGAGGAGTGGTAATTCCGGCCAATGCATTACAAGATATGGTTGGATTAATTTCTTCTTTCTCGATGTCATATTTCACTTCTTGAACCTTTTTCTTCTTGATATGTCCTTCTATCTTGAGAGTTTGAGGAGTGGTAATTCTTACCAATGCCTTACAAGATATGGTCAGATTCATTTCTTCTTTCTCTTGGTTGGGTCCTGGCATATATCCTCTTCTTTTGATTTTTCTTGATCCTTTTCTTCCTCCTCTTCATACTCTATGTAAAATAATTTCTTCTCAGCACACTTATGACCTTTAGTGCATTTGCTATCAAAATTGTAACAAAGCCCTTTTTCTCTTTTTTCTTCCAATTGTTTTGGTGTAAACCTTGTAGGTTGTGGATGGCTAGGAGAAGAAACAGTTCCATAATTATAGTCATGAGTGGTGGGATTCCTTATTTCCATAATTTCAATTTCAATTTTTCTTGCCCACCTGAATGCCTTCTCCAATGAATCAAGTTCCTAAAGACGAACCTCGTGTTGAATGTTATGCTTTAAAGTACCTATGAAGACATCAATCCTTTACTTCTCTATAATATCATTTACCCTTATATTCAATTTTTGAGAGTCCTCAATGTGCTCTGTGATTGAACACTTTTTTTTGAGATTTATCAATTGGCTAAAGAAGGTGTTTCTCTTTGTATCCTCATAATGTGCTATCATTTCCTCTGTGATAATTGACCACATAACAAGTGGTTTACAAGAACAAAGCCCTTTATACCATAAAAATTGATCCACTTCTAAATATGAAGATCTAATATGTACCGTTTGTAATAGTTTCACCTCATGTAGATCAAAATATTGCTTCATCTATAGTATCCAATTTACTGGATCCTTGCCACCAAACTTCTTCATATAGCATTTTCTTGATTTTGAGAGCTCGATCTTGACATGACTTTAACTCTGTAATTTCATCTCTTCCACTTCCAAAATTATGACCTGTAGTAGCCCTCTATTTCCTCTTTCTAATGCCACTAGTCTGATTAAAATTGGATTCTCCAAGAAAGAGTTATGCACAATCTCCCAAGATGACCTGATTATATACCTTTTCAGAAGAGTGAACTTGTATGAAGTGCCACGTGTCACTGTTTTGACCTCTAGATATGAAAAATATATAAAAGAAACTACAATACGTCCTCTTTCTGTAACTTCTTCTGAAATATCAATATGATACTTAGAGAGATAGTTATGACGATTTTCCCAAGGTGACATGTTTGGAATGTAATTCAGGGGTCTGCACAAACCCTAACTTCCTTAGACTATATCTCTGAAACTTTAGCCAGACAGGATCTGAAATTTAGAGCTGAGGTTTAGATTGATTTCTTCTCGAATGGGTTTCTTTTTTAGCTTCTGAAACTTCCTAGCGAAAGTGTTATAGCAAGAATCCCATGATGACCTATTTTAGTTGAAATTCCGGAGCTTGCAAAAACCCTAACCTCCTTAGATCATATCTCCACAAATATAGTGAGACAAGCTATGGAATTCAGAACCAAGGTTTAGCATGAGTTCGCCTCAAATAGAATTTTTTTTTCTTCTGAAAGGTCGCAGAAAACAAGTTATAGCGAAAATGACACGATGACCTATTTGGAGCAACAAAACCCTAGAATCCAAAGCTCTGATACCAAATGTTATGAAACCGGCTCACAAAATGATAGAAAAGATAGATCAACGCCTTATAATTCAGCCTCTTAGAGGGGGAAACCTCCTTTACATTAAACAAATGAACAATTCTTGGATGATAAAAATGACAAGACCTCCTTTCTATATATAGGAGTCTAAGGGGTCATAATATAATCAGAGCCGACATAGCAATAATAATGTAACGACACATTAATAACAATAGTGGGCTTCTATGGGGCAGAATAATAACAATATTGGGACTATATGGGTACAAAAATATAATAAGGGGGTTGTACTAATAACAATAAGGGGTTAAACTAGTAGTATAGGGCCCTAACAAATTTTCTATCAGATCATAGACTGATTGCACTTCTATGAAGGAGGTTGATGGTGTGCCCGGGCATGGCATTTAAATTCAACATGACCTGGCTAGATGATCTTGATTTTAACACTCAGGTAAGGGATACATGGCACCGCGATGGTGAATTTGGAACCCCCCCATGAATTGGATATAGGATAAACTGGAGACCCTTCGCGGGGTAGTGAAAAACTGGCAGAAGAGGAAAAATTAGTCCATGAAAAAAGAGATTAAGGATATACAATGTCAGCTCGACCTCCTCCTCCATTACATGGCCACGAATAATCTTTTGGATGCTACCCACTCACATATTCTGGAACTGAAATTGAAAAGGAAAAGACTCTTAGATTTTGAAGAAGCCTCCTCTCGCCTTAAGAGCCGGGCAATCTGGATTAAAGAGGGGGACATAAATAGAAAAATTTTCGATCGTTTTGGAAACCATAGGTGTAATGCAAATTATATATGGTGGATTCATGATGCTGAGGGAAACTATATCCAATCATAGGAGGAGATCTCCAAAGCTACGACCTCACACTTCAAAGAGGTATACAAGTGCAAAGAAAACATTGTAGTCGAAGATCTCATATGGGGGATTGAGAATTTCCCACATATGTTTGGCAAAGAATCAAATGATGCACTGTACAGAAGCATCACTGAGGAGGAATCACTCGAAGTCCTTAAATCGTTCAATGGCGATAAAAGCCTGGGGTCGGATGGGTGGACTGTGGAGCTGTTCACACATTTCTTTGATCTTTTCAAAAATGATCTACTGCACATGGTGGAGTAGTCTAGACTCACTGGCAATGTATACCATCTTATAAAATCCACATACATTGCTCCTCTCCCAAAGCGCAATCCTCCTACCTGTTTTGCTGACTATAGGCCAATCTCAATGTGCAACCTTATCTACAAAGTTATTTCAAAAACCATTTTAGGGAAAATGCGAGGTGCTCTATCGTGCCATATATCTCCTAAGAAACATGGGTTTCTACAGGATAGACAAATTCATGATGTTGTTGCAAATGCACTATAATGCAAGCATTCGATTAATACAAAACACCTCAATGCTACCATCTTGCAAGTAGGTCTGCAAAAGGCTTTCCATTGCCTGGATTGGTGATACCTCAGACTAGTCCTATTCAAAAATTGGTATACAACCCAAAGGTGTTGATTGCATTATGGCATGTGTGATAAATGTTTATTATTTTGTGATTATAAATGGATACCCTTCAAAATTCTTCTGGGTTGGGCGTGGACCGAGACAGGGTTTCTCTTTGTCACCGCTTTTATTTATCTTGGCAATGGACGGTTTGAGCCTGCACATTTCAAAAGCACTGGAACAAAACCAAGTCCAGGCTCTACAGTTGGGTAACAACATCAATATATCACATGGTTTCTTTGTATATGACGTGCTCATCATGGGTATGTTGAATTGTTTTACATGGTTGTGCCTTTTTCATATTTTCAGGAAATTTGCTAATGCTACTAGTTTATATATGAATGCACACAAATCTATTATTTATCATGGGAATTATGACTTAGATATCATTGCATATATAAAAAAATTGTCTGAAATTGACGTCGAGTTGATGGGTCATGGTATGAAGTACTTGGGATACCATATCAAACCCTGTAAATATAGGAATGTTGATTGACAATGAATTCTTGATAGATATTTTAAGAAGATTTCTGGGTGGGAATATAGATGTCTATCCCTGGGGGGTCGTTTCATCCTTACGCAAACAATCCTTAATCAACTAGGGGTATACTAGGCCCATCTTCACCATATTCCTGTTGCCACCATTCACTATCTCAACAATATTATGGCTAATTTTATATGGGGTGGTAGTCATGAGCATAATAAATTTCATTTGTCTAAGATGTCCAAGATCACTCTGCCTAAGGTCATGAGGGGATGGGGTATTCTGGACCTTCGCCGATTTATATGTGCGTTATTAATCAAGTCTCTATGGAGGGTCATTTTCTGGACAGGAACATGGAGTGTGATCATTAGACAAAAATACTTAAAGAACCATGATTGCATATACTGGTTCCGAAGGGGTTCCATTGGAGTTACAAATGGATTGACTATTTGGCTCATCTTTCATAAAGTCACCTAGATCTTCCTACAACACCTGGCTTGGAACATTGGATTAGGCCACAATATTCTCATTAGTATAGACCACATTTTGGGTGATAGCAATGAGGATATGATCCCGGAGCAGCTTATACATACCTTAAATGGAAGAGGCATATATTTCTGGGGTCAATCCATTTCACTATGGAGGGGTCCATGCCCAGTCTCAAAGCATGCACAGGAACTGGGCCTACCTGGACATTGGGACCTGGAATGGGATTAGATTATTGTCGAAATAAAACAACTTGGGATATGTCATGCTAGCATTCATGATAAGTTAATATGGTTAGGAAAGATGAAGAATGATAACATCAAAGTTGCAGATATATACCTCACTCTCTGTTCCGTGGATGCACAACTGAGTGAGAAACATGTTTTTTTTGCGTTCTGGAAAACTAATATCCCTATTAAAATCATCCTCTTTACTTGGATGGTTTTCCATAATCAAAATCTCACCTGGCAGAACTTGGAAAAGAGACAATGGCAAGGACCTGGCATCTGCCTTATCTATAAAGACGAAATAGAAAACAACAATCATATTTTCCTCAAATGTCATCATACAATCCAGGTATGGAAAACACTTTCTTCACAAATTGGTTTTCTGTATATTCAACATGATTGCGTTCTGCACTACTTGCGGTGGTGGAGCTCTTAGAAGTCTGTTTGGAGAGTCATTCCACTAATCCTATTTTCGGAAATATGGAAGTGGAGAAACATTTGCCTCTTTGAAAATTACACTGAAGATTTCTATAAGGTAATTGATAGTGCTTTAATTAACCACACACTGCATACATCAAATGGAATATGCTACAAAGCACCTAGTTACAAAAGACTAAACTGTAGATGGAATACCCTATGGGTTTTTTTCATGGTGTTGCTCAACGACACACATGTGGTTGTGGATTTTGGCTTGCCATCTCAAATGCATTGGCATATAGAATACCTTGGCATGGAGGTAGGGGCACTAACACAAAGGCTTAAGCAATGGTCTTATGGGGCATCCTATGGTTCACGAATTTCATTGATTTCCCTTTCATACATATCCATGGGGATTCAAAAATTATAATCGATCAAATAATGGGTAATGAAAACATCACAAACCCATTATTACTTGGTTGGCTGAGGAGAATCAAACTACTATGGAATCAACACAATAACTCCACTATCCAGCATGTTGGCAGAGAACAGAATACAGATGTACATGAACTATCGAAGAGGGGTTTAAATGGTAACTTTGGTAAAATGCATTTAGAAATTATCCTAAATCAGAATGTCATTGATATAGGAGAATTCCCTCTCCCTAGGTAAGTATAAACATCCCCTCTTTTTTTTGCATAGTTTTTTGTAATTCAACTAGTCTTATACCTGTTAGCTTTCAATCTTTCGGAAGGATGGACATGCTGCTATTTTATCACTGTACAACTGACTAAAAGATACAGAGGACATGCCGAATGCATACTATATTCTCCTGCGGTTTTTAATTGCATACAACTCTATCATGCATGTTTATATTTCTAGATATGTATGTGGTCTATGGAGTGTTATATCTTTTATATGTTTTGTATATGGCAATACTTGGATGGAACGCTGAAATTGCATTTCCAGATGGAACTGTTATGATATGGAGCATTTGAAATGCATTGTAAATCTCTTGAATTCTGAACTATTAATATATATCATTCTTTTTTCGTACTGATAAAAAAAAAAAAAAAAAAAAAAAAACAATAAAATAAAATGTAAGGTAATTATTAAATAAAGAATTTGAACATCAATAGTGAAAGTGAGCAAAGTTGATAAAAGGAATAATTTTTTCTAAGAAAGATCTAGATAAATAAGTTTTGAAAACCAGAAAAATATTTTATGTAGAATTTTGAAAGTAAAGATTTTATCTCCAAGTTCTAAAATAAGAAGTTTTGGCCCAAAGAATTTTTTATTTTTATTTATTTATATAAAAAAATAATAAAAAAATACTATCGTTATATATAAGTAAAAGATATATACTGTCCATTTTTTGATGATTGAAAAATTTTCATCCAAATTCATAGCTATCTCATCCGAATTCCAAATTTGTAACTATGCTTTCAACTAATGCAACAATATTTGTCTAACGCAGGTTTTAATCGAAGCGACATACGTATATGTTCAAACACTGGTGTATGGAGTGGTAGTATATGCATGCACATGCTTAACGTGGACAGCAGCCAAATCCTTTTGGTATTTGTTTTTCATTTTCTTCACGTTCCTTTATACCACATACTATGGGATGATAATGGGAACATTCACTCCTAATGCAACCATAGCTTCAGTTCTGTCCTCTGCTTCTATTGCAGCCTGGATGGTTTTCAGTGGCTTCATAATTCCACGTCCGGTGAGATTAATGTGTTTACTCGCTAGATTTTTCAAATTTAATGATGATAGGAGAGAAATCAAATATTCATTTAATTAGTTTTATCTATCAAATTTCCAAAATATTCCAGAAGACTGAGAGAAACCAACTGTTGATTTAACTCATTTCATTCTAGAATCTTGAGGGAAATCAACGGTTCAGCTTTCCATAATATTCTAAAATCCTCAATAGAAATTTGCCAAGTCATGTTCATTGATAATGTGGGTGTTTGCGAGTGTTACAGCGGATTACTGTGTGGTGGAGATGGTATTACTGGGGCTGCCCCTTCGCATGGACGCTCTACGGACTGGCGGTATCTCAGTTTAGCGATATTTCAGATGAAGTGGTAATGGCAGATGGCCAGATGCAACAAGTGAACAAATTTTTGAGTAGTTACTTTGGATAAAACCGCGATTTTTTGGGACTGCTTGCAGTTGCTACAATGACAATCGCAATTTTGTTTGCTGCGATCTTTGCACTGAGCATTAGTACAATTAATTTCCAAAAAAAATAGAAAAACGATTTATTTATTTTTCCTCTATTTTCTTTCTAAGAGAAAAAATGCTTAAACAGATAGTACATTTGTCATGGATCTTGATTTTCAGTGTTGTTCTTCAGCATACAACAAACCCAAAAAATTGAAAATTGTGTCATTTTCCAATAACTATCTTCTAGTTCTAAATACTTAAGTTCTGTACATCAATGTCAGTCTTACATAGACTATATACCACTTAAAAATATAAAAGGCAAACACAAAATGTATACATCTTCTTACAAAAAAATGTGCCCCATGCGTTCCAATGTTACCCAATAGTGTCTTCTAACTCTTCGAGAAGTTAATGCTTCTAGCATTTGTCTTAACCCCTTGTTGAAATACCGAGGAAAAAAACTTAAGTAGCGAGTGCCTCCTCTGGATAGTAAATCAGCTCTCGAGTTTCTCTGAAAATGTGATCAATGTTGATGTGTTGAAAAGTGCTTAGCATTGTCTTGATGTGCTTCATCTAGTTTTTTAAAATCAGAGGGTTGAATTTATTCTATCCCTTAGTCGATAATTCCTTTTGCATCCCCAAAGACCTCTAGGCTCTCCAATCCCAACCATTTCGCTGCTATCAACACTCCCTCTAGCTCAACTATCTTTGCCTTATTGTTTGTGCCCTGGCCCCCTTCCCACCAAAAGTCATAGAAGTTTCTCGCTCAGTGACAATGGAAACCCCACATTCACATTTCCTCCTACATCACGCTCCATTGAAGAAACCCACTGGGAATTTATGCCATATATCTTCCCAAATGATACTTTTGTGCTTGTTTACAATATTAGTTGGACCAAGCTCCAAGAAGTAGGCACCAGTTTTGATTACGTCCTCTCTTACTATCAGATTCATCTTCTAAAAAATGAGTGAATTTCTGCTCAGCCATATGGTCCATATGAGATACAGTGGGAGGAAAGAAAATCTATCATGAATTTTGAACCACTTCCCTAAGAAGCTTCTTAATGATGAGAAATGCTTCATTGGCATGATACCAAAACTGTCTAATACCCCCTCCAAACAACCAACGCTTATGGGAAATGGATAAATAAATGAACATTATCCTCACAAATTCTCTTACAAAGGAGGCATATCCTCGGCCCTAGGTGTCCTCTGTTAAGTAAATTATTCCATGTCAACTCTCTGTCCTTTATAGCCAACCAGTTGAAGCACTTGATCTTGTTGGGAATATTCCCTTTCCATATTTCCTGTATCCAGGAATTCTCCTGATTCCCCATCTCCTCCCTAGGAATTCCATTGTATATTCCTTTTACCAAAGGGTGCCCCTTTTCAATGCTACTCCAGCATAACATATGATCCTATTGCTCATTTAGAGAGCTGCCCGCTTTCCTCAGGTTGGTAATATATTCTTCCCATTCACTGGCATCCCCCTTTGTTAGTTGAATATCCCTAGCACTTTTCCATGATTGGCGATCAATGCATAATACATCATGCATAAAAATGTTATTTAGACAGATTAACTCTTTGTTATGCAGGAAATCAAGAACTCGAGATGCTAGAGTGTGGTTTCACCCCATACCTTTAATTGCATCGAGTCCAATCCTGATGATTGACCCATCCCCTACCTCCCATCCTACTGATTCCATCATCCACTAAATGTTTTTCATCATACTCTTCCAAATGTATGCTGAATTAGCATTCCTCTTGGCCCCTCCCGAAATCCAACCAATGAAAGACTGCCCATACATGTACTTTTCAATGATGATATTTGACCAAATACTTGATCCCAAAGCTGCCCTCCACATGTTCTTTATGATCAAGGAACTATTGAAGGCTGGTGGATGTATAATGCCCCATCCCTTTTCATCAATGGGTCTAGCAATTTGCAACCATTGAACAGGATGATACTTTCCCCGAGATAATTTCCCATCTCGAATGAAATGATCCATAATAGATTGGATATTTTTTATTATCTTCCTTGGCAGTAGAAAAAGGTGCATCCAGTATATGGTAAGGTTTTCAAGGACAACTTTTAACAATATCATCCTTCCTCACATAGACAACCATCTATTACTCCATCCATCAAGCGTCTTTTGGAACCTAACTACTAACCACTCCCAACCCTTGTTGCAGTAATTGTTGGGCTTTAGGATAAAACGTAGATATGTGCACCCAGCATCCAAATGTCTCACCCCCACACCCAAGTGAAATCTAATGTCCTCCATCACTGAATCTGCATTCTAATGTCCTCCATCACTGAATCTGCATTCACATTGTGGGTGAGAAGTGATTTCGGACCATTCATGCACAATCCTAAAGCCCTTCAAAATGAAGAAATGATGCGATGGATAGCAGTTCGTTCAGTCAAGGTAGCAGGACCACCGAATAGGAGGTCATCGATGAACATTAAGTGTGTATTTTTAATCATTTTTAAGTGTGTATTTTTAATCATTTTTTATACTCTAATACTTGAGATTTCCCTTACCGCTTTTGCGTCCCTCACTTTCCTGCTGAGACTGTCGATGACCATGAGGGACAACATAGGTGAGAGGGCACATCCTTTCCTCAAGCCCCTGTGAGCCGAGAAGAATTTGGATGGTATACCATTTATAATAACTACAAAATTCGTAGTCTTAATGCACGCCATAATCCACCCGATGATCTGATTGGATAGTAATTTGATCATAATGATTATGAGGAATTCCCAATCTACACAGTCGCACGCCTTGGTCGAATCTAACTTAACAATAAAAGACTTTAGGTTCCTGGATTTGATGGTATGCATAACCTCCTGAGCTATCGCAATAGCATCATCAATCTGACTTCCCTTGATGAACCTGAACTGCTCCTCTGTGATAAGTTTTGACAAAATCAGCTTCAATCTTCTAGCAATCACTTTAGATATCAGTTTGTACACAATATTGAATAGTGATATTGGACGAAAATCTGTAAATGAGTGTGGGATTTTCCTGTTAGATATGAGAGAGATCAAAGTTCCATTAGTAGCCCCAGGAACGAAGCCATTTATCCTTTACTCGCCAGTCACTGCCAACAGATCGGGTATCATCAAATGTGAAAAATGGATAAACACTTCCACCCCCCAACCATCTGGTGCTGGGCTTTTCTCCCTCGCAAATTCTTTCATAGTATCAACTAGTTCCTCCTTAGTGACTGACCTGCATAGTATTTCGTTATCCTTACCTGATAAAAACTCCAACCTATGATATATTTCTTCAGTCTGTGCCTAGAAATCAAAATCCTTATCCTTATATCGATTCTGGAAATGTCATATTGCCTCCAACTCCATTGAAGCTTGCAAGGAGATAATATTTCCTTCCACATTCTGAATTATTTTGATGAAATTAATGCTCTTCCTGTAATTAAACTGTTTATTGAAAAACTTTGAGTTATTATCTCCCTCTTGTATCTAAATCATGCTCTTCATTCGGATGTCCTCCTCCCTTTTCAGCGGCACCGCATGTTTAATACCCTCCATCTCAATAATCTTATTCTTGTATGATGAAAAGAAGTAAAGGGGGTCAATGGGGCCATTCATCAATTTGATGGATACATCAATGGCCCTGAGAGTCTTATCCTCTTCTCTTTTCTTCCCCGCAATCCACTCACGGGATTCCTGTTTCAACCGTGAGAGCTTAATTGATATTACAGACATGTAGTCCATTGGCCCCAAATACAATGGCCTATTCCACACCGAATGAACAAGTTGTTCAAAGTCCTTCATCTGCAACCACCTCGGATTAAATTTGAAAGGGTAAGCTTTGTTATCAAAATCCCCTGCAGGCTAACATAATTGGTTTATGATCTGATATGCTGTCTGTGAGAATCGAAGATTCCAGTTTAGAAAGGTGGAGGAACAATGATTGGCATACTATGAATAGGTCAATCCTTTTTGCAATTCCTTCTCCTCCAGTACGTCCATTCCTCCATGTAGGGCCAAAGGGGTATGGTACAACATCTACCAAAGCATGGTTCCTCATCCATTCCTCAAAATAAGATGACAATCTATCCTCTCTAACCTTGTTCCCCCATATCTCTGTTGGCCCCATGGAGAATTTCAGATCTCCAGCGATAATGATCGAGCTCAACCCAAAAATGCCAGATTTAGTCACTCTGTCCCAATATTTTTTGTGATCAATATACAATGCATATATATTCGTGATCTTTATCTGCTTGTTCATCCCTTTCTTCTATCCAGACATAATAAAACCTGCACACGAATTGTATGCCACGAGATCAAATATGTTGGGATTCCACATTACGCCCAATCCCCCTGAATGTCCATTGGCATTAGTTGCACATGCCAACCAATGAAGACAGACAACAAGCATGGCTTCCACAAAAAAAAACAAATAAGCAATTTTTACAATCCATGAGATTTTCAATAAATAAATCACAGAGAGATAGCTACACAAAACAACCAGCGTTGGTATAAATAAATCACTTCAATCACCAATTTCTATTCAAAACATAATTTTAATGTAAAATATAAAATAATGTTCTAAAGTATACCAATTTGCTAAATAAGTTAATTTAATTATAGTTTAATGAAGTTTAAAATTCTAACTAAAAATAATAGAAATTTAGTGTTTAAACAATATTTATATAGTAAATTATATGACAGTAAAAATACAAACTCATATCACAAAGCAAAAAACTAAGTTGCACTAAATTTAGGTGCCCCACTTTCCAAACCCCTTATTGATAAAAATAATAAAAAAATATTTTTTAAACAAATATTTAGAAAATAAATTATATTACAATAAAAATATAATACTCATATCACAAAGTACAAAACTAAGTTGCACCAAGCATGAATGCGCCATTCTCCAAACTCCTTATTAATAAAATTTTTATCACAAAACCCTAAAACTCATCTAAAACCTATTTTAATATGATTGAATATAGCTAAACCATATTTTAATATGACTAAAACACATTTCAATGTCATTGTTACATCTATTTTTTTCTTGCAAAAACAACTAGTATTTTCATGCTTGATTGAAAACAAAATACATTTTGTATCTACACACTAAAGACATGTGTATTCATCAATGATCTACACAGATCATTTTGTGCAAAAAAATAATATTTACATATGCTTAATAGCATTGGGAAAGTGTGGCCAAAAGCCATATAAAGGAACAAAAAACTAAAAATTGAAAAGAAAAAATAAAATATAAATGGGAGGATCAAGTAATGGAGACACTTGTCTTCCCTTCATTCCTTTCCTTTTTAGACCTTAAGCCATCCCATATCTTTGTGATCCAGAGGAACCAAGTTACTTACAAAATCCTCGAAATGATTCTCTTCGTCCGAATCTAATATTTCTAATATGTGGACATGTTTTGTGTACATCTTTCCATCCTCTTTGTTCGTCGTATCTATTTGATGCTCTAATGGACGTTGAAGACAAACTAGTACAACATCCTTCTGAATGTCAACCCCTAACTATCCCTCGATGTCCTCATTCATTTTAACATTTGATTGAACTTGCTGAGCCTTTTTTTCTTCCTCTTCATTATTTGGATGGGGAAGCTTGGAAAAATGCCATCCTTTTGGCCCATTTATTTGTCTGCTTTTCTATTTTGGAGTCTTCTTATCCCATGGGCATGTGTTCCATAAGTGACTCATTCGAAAACATACTCAACATGAGAATGTCACATTCTCATAATTTAGAATTTGGGACTAGTGAAAGTCTCCATGTTTCATTGTTATGTCATTTGGTAGCCCCTTACTAAGGTGTATCTCCACAAATTATGGCGAAGGAGAAGGGGCCATTCTCTATCCAAATTCATTTTTTAAAATCTTCCTAATGTATTTCCTATGTCTTCAAGAAATTGTGGTGCCAGAAAGGAAGTGAGAGGTTTGGATGCTTTATCCAAACTGACATGGTTGTGACCACCATAGTTGTAGCATCAAAATTAAGGAAACCGACTCTACCTAAAAACCATGGTCATTTATTTTGAACAAAATCCAAATCCTTTTGAGCTTCAAATTGGACTATGAAGAATCCTTTAGAACATAGAAATATGTATCAATTTCATGTCAAAGAGGTGAGCATCGAGTGAAATAAATAATTAGGTTTAGTTCAGTGGCCATTGAATTTAAAAATAATGGTATTAGACTAAATTCCAAAAAAAGGGAACGTAACTTTGAGTTATTGATCTCCATAGATGGAGCTTGCTCCATTTTTTCCACTATGTAGGGTCCTATAATATTTTGGCTCAAATATGCATCGGTAGTAGCCTTCCCTTGTACTTCATCCTTAAAGAATGATAGAGTTTCATTTGGTGTCCTAGCACTATGAACACCCCCATTTGAGCTCAGAATTATTTTATTTGTGTAGAATGTTATTGGACCTTCCCACCAAATTGCAGACATTAAAACAATAATGATATTCCCCATTTCAGTTCAACAGTCTACAATAGAGAGGAGACTAGATCTGTATTTATAATGCAAAATTCTTTTTTACTACAAATATGAAAATTTCCATTCTCTATACACCCCGTCTAACGAAAAGGGGAAACACCACAGGAGGGTGGGATGTAGACTAAAACTTGTCGCAGCTTTAGTAGTGGCCCCAATAACATTGGATTCGAAAGAATAGGGTATATCAAAGAAGTATAACAATGTAGAGGAAAATATCTAGTGATAGAGTAAGAGGATGGCTATTTACTTGTAGGATATATTTTCTTTATCCACTCTAAGAAACAAGGTCCTTGATTAATGACATTAGTGCTTCTCCTTAGGTTGATTTTGAGTCTAGGTCCAAACTTTATGTGAGCCAATTAATAGAATACTTGCGCAACTCTGAGTCACCAATATGAAAATTTTCTTCTTTGGCCCTCTTCATTGAGAAATAGACATCATATTGATAGGGAAAAACTGAAAACCTCCATAGTCATCATTATATGATTCAAGAGACTTAAGCTTCCCATGCTTGGAGACTTCAAGGGCACCAGGGGTAAAACCATACAAAGCGAAAACATATTGTTAGTAGTTGCTTCCCAATAGAAAATTTTGTGAGAACACTGATTGCATTGATCTCAAGACTAACAGATCCTAGACCAGATATGTTGCATCGGGATTCTTGGAAAAAAATATGTCCATCTCGTAACGATAACCAGGCCATGCCTCCTCAATATTATATCCAAGCCTTCCCTTGATGACTCCATCATAATAACATATTTCTGATTCTCCATTGTGTGGCAAGTCTAGATAAGAAAGTGCCAACTCGAGCTGAGCGACGACGACTGAGTAGCATGTCCAAAATGAAGAAACATAGAAGCATTTGAGTGGTCATAATTTTTCCAAATTTTTTCACCTTCCAAAAAAAACCCTCATTTCAATATTATATGTTTTTACAATGTTGTCTAACTATTATACATTTTGGAGCTTTCAGCAATTTTTAGTTAAATTGTGATCATTTATTGTTTAAAATGATTTTTTGTTTGTATATATGGATTAAGCACCTTAAAAAACCCTTCGGACACTCGAGTTATAAAGTTCACAACTGAAACTTGTGATTCCAACAAATCCTTGCTGAATTCTAAGAAAATTCAACTAAAAAATATGTTTGGAATGAATCCAAAGGATATAAGAAGTAGAGTATGATTTTTTATACAACTTAAACACATTTCTTTCAACAATTGTACAGTGCATTTAAGCATGAGGATGGTGCACTTGAGTTTGTACAACATGTTTCTGAACATTGTTTTGTGCTTGGGACTCATAATAAATTATTTTTATTGATTAAAAAATAATTTCTTCCTTTTCCAATGTATTTTATGTTTCTCATTCATCGTAGAAAATTTATGAAAGAAAATCATTAAAAAACATAAACTAACAACACATATAAATTGCACATAGGATTTATTTTAAAAAACACCAACAGGGGAAACCTTAACCATGAAGCTTCGATTACCATTTGGGAAAATCTAATCAAGTTATCGACCAAGTGAGCCTTATCTCTCTTGCTTTTGGCACCTTACAACAAGGATTCCAATAAGGTTATAGGGTTCATTAAATGTGATATGATGGGTTGCCAATACCACATGCCAAAAAACCATGATTGTAGGATAAACTCCTTTGACTCATTATCGAGTCAAGTTTAATCTAACATTCCACCATTTAAACTTTGGCTTGGAGAAATTATTTGGATCCAATCTAGAAAATTTGCATGCGCTCAACTATTATTTTAGTAGGAGTATGCATGCATCACAAGGTCTTATTGTCTTATACTCATTTACATGTAGTTAAAAAATATCCATCTTGAAATTTCCTTTTTTTTTGGTCCCATCAATTATGTCACAATCCTCATTCCTTTGACCTCACACCCGGTTCTCTCCTTGTGAAACAAAAATCCTTCTTCATAGGGAAATCTAGCTTGATTTAATCTTCAGTTCTGGTTCTTGTGGTTGCTCTCTACATATTCTAAACCTCCTATGAGAGACTTGTTCTCTCATTTTCTCAAAAACTAATTCTTCAACAACTGATTCAGAGTGGATAATTATATTTTTTTTCATCCATCTCGTTGCATTCAATGCATTCAGAGTGGAAAAAATGGAGGAATGAGCTCATGGGACCGTTTTTACCGGTGGGATCCAGTTTGGAAAAATAAGGTCTGAAACCTTCAAGGAGCGTTTTGAGACATAAAATGACATTTTCTTGGGGTAAAACTTTGCTTCTCTAATGCATCACTTTTTCATGATATTCCACACATATAAATATTTTCAAGGATGCAAGAAGCGCGTCAATCAGAGTTTGTATGCAAATGTTATGCCACTCAGAAGTTGACCTTAATGTTTTCACACCTATAATTCGGGAGGATGTTGTGTCAGCCCCCATTATTCATGAAAAATAGGATATCCACATTTTTTTTTATGTAAAATACTCAAGAAGGGTCTATATTATAACTCTAGTTAAGAATTGATCTAGTCAAAATTAACCACTAGTAGGTTTGTGTTATAACCGGGCCACTAGGAGGAAGACGAATTTCATTCTTTCAAGAGCACACAAAGAGGATTTGTGCACTATAGCAGCCTACGGGCTACAACAAATACTTCTCTGTACCTACAACCATATTTCTAGACAAAGAAAGAGAGTGGAGCAACCTCACCTTCCAGCTAGGTTTTCTCCAGAAGGGTTTTCCTTAGAGAATATCTTGTGTCTTATGTCTGTGTGTGAGCTTATTTGTCGTTATCTAATTTTCTACATAATTTCCATTCACATGCATGCACTAATTACAATTAAATCTATAGATGTAGAATTTTAATAAAACTGTAATAGTGTAAAATTCATTATTTTAATATATTATTATCAGATATGTTGTGATGAAATATTTAGTGGAATATTCATGACAATTTTCGAATAAACAACCATTTCACATGGAACTCCATATTTCTTTAGAATTGAAATTAGACCACTCCCCTTAGAGAGTTTAGGTTAACCCTAACTTTTATACCAATGTTAAAGATAAAATGTGAGAGATAAACATTATTAGAGAGAAACAGTAAATTAGCATCACAAAAATCACACACTTGATTTATCTTGGAAGACCATGAATAGGGAAAATCATTTTGTAATAAATCAATTATTCTTGGCCAAAACAAACCTAACTATAGTTTTAATAAGATATTTATAAACTTAATTACATACAATATTATAGGAAACATAGCATGGATCACTAGAACCATGTGCCTGGAAACCATGAATGTAGACTAATCAACTTTGACTGTATAACAAAGTCAAACTTACCTAATAATCCTTCCCTTAAATTTGAGTGGATGGAATTCTTTGGATCCAATATAGAAAGCCCACATACCCTCCCTATCATTTTACCAATGGTGTGCATGCCTCACGAAATCTTATAGTACTATGCCCATTTACATGTCATTAAAAATTTTCATCTCCAAAGTAATTTACTTATCACATTCTCAAATTTGATGCTCTCATCGTGCCACCAAAATCCTTCGCATAGACAACTCCAGCTTGACCTCAGTCTCTAGTTCTAGTTGTTGTGATTGCTCTTTGCATACTCAAAACATTTTGTGAAAGACTTGTTTTTTGACACTTTCAAAAATGCTCCTTCTGGGAAAAAAATTATTGAAATGGTAGTTTTGTAATTTGAAAATTATGTCATGGGGCACTCCATACTTTTTTAGCACTATTATTAGACCACTCTCCTCAGTGAGTCTAGATTAAACCTTATTTTGATACCATTTTTGGAAATATACTATGAGAGATAAATAATTAATAAACATAAATTAGTAACACAAACATAAATCACATAGATGATTTATCTTGAAGAAGCATAACTAGGGGAAAACCAGCCATGAAGCTTGAGTTACTATTTTTCTAAAGATGGTCAATATATCAGCACCGTGAACCCTAATTCACTCACTTCTTGCATCTTAAAATGGATGATTTCAAGTCTATTTATAGGCTTCATTTTATCAATACCATGTGCGTAAAATCCATGACTATAAACTAAACTTATTTGACTCATTTTCAAGTCAATTTTATCTTAACAATTTAAATATTATTGGGAATCATATATTTTTAAATCTATATTCTAAATCATAATGTTAAAAGTTAAAAATTAAATAACTTGTTTCAAAGTTTTAATATGTGATACACCCTCCCACCCCCCTGGGTTATTCTCGGGGAGTGGAAGGTGTCACATCAAAATTAACCCAATTTCCAAGACATGTTATGAAGATGAGATCACAAAAAATCAGTTTTTCCAATTTTCTTCAAACTAAAAGAAAATTTCAATATTACATTCGAATCATTAAGAGCCTTTTGGTGATATAATTTTTATCTTAATTTGACTTGTGTATTGAAAGTTTTGCCCATTTGAATATTTTCTAATTAATATTTCCAAATCATCATTTTCCGCCATGTGGTGCTTCAAAGTGGCATATGTGGCCCTACCATGTCACTAATATACCAACGTGGCTCCTACTACACTAGCATGCCCAACAGCAAGGTGAGAAGTAATTCCCATTCAAATTTGGCATATCAAGACAATAAATTTTATGTTATTTTCCAAGTAGATTGTCGTATAGATCTATCTATCAACTATGCCTTTCACTAGCACACCATTGCATTAAGGCAAGAGGTGAACATCACGAACTAGACAAAAGGCACAAAGGATGTCACATAACAAGAATTTTCCCATCCCATAAGGTTGAATTGACATCACACCTTTTGTTACCTCCGACACGGCATGATCCATGGTGGCATGTGGAGTACTGGAAAGCCATAGTCACATTTGTTTTCTCCTTCACCTCTTTTTTACATCATGATAATGTCACCCTACCACATGGCATCCTTCATGGTGCCACATGTCCTCCAAAAATTGACTCTTGGCCCTCCAAAAAGGGTTCTCTTGCTTTCTAGATATCACACCGCCTAGGTGTGACATGAACATAAATCCACATAACCTTCCACTTGGAATCCACATAGCATTACCTAGACTACATGGAACCTTCCACTCAACTTCTGCCAAGGTCCCATAGGCCCCAACCCCTTTCTATTTATCCATTATTTTATGTTATATCTAGCCTTAGACATAATCGAGTGCACATGACTTTGTGCTTTGGGAAACCATCTAGACCCATAGAACCGAACACATATTTACCCTTTTAAATTAAATTAATATTTTGCCCACCATATGAGTTCTTTAACATCTGACCTTGTGCAAAATTTTATTAAGTGATCCCCATCTTAGATATTTTCCACTCTTAGTAGAAATATGGATCTCAGCCATGCTGAAAAGAATAAAAGTGATAGTTAACCAGATTTCTAGATATTTGGATGCATTTTCCACAAGCAAAGGGAATCATGGTGTGACATGAAGTTTCTCATTGGATGAAAGGGCTATCCTCATCCTACATCAACCGAAATTGTCCCAAACCAATGTTATTTTCGATAATTTTATTCAAATGCTTATTTAGCTAAAATGCAATCCTGTAGCTTCAATATATAGATATGGAGTGACTCTAAGGACTCTCGACCATTTTTCACTAGAAACCTATAACATTGACTCTACAAATCCAAGGATATAAATTATTTACATTAATTGAATCTTAGATATCCCTTTCTTCAGAAAGATCCTCATGCAACACATAGAATACAAAATAACAAAATGAAATCAAATATTAAGTAAGAACATTAAATCTTTCAAATTATAAGCATGCTAACCATCGTAATAGTTATATCTACATGTCATCATGTAACTAGACATCCAGGACAATCATATCATCCACATAAAGATATTATTTCAACTTAGCCAAAAGAACATTTAAGGCATATTTCCCTTCAAAGACATGCAATAGTTTCCAATGACCATTCAGGAGTTAACATAGAGCCATACTTTAACCAATAACAAAAAAATCATGTAATCATTCACATTCAAATAAACAATAGTCATAACACTTATTTGAATGGATATAAATGGCTAGAAACAAAATTTGGGACTTCAACTCTCCACCTAATCATAGGCTAACCACACCATAATCTTTCTTGTAGCTATCCACCCCTCAGCCAGATCCATGATCTAATGAATTACTTCCCAGGAATTCTAATAAATTTCAATTGGGGTATTTCTAAATTTTCTAGGAGTATGATTTTTACTTATAAGTGGTTTATCAACTCTGTTTTCAAGGAAAGAACTGCAGGACTTGTAGCACTTTGTCTAGGTGGTTTATCACCTTGCTTTGCAAGCATTGAGTGGTTTTTCAGCCCTTTTCATCTACCGCCCTAGTGTATTTCCACCCTACCTAGTTATTTGATAACCTTATAGCAAGCACCTAAGTGTTTTATCAGCTTACTTGGCAAGAACTAAGTGATCTATTAGCTTCCACAACAAGCACTCAATGGTTTATAATTACTTTTTAGCAAACACTCATTACCCAATTTCTTCTCTAAGTCTCCCATTGATATTTCAAGCTTGGACACCATAGTCCAATGATTTCCATGCATCAATTCTGGGAATTATATGCCATCAGTGTGAATAGACTTTCTCATGCATGTAGCCCTTACTCCTGCATTTATCCTTGTCTTTTCTCCAAAGCATTTTTTCATTCTCTCTTTATCCTCTATTCTCCTCTTCTCATGCTTGGTTTTTCTTGTCATCCTTTCTTTTCTTCCAAGTTCTTTGTGATGCCCTCACATAGGACTACTCATTTCACCTTCCCTTCATGTCATGGAAGTAGGGACCATGGGAATATCCTGTTCCTTTTCATGTTTTCCCAATTGTTTGGTGGTGGGCACTTAACCAAGCTAGCCTACACCACTATCATCCTTCCCTTAGATCATGGTTCCATCTTTCTCATTCATCAGTTCTACAAAAATATTAAAACTTATTTAAAGCCATAGTCATAATTTATTACAAAAAAAAAGGGTTAACATCGGGGTGCTACAAACCCCACCCCCTTAAAGGAATATTTTCCTTGATGTTTTTTGTAGCTAGAAAGAAAAGGAAAAAAAATGATCTTTATATAAGAACTCTTACATCCACTTATTCATCAAACAAAAATGGATACAACACCTTGATTTATTTTTCCATCTACCAGGTGGCTTCATCGGGTCCAAAGTGCTTCCATTACACCATGAGCTGCTCTATTACTCAATTCTAGAGCACTTTGTACCTCTAGTCACTACAACAAAATAGGAAATTTACATTAGATTTAGCGCTAGATTTTAGTGTATTTTTTTTACAATTGGGAAGAGTAACTTGGTTCTAATTCTGGATATATTGTACATTTTTTAAAGCGTCCTTTTTTTCGCCTAATTTTGAATAATTTTTCATGTTAGACTTTGCATCTTCTTTTACATCACATTATACATCATTTTTTGTGTCAAATTTTGCACCAAGATTTGCATTTTGTTTTATGAAATATTTTGCTTCTAGTTTTGTGCCAATTTTGCATCATTTTTTCATTGTTTTTTTCTTCCTATTTTGTGCCATTCTTTTCTTCCATTTTTGCACCATGATTTTCATCACTTTTACACCATCTTTTGCATCCAAATTAGCACCTTTTCTTGCATCTGTTTTGTGCTGATTTTTGCATCTAGTCTTATACCAGGGGTTACATCTTGTCTTACACTAGTTTTTGCTTTTAATTTTGTACCTATTTTTGTATCTAGTTTTGCACCTACTTTGGTGCCTATCTTTGCACCATATGTTCAATTTGATTTAGCACCAAGTTTTTCATCCATTTTGTGCCCATTTTTGGATCTTTTTTTGGACCATTTTTTAAGCCCATTTTTGCGTTTGGTTTGCCTCCCTTTTTAACATCCCATATTGTAGCATATTTTGCATCATTTTATATGTCCGATTTTACATTGTTTTTAATAGAATTTCTTGCATTAATTTTCTATTGTTTTTAACATAATTCCTTGCATCTAATTTTACACCCTTTTGACCATCTAAATGTACATATATATTTGATCCTATGTTAAGTCATGTGTTTTGTTCACGTTTGCATCCCATTCTGTGTCTAATGTTACATTCAATTTTTAGTCATTTTTTACGTGTGCTTTTGCATTTATTTTTGCACCAAGTTTTGCATCGCTTTTTGCTGACACCTATTCATCAGGATTGGGTGAATAAGTGTAACTGATGTAAATAAATAATGGAAAATATGAAGTGTCACCAGGAGATGAAATGAACAGTCTCTCCCTCATGTATATAATAAATACCAGCCTGAATGAATAAAATTAATTTATTCGAGGAGTTACCACGTGGTCTGACATGGTATCAGAGCCAGCACCATTTTTGGCTTCCCACTACTTTGTAACTCCCCATTCTACCTATGATATTCTGAATCCTATGTAGACTGACTAGCCTAGCAGCTCTGATGCTTCCACTGGCCTGAATGCATTATTCACTCTTACTCACCTGCATACAAAACGCTGCTTTTGTTGCTGCTCTCTGTACATCAATTACTTTCTGCTATTCACTATTATTCACCTGCATACAAAAGGCTACTCTCTGCATACAAAATGCTGTTGTTTGTCTATTATCCACCTACATACAAAAAACTGCTCTTTGTCCATTATTCTGACATAGTCTCTCGCATTGCTTGCATTTCTTTTGAAGATTTTCTATCCTGTCTTACCGCTGCTCCATACCTCCCCTTTGCTGTGCCTCCATCCCACGCACCACAAACACAACATTATTAATAACGCTGTATAATACCACACTGCACTCATGAAACCGAGCATGACACCCACTCCAGCCATTAGATAAGGAACTGGGGATTTCGCTGCCGATATTTGGTTCCTTCCTGTGCTCATATCATTTATCATCAAACAAATGACAGAGAACACTCAGCCCAAAATAGAGACCTCCTTCTGGTGAAGGTACCACTCGTTCTGGTGAATGGTGGAAGCTGTTAAAACTGTGGAGAGTTTGGCCACTTTGCTAGAGACTACACCAATGGTGGCGGTACTGGTGCTGGTGGCGACGACGGTGGTGGAGGGGGTAGTTGTTGTCAGTGCGGTGACTTCGGTCATTTTGCCTGAGATTTCCCTAACCATGAAGGTTAGGCATATCAGAAGCCTACCATTCCTCTCTTCTCATTCTACTTTAGCGTTTTGAATGTTGTTCCCGCTGCAACTACTCACGCCTTCCTCAAGATTTCATGGTTTCTGGCTTTTGTTGTTGTAAGCTTGCTCTGGTTTTCGTGGTTTGTGGCTTTTGTTGTTGTATTGGCCAAAAGGATTCATGGTGAAAGGGCCTAAGCTTATGTTCTTTGAAATATGTGTGCCATTTAAGATCACCATTTTTTGATATATAATTGCCTCCTATGTACTTATTAGACTGCTACTTTGAATATGTACTGATTTTCTAAGTGAGTTATGCAACTCTCTGGTCGTAGTACATTCTAAATGAACCAACATATTACATATTTCCTTGGTGATGAAACTTCATATGGTGGATTTAAGACTGCTGGTTTTAATACATTGTTGTTTTAATATCACCCCTCCTCCATATATACCTCACCCATACGTTGAATACTCCCTCCACCACATAACTCTAATATATTATCCCTCATTGTTGTTTTTTCAAAGTTAAACAGAGTTTGCCACCAGAAGTACAATTATTTTTTACAGTATATTACCAGAAGTATTTTTTTATAGTACACAGATTTTACAATGCATTCAATCATATCTGTTCTGGGAATAGTTCTCACTGGCAAGGAGAACTATCCTAAGTGGTCCCGGATGATAAAAAAACACCCTCATATTCAATGACTTGTGGAAAGGAGTGTGTGCTGGAGATGGAGACAAAGAGCCATAATAGCCTACCTCAGACAAAGAGTTCGCCATTTGGGAAAGTAAGAACAGCAAAGCCTATGCATTAATTGCAGCATCAGTAAGTGAAGAGGTGAGTCGCCATATTTCGCCATTTTCAACTGCTTTCGAAGCCTTACAAAAGCTGAAAGAACTCTATGAATCACACTCTACACTTGAATTTGTTCAACTCATGATTAAGCTCTTCACTCTTGAATTACAAAATAATGATCCTTTTGCTCTTGCATCCGAAGTAAAATCTATAATGCATGATATCAAAGCCACTAAGGTTGAATTGGATATTCCTCTTATCGCTTTTCTCAAGGCAATTTATCCTACTTACTCCAATTATCTTGAGTCATTGCAAGCAAATGGAAATCTCAAAGATATTACCTTTGTCTCTCTTGTGAAAAAAATTTCTGAAAGAGAGAAAGCTTTTGGAAAGAAGACAACCCCTGAATCTTCTGAAGAGATTGTGTGCCTTGCTCATAAAGAAAAGAATCTTGCCCAATATTCTTCCAGAGGAAGAGGTGGTCAAAGAGGAAAAGGAAGATATTTTAGAGGCAGGGGGGTAGACACTCTCAAGGAGAAAAGTTAGATTTTCATTGCATATGCTACAAAAGAAATGGATCACATGATGCCTCTACATGCAAGTTACCTTGGGACAAAATTGAGCAGCAAAGAAAGCAACAGAAAGGTAAAACTAATGACGCAAACAAAGGTAAAGCACCTTAATCCACTCATTATTTTGTGGCACGATGTAATATTGTAGTAAATGAAGACTTATTTAATGCTTCACTTGCTTCTTGGAAAAATGATTGGTTGCTTGAGTCAAGAGCAACTTGTCACATGACTCATAGAAAAGATTTTTTTGAAAAATGTACGGACAATGTTTATGGAGTAGTATACTTTATAGACCAATCAAAACCGAAGCCATCAGGGCTTAGCACAATTAGGCTCAAATTGCCTGGTCTTTGAGACTTTCTTCTGCAACATGTTCTATATCTCCCACAGCTGAAGAGAAACTTGTTGTCCTTGGTCCACATCCACCAACAAGGTCACTCCATTCATATGTTTGATGGCAAGCTTGAGGTGAGAAAAACATCTGACCGCTCACTTGTTATGAGGGGAATAAAAGAAGAAAGGCTTCTCAAGCTTTGTTGAAGCCTGGAAAATCGGGTCTACCACAAGGGGGATACCCACCCTGTCTGGACCTTGAAAGAAGCTCCTTTTCTGTTTGGGATGGTGGGTGCGACTGGGGATAATGGGACCAGTTTACCAATTTGTTTGTGATGATGATAAGAATTGATGTTTTCTTTTCTAAAAGATTTCTACCTAGAATGCTTTTAATCTAAGTCTAATCTAAAACATGCAATTATATTCTAACGAGAAAAAACATCTAATTCTAAACTAACCCGGGATTAACCTTTCACTTATTCGATCTAAAATAATTTCTAACAGCAATCGGTAATAAAGATCATTTAATTGCTACAAGAAAAGAATTCATTAAAAATGAATTGTTTCGTATAAGAAATTAGCCGAAACAATTGTGAGAAACATATCACATAATAAGTCATTCATACATTAAGCATAAATAGAATAGTCATCACCATACAAAAGTGCCAAATGATAACTCAAACATTCAAGCTTTCATATATAAACAACTGAACATAAAATATTACTTTGACACATAAACAGAAATCATTAAGAGATAAAAGTACCATTGATAACAAGTCCTACTCATGAGTTTCAGAAATGTAGATTTATCTCTTCCTAATTCAATATCTACTAAGAGTACAAAAATGCATTTCAGTAGCAGACATTAAACATAGATATCAATAAATCTTGTTCCATTCATTCATCAAAACCTCCTCTGAGGGTACATAAGTGCATGTTTTGAGGAAACGTTTTTGAAAAATTTCTATGCCCCTCTCTAAATGCATGAGAGGGGTTAAAATACTGCTAACTAAATACTAAAAATAGTTTATTACAAAAATATAGGAGGAGGTTTAAATGACCATCCTCATCTAAGGAAAAAACAAATCAAAAATAAAAATAAAATTGTATCTAGAAATTAACTATATGTGCATCTGTTCTCTGAGATTGCAAGCATTCAGCATCGGCTTCAGGAGTGTCGGTTGGCTGACCTCTGATTTTAGTTGTCCTGCGAAAACAAAATCGGTAAGTTCTAGCGCTATCTTTTCGGCTCCATTTGTAAGGCATTTCAGAGTCATACATTGACTGTGCAGTTTAACCAAGTATTGCCAGTAAGTGTCCCAATTCAACTTCGTTAACTTCTTGATCAACTCTGCCTTCTCTTCATCTTTTTGTCTCTAGTTTGTCTAAAATTGCTATGCCTTTGGAGAAATCCCAAAGCGGTTTCTGACATCAGGTTTGCTCTATGCAGACTTTCATTGACACAGTCAATGACATTACTTGCTGCTATCGCTACTTCTCCCGCTTCCTGTTTTGCCTTTTTAATTTGTGCATCCCACTTATTGAACAACATTTCTTTGTGGGCTTCATTGATTCTAAGCAAGCCTGCTTTCTTCCCTTCCTCTGATTCTTGCCAAATCAAATAATCAGAAATTTTCTTATCAATTAAATCATAATCGAGTCACAAATCCACGACTTGACTTGTAATTTTATTGCTCATCTTGCAATGAGAGATCCATTGCGATATTCTTTGGCAGAGTGCCTCTTGCTATTGCAAGAGTTTTTCATTGAAGGCAAGGGCTTCTGAGATGAACTCTGTGATTTTGGGGTCATCTTTATGCATTTCTAGCATAGCCTGTAATTGATGTTCCTTGTCGGCCAAATTGCTCTGATACCTGAACTGCATCTGTTGAAAGTCCTGTTGTAATTTTTCTAATTTCTCCTCTGCTTCTCGGTTGGCACTGGCCTGCTGTAACTATTGTTGCAAAAGTTGGTTTTGTTCCTCTCTATCCTTAAGTATTAGTTGTACCTCATACGCTTTATCGATAGTAGTAGATCAAATTGTCTCCCTGGAAATTTAAACAGTCATAGACTCAGCATGTTGTCTACTTCTCTGAATGCATGACCTAAATCAAATAGTGAAAAGGCCCCATAGGCCACAAGGAATTGCGGCCAAACAACCTTCTTCTTGTCTTTCAATTGTTTGCTCATTCCTCCAATCTCGTAGGTTTGGTAGGCAATTTCATGGGCCAATAACTTATCAGGAACATACATGGGTAGCACATGAGGGGAAGCAATGCTTCTGAATGCTCTGATGTAAGTGAAAAAATCTTCTCCAAACCATCTTCTGACAGGGAGAATATCAACTTCCGCTTCGGGGGAAAATCTTGGGGCATCCTTATTATACAACATTCTGTGAAGAGGTAACATAACTCCATGACAAATTCTGTAAAAATATGGGATAAACTTGGAATCCCACAATTCCTTATGGTAAATGTGAATGGACAAGGGATTATGTATAGTCAACTTCCAACCCATTAAAGGAAATCTGGAAATAGAACAGATTGCATCCATAACATAAACAACTAAAAAGAAAGGAGGATAAATGCTCTGAGAGGGAGTTCTTTTAGATCGGTAGTTCCAAATAGCCGAGGATAAATTATCAGACAATATCTGGGCCAAATCCACAATAGTGGCGTTAGTGGCCGCATCTAATAGGGGTAGCCACTTGGATGAAAACTTGTTGATATCAGGCCATCCAAATAGCCTACATAGCATAGCAGCAGCAAAACAATACAGGGAGGAGAAGGAACCAGTACTGTACATACCATGTTTGTCTATTTTCAATGGCTCTTCCTTTTCCGACCAATTCTTGGTGCACTACACCAAGTCTTCATTTTCTTTGGCGATTTTCTCCACGAACTACTTGGTGTAGCTAGCCTGCAACCCCAATGAGTGACACATAAGTCTTAATGTTGTGGAGTGAATGACCCAATAAGCTCCTGGCTCCGAGACTTGAATTGTCTGTCTATTATATCAGCACTGTCCAATACCCACTTGACCATGTCTGTATATGGAAGTATCTTAGGCCTTGCTGCTATGCGGTGTAGAAATGAGCATGCAAGTTTAGTAATTGATGCTTCAGATGACCCACGTGAGTCTGTTGTCACTGTAACTTCCATAACTCTGGGGTTTTCTTCTTCCAGCAGACTGTACATGCCTTCCCAAGTGGATATTCCAAACTCTCTAGTACAAGTGGTGTGAGTGAATAAGGGCGTCATCTCTATTTTCTCAGTAACTAGAGCTTTTCCCTTCTTTCCCATTACGTTCTGCACACTGTTGTGTATATTATTTGATTGCCACTCCTGCAAGTTTACAAGTAAGGAAAGAATAATGGTAAGTGATAAGGTGACGGGAAAGCTCTTAATTCCAAAATCATATCAAATATATCACCCTACATGAAACAACCTTTTGATCAGATCTAGATCTTATCTCATAAATGACCATCAATAAACCACTAAGTTGACAATTAATGCACATAACTCGGTATCAGATTACGAGGAATATTTCATTGAACAATGAGCCCTTCCGATCTACGATAAACCGATTTTGTGATTTGCTTCACAATATCGCAGATCGCAATATCGCAGATCGCTGTATCAGTAATCCTTTTTGTTAACAATCATTTATTTCTTTATGCGACCGCGAGATGTGATTTGTGAGATGCTTTATCACACATCGTAGGATACGGATGTTTTATCTTAGGTGGTACTTGTAGCATATGAAAGCTGCGATGTGCGATGAGTCTTTAAGGCGTGCGATCTCGCATCGTCGCATTTTCACAATTTCAAAAGTTTGTTTATATGATGTCTTCCATTACCCCTTTGCGATGCGATGTTTTATTGCTAAGAGAACAATTTTATTTGAAACTTATCATAAAACTTATTTTTTTGGGTTTTGCATATGTTTCCCTAAGTTTAAGATAGTGTGTTTTATTCAAGGGGAATTATAAGTGCTAGTTTTTTTTTTTTTTTTTTAGAAGGGTCCCTATTTATTTACTTTTATTACTAGTACTAAATAAAAGAGGGGGGTTGTTGCTAGCCACAACAATTGGCGATTCACTAGGAAGAACTAGTTATCTCTGATTATCATTTGATTTTTCTAAAACTTCCAAAACAGAAAAGTTTCCTGGAAAATAAAACTTTATTATAGAAATATAAAGTGCATCATGCTCTTAGCCATTAATGGTAGTTTGTTTCTTCCGTGCTAATTCTGATTATTTTCTTCCCAAAGCTAGTCATTGTATTTACATCAGCCACTACTTGGTTTATAAAGATGAAAACAAAGACATCTCTGTAGATCAGTTTTGAGTATGCTCATTTGTCGTAGGTAGAGCCTCTACTGCTAGTAGGCATTCATAGCCTCGACAGGGTTACCTATTATCCAACAATGATCATGTATCCTACTTCGAGAAGTATACAATTTTCAAAGATAAATCTAGATCCACACTTATTGCTTTTGTTTCCTTTTAATTCTTAAAGAACAATGTCTTGGTTTGGTAGCCAAATTTTGACTGTGTCATTCACTTGATTTATAACTTTTCTGAACAAGCTGGCTTGTGATGTGACCCCTTGTCTTTTGATTTCATCAATCTTGAGTCATTGCCCTGTTTTGGATGCAGTTTTGGCAATGTCAGCAAGTTATAATCTCTATGATCATGATAAGTTGGCTTGTGATGAGACCTCTTATTTTTTAAGTCTATAGTGTGTCATTGGATTACTCCTTGAAAGTCATAATTCTCTAGGTGGGGAGGACATCATTGGTTCCTTAAGAATAGCTCTGGACGACAATTATAGAGTTTTTTGAAGACAACTTTTCTACAGAGAACCTTTGTTTTGTTATTGATACTTTTCATGACTGATATAAAAAAAAATCCCACTAAAGGTTGTTTTTATCAAAATTCGTAAGTCTTGAACTAGTAAAATTTTCAGGCTTGTAGCATTTGACCTTATCTTTCAGTAATAATGATCGATTTTACAAATCAGTTCTATTTATACAAGCGAAAAAACTAAATTTAAAAGAAACACCTATCTTTTTCGTGAAATCCAAAGGTAACCATTTACAACCTGTTTTATTATCAGAATGAAGCTATAAATAATTATTTTTAAAAATAGAAGAGGTCATCTTCTATGGAAGGTGTTTTTTAAGGATCGGCCCATTAACAGGTAAAGATTCTCTTTTCCCTGCTAAATCTTGCAACATGAAAGTTGATGGACCTATAATTTCAACAATTTGGAATGGTCCAAGCCACATTTGTTGGAATTTAGAATGTTTTCCTTTTTCTTCATGAGGCTTATCACATTTCAATACTAAATCTCCAATTTGAAAATTCTTCCTAGATACCATGTTTGAATCAAAGGAAGCTTTTACTAATGCTTGATGATGAGCATGTGTAATTTTAGCTTTTTATCGTTGCTCTTCTATATTTAGAATTTGTAGTTGTCTTAGTTGTAAGGATGAAGTTGGTGTTTCGTCAATAAATTGAACTAAGGCTAAAAAAGGAATTGCTAGATGAGTTGGGAGAACTACTTCTTTCCCATAAACTAAATTAAAGGGAGAAGTGCCAATGGAAGCCTTTTGAGTTATTTTGTCTGCCCACAGAGCATACATCAAATATTTGTGCCAATTTTTATGATTCTGATCAATGGTTCGCTTAATGATTCTGATTAAGTTTTTATTTTTTGATTCGGCCAACCCATTCCCTTGTGGGTAATAATTGGCAGAATACTTAAGATTAAAACCTCTTTTAAGTTTACGTTCAGTCATAGCATTGCTAGAAAAATATGATGCATTGTCAAACATTAAAGCAGAGGGTAAACCGAACCTGGTAATTATGAACTAATATATGAAATTGTTGATATGTTCAACATTAGTTGTCTTGAGAGGAACTGCTTCTACCCATTTAGTGAAATAATCTGTAGTTGTAAGGATGTACCTATGCTGTCTAGAAGAGTGAGGGACGATCTCACCTATTATATCCAATCCCCATTGATCAAATGGTTGATCGATATTGACTAGTTGCAATGGCAATGGTGGTTTCTTCTGTCTTCCAGTAGGAGTTTGAAAAACTTGACAATTCCTTACGTAGCTATGCGCATCTTTAAATAATGTAGGCCAATAGTATCTTGCGTGCAAAATTTTATGTGCTGTTGCATCTCCCACATAATGTCCACCTGTTGGTCCATCATGGAGTTCCTACAACACTTTTTCAGCTTCATATTTCTCAAGACATCGGAGAAGAATAGAATCATAATTCATCCTAAAAATCACATCGTTTACGAGTTGATACTTCTTAGCTTTCAATCTTAGGGCTCTTTTATTTGTATAATTCAGATTTGAAGGAGCATATCCATTTTTTAGATAAAAGATGATATCAGCATATCTCGATTCAATATCGTTTAGGCTTACCTCATACATCTGTACCTCTTGATTTGGAGATGCTATTTCAGAATAAGCGATGCTCCATCCAACATCTTACAAAAGCCTTGACCTTTTACAATATTTGCTGGCTTGATCTCAGCGTCGTATTCTTGTAAGGCAGTGACCCAATTAGCTCTCTTTTCACCCACGCCTTTCTGCACTAAGAGATTTCTTACCACTAGAAATGGCACTATGATCATTGTATGGGTCAGGTCTAAAATATTTGATTGCTTTGAAAACAGCATAAGCTTGTTTCTCAACGTCTGAATAATTTAATTCAGCCCCTTGCAAATTTGAACTAAAGAAGGCAATCGGGGCTTCCACTTTGTCTTGATTGGCTTGAATGATTATTGCAACATATGACTTGTTAGGCACCTATACTACTAGTGTAACCCCTTATTGTTATTAGTAAAACCCACTTATTATATTGATGTACCCACGTAGTGCCCATATTATTACTATTGTGCCACATAGAAGCCCACTATTGTTATTATTGTGCCCTTACATTATTATTGTTATGTCGGCTCTGATTATGTTATGACCCCTTAGACTCCTATATATAGAAAGGATGTCCTTTCATTTGTACCATCGAAGAATTTCTCATTTGTGTAATGTAAAGGAGGTTGCCCCCTTGAAGAGGCTGAATTTTAAGGCATGGATCTCTCTTTTCTGTCTTTTTGTGAGCTGGTTTCATAACATTTGGTATCAGAGCTTTGGATTCTAGGGTTTCACTGCTCCAAATAGGTCATCTTGGAATTTTCGCTATAACTTTTGTTCTGTAATGTTTCAAAAGCTAAAAAAAATACCCGTTTGAGAAGACATCGTGCTGAACCTCGGGTCCAAATTTCAGAGCTTTTCGCACTATATTTGCGGAGATATGATCTAAGGAAGTTCGTATTTTTGCAGACTCCTGAATTACATTCCAAACAAGTGACCTGGGGAAAATCGTCATAACTTTCTCTCTGAGCATCGGATTGAAATTTCGTAAGAAGGTGAAAAAATAAGACGGACTGTAGCTTCTTGTATATACTTTTCAGATCCAAAGGTCGAAACAGTGACTTGTGGCATGTCATACAAGTTCCCTCTACTGAAGTAGTCTATAATTAGGTCATCTAGGGAGATTGTGCATAACTCTTTCTTGGAGAATCCAATTTGGATCAGACTAGTGGCATTGGAAAGAGGACATAGAGGGATACTATAGGATGCAATTTCAGAACTTAAAGATCCGAAATTACAAAGTTACATTCGTTTCAAGGTCGAGCTCCTAAAATCAAGAAAAATCAAGATGAGGAAGTTTGATGGCAAGGATCCAGTAAATTGGATACTTTAGATGGAGCAATATTTTGATCTACATGGTGTACCACTATTACAAAAGGTATGTATTGCATCTTCATATCTAGAACCGGATCAATTTTTATGGTATGAAGGGCTTTGTTCTCGTAAACAACTTGTTACGTGGTTAATTTGCATGGAGGAAATGATAGCACATTATGAGGATACAAAGAGCAACAACTTCTTTAGAGCAACACCACAACAATTGGAAAGAGTAAAATGGCTTTGTGACATAGTGGAAAGAAAAATTATGGAAACCAGGAAGCATACCCCTCACAACTATAAATATGGAACTGTTGTTTCTCCCAGCCTTCCACAACCTACAAGGGTTACACCACAACAATTGGAAGGAAAAAGAGAAAAGGGCTTTGTTACAATTGTGATAGCAAATGCACCAAAGGTCATAAGTGTTCTGAGAAGAAATTATTTTACATAGAATATGAAGAGGAGGAAGAAAAAGATCAAGTAACATCAAAAGAAGAGGATATACGCCAGGACCCCACCTCAAAGAAAGAAGAAATGAATCAGACCATATCTTGTAAAGCATTGGCAAGAACTACCACTCCTCAAACTCTCAAGATAGAAGGACATATCAAGAAGAAAAAGGTGCAAGAACTGAAAGATCACATCAAGAAAGAAGAAATGAATCCAACCATATCTTGTAATTCATTGGTCGAAATTACCACTCCTCAAACTATCAAGATAGAAGGACATATCAAGAAGAAAAATGTTCAAGAAGTGAAAGACCACATCGAGCATCAAGAAATGAATCCGACCATATCTCGTAAAGGATTGGAAGAAATTACCACTCATCAAACTCTAGAGATAGAAGGACATATCGAGAAGAAAAAGGTTCAAGCAGAGAAAGATCACATCGAGCATCAACAACAAGTTCTCCAACTTTTAAAGGATAATGCCACTTTGGTGCAAAATCAATCTAAACAATAGGTAGATCAACATCGTAGTGAAAAATGTTTTGATGTAGGTGATTAGGTATTTTTACTGCTACATCTCAAGCAAGCTATTTATGAGAAGGAAATGTTGGCAATACTACATGCACTTAAAAAATGGCGACCTTACCGAATGGGAAGACTCTTCAAGGATGAGGATGTGGAAGCATTGTTTTGTGCTATTTCTATTATCCAACCAGATTGGATAAATGAAGCAAGGGATGAATGGAAGAAGGATGAAGAATTATGGCCACTTATTCAAAAGTTTCAAAAGATCCCAATTCAAACAATATTGCCAGAAATTGAAGAGGAAGGAAAAATCATATTGGAACCTGGAGCAGTCACAAAAACAAGAACCCGACAGCTATGAAATCGATCAATTTCAGAGTATCTCATCAAGTGGAATAACTTACCCACTAAAGATTCCACATGGGAGGACAAGAATTTTATACAGAAGCATCAAGAACTACTCAAGCATTGAGGACAACACATTTTGAAGGAGAGGGGCATGTTAGGCCCCTATACTACTAGTGTAACCCGTTATTGTTATTAGTAAAACCCACTTATTATATTGATGTACCCATGTAGTGCCCATATTGTTACTATTGTGCCACATAGAAGCCCACTATTGTTATTATTGTGCCCTTACATTATTATTGTTATGCCGGCTCTGATTATACCCCTTAGACTCCTATATATAGAAAGGAGGTCTTTTCATTTGTATCATCGAAGAATTGCTCATTTCTGTAATGTAAAGGAGTTTGCCTCCTCAAAGAGGCTAAATTTTAAGGCGTGGATCTCTCTTTTCTATCTTTTTGTGAGTTGGTTTCATAACATGACTTCTCAGAGGCAAATGTATACAAAATAAAAGGATCGGAAAAAATTGGAGTTGCTAGGGATGGGGCATTAACAATTGCTTGCTTACTCAGATTGAATGCTTCATATTCTTCTTGGCCCCATTTAAAAGGTGAATTTTTCTTGATCATCACTTGTGATGGTGACACAATTCTCTAGAAGTCTGGAACAAATCTTTTAACAAAATTAATCTGGCCAAGGAAGGATTGCATGTCTTTCTTATTATGTGGTAAGGATATTTTGGAAATTTCTTTAATTCTATCTGGGTCAATATGAATTCCAGATTTTGACACTATAAATCCAAGAAGTTTTCCTTCACTTAATGCAAAAAATTACTTTTTTGGATTAAGTGAAATCCCATACCTTTGACAACGTTGGAAGATCTGCTTTAAGTCTCTGAGGTGATTACCACGTTTTTTAGAATATACTGTTATGTCATCAAAGTAAATCACCACTGATTTGTTTACTAATCCCTTAAATGCGATATCCATGGCCATTTGAAATGTGGCAGGTCAGCGTTAATCAGCCCAAAAGGCATCTTTTGATATGCATAAGTACCCCATTTGGTTTTGAATGTCATTTTTAGCTGATCGTCGGGATGGACCAAAACTTGGTTGTAGCCAAAGAAATCATATAAAAAGGACATTAATTCTGATCCTGCAACCAGTTGCAATATTTGTTCCATAGGAGGCAGAGGAAAATTATCCTTTTGATAGGCTTTGTTCAGATTTGGAAAGTCAATTCAAATTCAAATGTCTCCATTTTTGTTTCTGACTGGAACCAAATTGGAAACCCATCTAGAATGTCGAACGGGAAAAATAATTTTGGCTTTCAATAATTTATTGAGCTCAGATTTAATCTGACTTTCCAGATTAGGATGGATCTTCCTCAGCTTTTGCTGGACAAGTTTTTCATCAGCAATCATCGGGATAGTATGTTGAATGATTGAAGTGTCGTAAGTCTTAAGGTCATTGTAATTCCACACAAAGACACTTTTATATCGTTTCACGAGCCGAACAAAGGCTATTTTTTCTTCTCGAGTTAGGCCAAGACCTAGGTTGATATTCTATGGCTTGGTATCCATTCCTAGATTTACTAATTCATAGTTCAGAGTTGAACTCTAGAGTTTTGAATTGGTAGACCTTTTAAATCTGTCTTTCAAATCATATAGGTCTTCCAATTTGACTACAGATTTTGGTATGGCATTGTTAGTGCTCTCTTGTTGTAACTACTTGTCATGTTGGTCCTCATGAATTATCTGATTAGTGTAAGATCCTTCTGATGTAAGGAAACTTACAATATCAAGGTCATCGTTAAAAATTCTCCAGTTGGTAACATTATTAGGGATAGAGGGCCTAAAGATCAATTCGATTGATAATCTGTCTGGGCTATAGTCTTCTGAGGGAATGACCTTGGAAGCTACATTAGCCAGGAGGTCAGCACTAGCATTTTGGAGTCTGGGAATGGATGAAATATTGAATGCTATAAAATGTTCAATTAGATCTTGTACTAAAGATTGATAATGCTTTAAATGACCTGATAGAAAATGTATAGTATTTTGTACCTATTTAATAACAATCTCATAGTCTCCAAAGACTTGTAGATACTTGATATCTAGTTCGATTGCCTTGTACAGCCCTTGTACTAGAGCTTCGTATTCTGTAGTATTGTTTGTGCAATCAAACTCAAGTCTACAAGTTAGCATGGTTTTATTCCCTCTTGGACTAACTAATACACATCCTACTCCTGCTCCATCATTAGACTTAGAACCATCAAAAAATAATTTCCAAAACAATGAGTTATTTACAGGACTACCTACAAAATTAACGCATTTAGAACTATCTGTTTGAGAAAAGTTTTCTACTTGAGACAAAAAAGAATGTTCTAGGTAAGGCGAAGTATGAGCATTAAAATTTCCTAAGAAAGAGTCAACAGAATAGTTTCCAATTATATTGTTGTTGTATGCTATAGGTTCATTTTCTCCTTCCAATTCCGTCACTATGTATTTTTGGTGTCTTTCTCGCTTAGCCTTTATCTGATTTGATTTACCATTGCAAGGGAGCCACATGTGCAACCAATCGGTCACAAAGTATCCATGAAGCTTTTCAGACCAATACCTACTAAGAATTAAAACATAAAATTCAAGAATGTCTGCAACTAAAATATCAATGACTTGACATACCTTTGCATTAGATGATAGCCTTATGGTAACTTGATTTAGTTCACCAATTACTTCAACCTACAATCGGTCCAGCTGAACTATGTGTACTGCAGATTTTTGAGGTTGGACATTTAACTTTGCACATATTTTTTTGGGCAAAATATTAGATGAAACTCCTGAATCTACCAAACAACTATGCAAGTTTTTATTGAAAATTTCGAGAAGCATGAGAGATTACAACGGCAGGAAGAGGTGCAACAGGCATTGCATGTAATTCTTTCAAAAGTAGTTTCTGTTGATGTTTTAATTTGCTCAGTTCATGAACAATAATGTTAACCCCGATCTTCTTCATGTCTTCAAAGATATTATATTCCATCTCATCAGAAACAATCAGTGTTTTAGATGGATTTGATGAATCGGATTGGACCGAGCTTGTTTGAGTTGCATTGGGTGATGATTTCTTACCTGTGACTTTATCTTTGGATATTGAGCTTGCGCTCCTTTGTTTAGAACTAGGTTGTGGAGGATTGAGTTGATTTCTACTTCTGGTACTGACTGGTGATGCCTCTTGATCCTCTTCATCTGGAAGAATGAAGTCCCACATTCCCTGTAGCTCTACAACTTCCTCTTCATCAATAGCTTCTTCATTAGAAAATTCCTCTTCTTCTCCTTCAGATTCTGCATTTGTTATAGCATTGGGAGGCTTTGAATCAGTTGAAGGATTTTTTCTATAAGGTTTGTAGGGTTTCTTAGAATGGGTTTCTACTACTTGTCTTTTAATGTCAACCATTTCATTAGACATGGTTTTTAAAAGTTTCTGCAATCCTTCTAAATCAAATGGGTCTTTTAATTGCTTTTTCTTAGGATCATCTCTAAAAGTAACCTTCTTAGATTTTTTTTCATCGACGGTGTTTTTCTTTTCTAAATCTAAGATACGTTTTTCTACCGCTATCACTTCCTTCATGCTTTTCGCCAATGTTGTCTTGGCAGCCCTATCAAAAAAGATTGCTATGTTTGATGGTAAAGCGGATATGTACCATTCACTTCAGACTTCTTCGCTAGGCTTGGAAGCGGTCAGAATTTTATTCAAAAGCTTGTTCAAATGCGAGTTAAAATATTTGATAGGTTCTCTTGATTCAGTCTTTAGATTCGATAGATCATTGATCAATGTTGTCGTAGATCTATCATCGCCGAACTTTGTCAAGAATTGCTCTTGGAAAATGTCCCAACTAGTAATGGACCCTGATGGTAATGAAAATACCAGGATCTGGCTGCTACTTGTAAAGTATAAGGACAATGTCTAACAATAGCGTCTTTATTTGTAACTCGTTTTAAGTTTATTGATAACATAAAGTTGTTTATGTGTTCTTCTGCTAGCATGCCTGCTTCAGGATTAAACTTGGGCAGCCATTTTTCAGGATGAGCTGGTAATTGACTCAAGGGCACAGGCATTGAGACTACCCCTGGATTATTCCATGGGTTTTGAGCCATCGTTGAACTACTAATAGAGGAAAGTGCAGATGAAGTTCCTTGTGGTAGGGATGACGATGTTAAAGTTCCAGTACTTTGATGGACAACAACTTGAAGTGGAGGAGTGGGTGGCTGAATTTGCAATGGAGAAGTTGGAATGGATGTTGATGATGAAAGAGTCTCACTATCAGACCCTTATGGTTATTTCCTTGCTCTTTTCCTTTTAGGTAGAGGTAATTCAGCTAGTTCGATACCAAACTTTTCACTCTGTAATCTGGTAAGAGGATCAGAAGGATTGTATTGCGAAGTCACACTACTTTGAGATAATTCATACTTTTCTAGTGATATGGAAAATCCTTGAAGTTTATGAATCAAAGACTTAACTTCAGGAGGTTTGATAGTAGATCTATCTGAAATGTTCGGGTTTGTGGCAATGGTTGTCGTTTTCTCAACTTCTCTCTTAAGATTAAAAGACTTGGAATGCGATGGAGAAGTCGAGGGATATGTTGAGGGCGATTTACTCTCAGAATGGTATTTAGATTTAGATTTACTAGCCATTCATAGTTCGGACCCTCCTTCTAGTGCCAAATATGTTGAAGCCCCAAAAATCGTGTATACAACAAGGGGGATACCCACCCGGTTTGGACCTTGAAAGCAGCTCCTTTTCCATTTGGGATGGTGGGTCCGAATGGAGATAATGGGACCAGTTTCCCAATTTGTTTGCGATGATGATAAGAATGGATGTTTTCTTTTCTAAAAGATTTCTACCTAGAATGCTTTCAATCTAAGTCTAATCTAAAACATGCAATTATATTCTAATGAACAAAAACATCTAATTTTAAACTAACCTGGGATTAACCTTTGACTTATGCGATCTAAAATAATTTTTAACAACAATCGGTAATAAAGATCATTCAATTACTACAAGAAAAGAATTCATTAAAAATGAATTGTTTCGTATAAGAAATTAGCCGAAACAATTGTGAGAAACATATCACATAATAAGTCATTCATACATTAAGCATAAACAAAATAGTCATCACCGTACAAAAGTGCCAAATGATAACTCAAACATTCAAGCTTTCATATATAAACAACTGAACATAAAATATTACTTTAACACATAAGCAGAAATCATTAAGAGATAAAAGTACCATTGATAACAAGTCCTACTCATGAGCTTCAGCAATATAGATTTATCTCTTCCTAATTCAATATCTACTAAGAGTACAAAAATTCATTTTAGTAGCAGACATTAAACACAAATATCAATAAATCTCGTTCCATTCATTCATCAAAACCTCTTCTGAGGGTGCATAAGTGCATGTTCTGAGGAAACATTTTTGAAAAAATTCTGGACCCCTCTCTAAATGCATGAGAGGGGTTAAAATACTACTAACTAAATACTAAAAATAGTTTATTACAAAAATATAGGAGGAGGTTTAAATGACTGTCCTCATCTAAGGCAAAAATAAATAAAAAATAAAACTAAAACTGTATCTGGAAATTAACTATCTATGCATATGTTCTCTGAGATTGCAAACATTCAGCATTGGCTTTAGGAGTGTCGGTTGGTCGGCTTTCGATTTTAGTTGTCCTGCAAAAACAGAATTGGCGAGTGCTGGCGCTATCTTTTCGGCATCATTTGTAAGGCATTTCAAAGTCATACATTGACTGTGTGATTTAACCAAGTACTACCAGTAAGTGTCACAATTCAACTTGGTTAACTTCTTGATCGACTCTGCCTTTTCCTCAACTTTTTTTCTCCAGTTCGTCAGTAGTTGCTGTGCCTTTGGGAGAAATCCCGAAGTAGTTTCTGATATCAGGTTTGCTCTATGCAGATTTTCATTGGCACAGTCAATGACATTACTCGCTGTTGTCGTTGCTTCTTTCACTGCCTGTTCTGCCTTTTTAATTTGTGCATCCCACTTATTGAATAGCATTTCTTTGTGGGCTTCATTGATTCTGAGCAAGCCTGCTTTCTTCCCTTCCTCTGATTCCTGCCAAATCAAATAATCAGAAATTTTCTTATCAATTAAATCATAATCGAGTTGCAAATCCACAACTTGACTTGTAATTTTATCACTCATCTCACAATGGGAGCTCCATTGCGATATTCTTTGGCAGAGTGCCTCTTGCTGTTGCAAGAGTTGGTCATTCAAGGCAAGGGCTTCTAAGACAAACTCTGTGATTTTGGGGTCATATTTATGCATTTCTAGCATAGCCTGTAATTGATGTTCCTTGTCGGCCAAATTGCTCTGATACCCCAGCTGCATCTGTTGAAAGTCCTATTGTAATTTTTCTAATTTCTCCTCTACTTCTCGGTTGGCACTGGCCTGTTGTAACTATTGTTGCAAAACTTGGATTTGTTCCTCTCTATCCTTAAGTAATAGTTGTACCTCGGATGCTTTATCGATAGTAGCAGAAGCATAGGCTCCTGCGATCTGGGATAACTTAGTCAAATTTTCAGTAGGGTCAGTGGTAGGGTCTTGCCAAAGGACATCTAGCTGCTCTGCCTCAGGTGAGAGCATGCTGTCCAATTTCCGTTTCTTTCTTTGTCTTCTTACCACTGCTTTGTGCTGCAGACTATAAAATACATCTAGAGGAGGAATCTCCTCTATCTTCAGCATGATTTCAGACGATGGGGTCATGGGAATATGCTCCATTTCTGGAGCATTGCTGACTATTTCAATGACCATATCTGTCATTGTCTGCATTGTATTCTCAAGTGTCTTCATGTTCTGCTCCTCGTTATTGATCAATTCATTAAATGTTTCCCACTCTTTATCCAACTCAGTTCTCACTGGCTTTGGTGGTTAGATGAGGGGAGGGGGAACCTTCACCTGTGGTGTCGACAAAACTTGTTTCTCTGGGTGCTCTTTAGATTGGGCAGTATCCCTGACTGACCCTTCACTTTTACTATGGTCGCTTTCGGACCGTTTAGAGTGTTCTGGTGATTCTTTCCCAGACTTAGACCTGGACATGTCTGTACCCGAGCTTCCACTTAAACTGACGCTAGGAGTTGGCTCCCTTATTGGTTCTAAGCGCAACTTATCCAAGGGGATGTTTTCTAATCACCTCTCTCTGTAGAGTTTGAAGGCTTGGAATTCTGCTGGGGGAAATTGAATTTGAGCCATATGCAAAATGTCTTTCAGTGTGCTCTTCTACTGGAAGATGTCATCAAAGAGATCATCTTCTTTGGTGAATACCTTTATCTTGACAGCCATAGTAAAATTCTTAATTACATCAAAGGGATCGAATTGTCTCCCTGGAAATTTAAACAGTTGTAGACTTAGCATGTTTTCTACTTCTCTGAATGCATGACCTAAATCAAACAGTGAAAAGGCCCCACAAGCCATAGGGAATTGCGGCCAGACGGCCTTTTTCTTGTCTTTCAATTCTTTTCTCATTCCTCCAATCTCGTAGGTTTGGTAGGCAATTTCACGGGCCAATAACTTATCAGGAACATACAAGGGTAGCACATGAGGGGAAGCAATGCTTCCGAATACTCTGATGTAAGTGAAAATCTCTTCTCCAAACCATCTTCCGACAGGGAGAATATCAACTTTTGCTTTGGGGGAAAATCTTGAGGCGTCCTTATTATACAACATTCTGTGAAGAGGTAACATAACTCCATGACAAATTCTGTAAAAATATGGGATAAACTTGGAATCCCACAATTCCTTATGGTAAATGTGAATGGGCAAGGGATTCTATATAGTCCACTTCCAACACATTAAGAAAATTTGGAAACAGAACAGATTGCATCCATAACATAAGCAACTAAAAAGAAAGGAGGATAAATCCTCTGAGAGGGAGTTCTTTTAGACCGGTAGTTCCAAATAGCCGATGTTAAATTATCAGACAATATCTGGGCCCAATCCATAATATTGGCGTTAGTGGCCACATCGAATAGTGGTAGCCACTCAGATGAAAACTTGTTGATATCAGGCCTTCCAAATAGCCTACATAGCATAGCAGCAGCAAAACAATACGGGGAGGAGAGGGAACCAGTACTGTACATAGCACGTTTGTCCTTTTTCAATGGATCTTCCTTTGCCGACCAGTTCTTGGTGCACTCCGCCAAGTGTTCTTTTTCTTTGGCGAATTTCTCCACGAACTGCTTATTGTAGCTTACCTGCAGCTCTGGTAAATGATACATAAGTCTTAAATCCTGTGGAGTGAATGACCCAATAAGCTCCTAGCTCCGAGACTTGAATTCTCGGTCTGTTATATTAGCACTGTCCAATACCCACTTGAACATGTCTGTATATGGAAGTATCTTAGGCCTTGCCACTATACGGTGTAGAAACAAGCATGCAAGTTCAGTAATTGATGCTTCAGATGACCCGCATGAGTCTACTGTCACTGTAACTTCCATAACTTTGGGGTTTTCTTCTTATAGCCGACTGTACATGCCTTTCCAAGTGGATATGCCGGATTCTCTGGTACAAGTGGTGTCTGTGAATAAGGGCATCATCTCAGTTTTCTCAGCAACTAGAGCTTTTCCCTTCTTTGCCATTACGTTCTGCACACTGCTGTGTATATTATTCTACTTGTCACTCCTGCAAGTTTACAAGTAAGGAAAGAATAATGGTAAGTGATAAGGTGACAGGAAAGCTCTTAATTCCAAAATCATATCAAATATATCACCTTACTTGAAACAACCTTTCGATCAGATCTAAATCTTATCTCATAAATGACCATCAATAAACCACCAAGTTGACATTAATGCCCATAACTTGGTATCAGATTATGAGGAATATTTCATTGAAAAATGAGCCCTGCCAATCTATGATAAAGTGATTTTGCAATTTGCTTCGGAATATCACAGATCGCCGTATTGCTAATCCTTTTTGTTAACAATCGTTTATTTCTTTATGCGACCGTGAGATGCGATTTGCAAGATGCTTTATATGCGCAGGATCAGGATTTTTTATCTTAGGTGGTACTTGCGGCATATGAATGTTGTGATGTGCGATGAGTCTTTAAGGCGTGTGATCTCGCATCATCGCATTTTCGCAATTTCCAAAGTTTGTTTATATGATGTCCTCCATTATCCTTTTGCGATGTGATGTTTTATTGTTAAGAGAACAATTCTATTTGAAACTTATCATAAAACTTAATTTTTTGGGTTTTGCGGATGTTTCCTTAAGTTTAAGATAGTGTGTTTTATTCAAAGGGAATTATAAGTGCTAGTTTTTATTCTTTTTTAAGAAGGCTCCCTATCTATTTAGTTTTATTACTAACACTAAATAAAAGAGGGGGGTTTTTCCTAGCCACAACAAGCTGTAGGGTACCTTTGATCGTGAACAACATTTCTCATACAACTCTCATTATGAAGAGGGTACACTTCCATCAAGTTTATTATGGCATGCTTGATTTGGATATTTGAACTATGACAACCTCTGTTTGTTGAAGAAAAATGGTGTTGTTGGTTTACCTACAATTCCTAGGAAACTTAAGCAATGTGATGCTTGCATTCTAGGAAAGGATAGCAAACAGTCTTTTCATGATTCACATTCAAGAGCACATAGAAAACTTGAACTCATTCATTCAGATTTATGTGGTCCAATGCCTGTTCCTTCTACAAATGGAAACAAATATATGATGACATTTATTGATGACTACACGAGAATGTGTTTGGTTTATTTATTGAGGAACAAATCTAATGCTTTTCAAACATTCAAGAACTTTCATAAATGGATTGAAAATGATGCACAATCTCATATTGGCTCTATTCGCACTGATAATGGAAAAGAATACACTTCAAATGAGTTTGAAAACTATCTTCGCCAACATGGGATCAAACATCAAACAACTGTGCCTTATAATCCCCAACAAAATGGTGTAGATGAAAGAATGAATAGGACAATCTTAAATATGGTGCGCTCCATGATGTTTTTCAAAAATGTAAAATTGATGTTTTGGGCTAATGTAGTTCTATGTGCTGTATATATAAAGAATAGATGTCCATCTAATGCTATTAGAAACAAGACTCCATATGAAATGTGGTATGGGCACATTCCTTCAGTAAAGCATCTCAGGGTCTTTGGTTCCACCTGTTATGCCTTGATACCAAATATACATAGAAACAAACTTGGTGCAAGAAGTCATAAGTGTATGTTCCTGGGGTATTCAAACACCTCCAAATCATATCATCTCTGTGATGAAGTCAATAAAAAGTTTGTTGTATCTAGAGATGTAATCTTTCTTGAATCATCCAAAACTGACAATGTTGTTGAGCGGCAACTTGAACGCTTGGATAGATTCGCAAATGCAAAATCATTTCAAGAATTTGATAATCAGATTCCACATCTTGAAGGGGGGATTCCTATACTAGATCAACCTATGGAATCTTCTTCTGAAGCACTCTCTCCCCCGCATGAAACTCCAATAATGGATGACACTTTAAGTGATGTGCTTGATAGAATTGGGAGACTCAATCTTGATTCAGTCCCAACTCAATCAAAGGAGTAGCCTGGACCATTTGAGAAAGGTCCCCTAGAGTAGCTAACAAAGACACTTGAAAGTGTTCATCCTGATGAGGTTGGAAAGACAGGAACTAGAAATTCAAACCAGAAAAATGGAGGTGATGTAGATGACTCTGATTCACCTATTGATATGGATGTTTCTTATGATTGTGAATTGAATTTGTCTACAGATTTTGAACCAACTTCCTTTAAAGAAGCTACTTCTCATGATGAATGGAAAGAAGCGATGCAAAAGGATTATGTTTCCCTGAGAAAGAATGGCACTTGGAAGTTGGTTGATCCTCCATTAGGAACGAAACCAATTGGCTGCAAGTGGTTCTACAAGAATAAGTATAAATTTGATGGCTCACTTGACAAGCACAAAGCTAGGCTTGTGGCAAAAGGTTTTGCACAGAAGGAAGGGGTCGATTATGAGGAGACTTTTGCCCCCACAGCCAAATGGGCTACCATCCGGACACCCTTTGCCCTAGCAGCTCAGAACGGTTGGAAAGTCCATCAAATGGATGTAAAAATTGCTTTCTTAAATGGAGATCTAAAGGAGAATGTTTTTATGTCCCAGCCTGAAGGATTTGTTGTGAAAGGACATGAACATAAAGTATGCAAACTTGTAAAATCCTTGTATGGCCTTAAACAAGCACCACGAGCCTTGTATGAAAAACTAACTGAGCATCTTTTGAAACTCAATTTCAAACATTATGATCTTGATGATGCAACTTTATTTGTCAAGAAAGTTGGCAAAACAGTTGTATATCTTATGGTATATGTAGATGATCTTTTGATGACAGGGAACAATGAAAGCTACATTGCATCCATAAAGAAGGAATTGAGGAAAGGTTTTGAAATGACTGATTTAGGCTATGTTAATTACTATCTTGGTATTGAAGTAAATCAACATCTGAAGTCCATATTCCTTTCTCAAAAGAATTACATTGGAGATCTGTTGAATAGGTTTGGCATGACAGAATGAAATCCTCTTACTACTCCAATGGAACAAAACATAAAGATCACATCCATTGAAGGAAAAGAATTTGAGGATGCAACAAAGTATAAACAACTTGTACGAAGTCTCAACTACCTAACTACTACCAGACTAGACATTTCATTTGTTGTTGGAATCCTCTCCAGATTTATGCAAAAGCCTTGTGAGGGACATTGGTCTACTATAAAAAGAGTTCTAAGGTACTTGAAGGGAACTCAAGACTTTGGAATCAACTATAGACAGGTGGACGACTTCAGCTTGATTGGATACTCTGATTCAGACTTTGATGGAGACAAATAAACTGGGGTATTTACTTCGGGTTATGCTATGAGTCTTGGATCAGTAGCAGTCTCCTAGAGATCACGCAAACAATCAGTTCCAGCATATTCGACAACAGAAGTAGAATATGTGGCAGCAGCTGAGGAAACAAAAGAAATTGTGTGGAACTGGATAATTCTTGGAGATTTGCAGGTCAAACAAGTACAATCGACTCCACTCATGATTGACAATACCTTAGAAATAAAGTTGGCCAAGAATCCAAAGTTCCATGATTGAATCAAGCACATCAATACTAAATATCATCTTATTCGACATCATGTTGAGGCCAAAACAATTCATCTCTGCCATTGCTCCACTAATGAGAAAATTGCAAACATCTTCACAAAAGTGCTTGGAAGAGAAAAGCTTGAACGATTCAGAACGATGCTTGGACTCACCAACATCCCTTCAGATTGACGGGGAGAATGTTGACACCTAATCATCAGGATTGGGTGAATAAGTGTAACTAATGTAAACAAATAATGGAAAATATGAAGAGTCATTGGGAGATGAAATGAATAGTCTCTCCCTCATGTATATAATAAAGACCAACCTGAATGAATATAATGAATTGATTCGAGGAGTTATTGCCTGGTCTGACACTTTTTGCATCCAACATTGCCTCTCAACTTGCATCCAAGTTTGAGCTATTTTTATGCCCATTTTTGCACTTTTTTTGTGTCTACTTATGTGTCCAATGTTGCACCATTATTTACGTTTACTTTTTCATCCAATTCTGGATAACTGTTGGTGTCTAAGTTTACATCATTTTCTCCATCAAAATTTTCATCCTTTTTGGTGTCTAATTTTACATCATGTTCGCCATCCAAATTTGCATCATTTTTCTACCTCATTTTGTGTCTATGTTTGAGTCTAAATTTACATATGATTATGCATCATTTTTGGCATGAAATATGACGTCCTTAGTTTCATACTTTTTTTAGCCTCATTGTGCATGTTGTTTTATGTCTGTTCTTACATCCTTTTCTTTTTTCCTTTTTGGTACCCATGTTTGCATCTTAAATTTACACCATTCTTTCCATCATCATTTGGCATATTAACTCGCATCATTTTTTTCTTCTTTTTAGCACCCAACTTGGCATTCCCTTTTGCATCTTGTTTTACATCTATTTTTTTGCCTTTTTTTTCATCTTGTTTAGTGTCCATTTTTAAATCTTTGTTTGTGCCCAATTTGGTATCCTTTTGTATTGCATGTTTTTTCCCTTCTTTGTTCTACTGTTGCACCTTTTCTTACTTCTAGTTTAGAACATTTTTTATGTTTTTGTTTGCATCTTGTTACAGTGTCTAATTTAACATCAAACTCTACTCCCAATTTTGCATCCATCGTTATATCCCCATATGCATTTGCATTTGACTTCTTGTGTAGAGTGTACTTTTCTTTCCATTTATGACACCCTTTATGGATTCATTTTAATAATTTCAATTTCATTGTGAAATATATTACAATTTCTAAATATCATAAAAGGAGATATCACAATTCAAATTGAAAACAACGTTTGCAAAGAAATTTAAGTGAAATCGACAACATCCATTAAAAAAAAAAAAAAATAGAAATGTCATCATATACAATAATTCTCTATAAAAAAATCATTAATTTTTTTTTTAATTTATATATCTGACTATAAAATCAATACTCATCATAGATATCATTATTCTAAAATGAATTTACCTCCACACAAGGAAAGAACCTTCGGTCACCTCTTCCCATGACCCAAAGGAATAATAAGAATATGAAGAGATGTAGGATGTTGGCCATTGTCTATGATTACTAAGAATTCTCAGCAAGAGATCCCTTTTACACAACCTCATGTCAATTACTTTTCCAACTAGAGGAAATTTCAACTCAAAACTAGCCACCTAAGAAAAAATTAAGAAATTAATAAAATAATACCATATAGACATTTTTTTAATATCTCATTTTAATTATTTTACTTTTATAAAATTTACCCAAATATATGTCACTTTAATCAAAATAACTCTATATATTATATTTAAATTAATTTATGAACACAAGATTTAACAAAATTTGGTAATCTAAAATTTAATATATCGCTTTTAATTTATTATATAAATTTCTAAATATAAGGGGAAAATCTATAATATAAATTTCTAAATATGATAAATGAAGTTAGTGATTAATAAAATTTGATTAAAATTAAAAACATTTGTTTTAACAATATTTTTTTTTAATATAAAAAACAATATGCACGAAAATAATTGTTATATAGAATTTATTCAATTAATAATAGTATGAGAAATATAATGTTCACAAAGGTTATTAAGCTCTTATTACATTCTATTTACTATTTATTTATTGTATTTTTTCCTTTCTTGTTTTTTTAAGTGTATATATTTGAATTTAATATATATTTTTTAATTAATAATAATAATAATAATAATTTAAACTAAAGATATAATTTAGTTTTATTTATTTATTTATTTAAATTTTGCCAATATAAAATATATCATAAAATAAATATTTTAATGTGATATATATATATATATATATAACATGTTATTTCTAATAACATGTTAAAAAATACATTAATATAAATAATTCCAAAAACAAAATGCATGCAGTTGTATAAATAGAATGTTTAAGTAATAAAATATTTCAATTACACTATACATCAACGTTTTGTATCACATCAAACATTTCTTTCTTTTGGTATTAAGGTTATGCTATCCACGTATAACTCTTGGGATCCTTCTGAGCTATGGTTGTAGGTCAGTGTTTCTACAACAATAATATATTCTTTTTTTGTAATTAGCACACATGGTTGCATGCCAACTTTTTTTATTTACAGAAAGAAAAAAATTGCACATTTCTATTTCAAAAAGAAATCAAATGTTACATACATGTACATTGTCGAATAGCTCCAAAAATTAGTTCAAAACTTCACACAGGTCATGCCAACCTCATATAATGAGGAAGCGAATCTCGAGAAACCAATATTTTCATAATTTTTCAAAGTCATTTTAATTGTAATTTGTCTGTTAGTCTTCCATCCTAATATTCAATCACTTCAATCAAGGATATAGATAATCTGAAGGCATCAGCAGTACTTCATTGGCGCATGCGTGGAACATCATCATAGCATATCTCAATAATTGTGGCATGTTGTATAACATATTAGAGATATCATATTATAATTTAAGTTATATGTTATATTAAACATTTTATAATATAACCTAAGTTATTCCTTATATTCACAGTAATTTATAACATTTTTCTTAATTGATGAAGAGATTTTTTTAAAACTGAAATGGGTTAATAATTAGTGGAAGTTATAAATGAATTATTTTAAATATGATATATTTTAATAATAAGGAATATATATTTAACACTAAATTTAAGATCCAAATTTCTCTAATGCACCATCTAATGGATAAAGACCCATGTGATGCCAAAAGAGTGCAACAATATTGTTTGTTTTTCAATTGGCCAACCATAGAAAATATAATAATGAAAAACAACCACTATGACTCCTATCATATACATATATAAAAAGTTGCATCAAGAATCAACTTAGATGAGCCACATCAATGAGCAGATTGAAGTTACTATTTTGTTACTCTAGTGATCTATATAAATAATAAAATATTCTAGATGACATTTTGATGCTCCACAAGGATATTTCCATTCGAAATGTTGAATGAGAGCTCTAAGAATACCAGACTTCTGCAACTACTGAGTTCATATGGTATCTCTCCTTTTAGTTGATTTTAGAATAAACTGAGCTTCTTCAAATGAAAGAGGTGTCCTAATTTAACTAAGATATAAAGGTGGAATGCATTGCTAGAAAGATCAAGTAAGTGGAGAAATGAAAAATTGATAAGGGAAGCATAAATAGAGCCTTCCATATCCCTAGAACTAATGTCAAGAGTGACCACTCTTCGAGCATGAAAATGGTTGTACGTAATACCATTCCAGTTGCACAAAGGGAATTTAACACTCCAATAGGCCATTGAACTATGAGGATCCTTGGTGACCAGATTCTTAAATTCGAAGAGGGATTCTTGATCATGAGTGAAAAGAAAAGTGTGTTCCAAAATTTTGAATGCTGCATTTCAAAATAATCTAATGCCACCCAAAAGTTTCACAAAAATAGAAAAAATCAGCTAAAAAGTTTTGATTGCTACATTTTTCAAAATATTCTAATTTCATCCAACTTCTCTTCAACAATTTATTCATGAATATAAATAAGAAAAACACATTAAAACACAACACATAAAACACAAAGAAAATGAGGTCGAGGAAGGCTTTACCATTGGTTGTGGTGATTGTCAAACATCTTCGATTGTGGCACTATTGCTAAGTTCTTTCTGGAAATAAATGAGCTTCTCAATTACATGAAGTAGCCCCTCGTATTTTTCTTCCAAAAAAATACAGAAAGCCAGAAATGAAGAAAGTATTTTGAAAAATATATGTCTTAAAATGAAAAAGTGGCAAATCTTAAAAAAAAATAGTCATTCGCAATTAAAAACAAAAAAAGAAATATTTAAAAAATATAATTTTTTAAAACATAAAAAGAAAAAATATCAAAATAAATTTGAAATGGGAGTTTTAAAGTAATATTTAAAATATCAGTAACTATTGTATTTTGTTTCTAAATATTTGTGCATAGAATTTTTTTCTTAAATGATAAAAAAGGTAATATTTCAAAATTTAAAAATATTACTAATTTTTGGCATTTTGTTTCTTAATATTTGTGGATAGAAACATATGTTTTCTAATTAATTATTAACCCATGATTTATGCTTCATTAAAACCACACTCAACCCATGATTTACCATTCATTAAAAGTATTCTCGATATTATAATTTATATAGATTAAGATATTAATTTTATTTTTAATATTTAATTTAGTTTTATGTCACTTGGGCACCATTAATGTATAAGGTAGGTAAAACATATTATTAAAACAATCCACCTATAACAAAATTAAATAATAAAAATTTGTCATGTCATTTCAGGTTCCTAGTCACACCTGTATCTCTATTAAATTTTGAAGGGTTTTAATTTGCTTGCAAATTATGATGTGGAAATTCAATACTAACCTTTTAAAATAAAATCTTCTCTAATTGGAAAGAAATCCATTTTACCCAAACTCATGTCAATTGCGAAATCTATGACACAGTAAATCCATAATTATTGGATTGAAGGTATACATAATCATTGGAATATAGCAGGTTGATTGTTCCTTACTTACCTTATGGTTAGTCTTATCTAATATGAATATATGGAGTGTTAGGATATTATGACACATAGGAAGTAGTTAAGTATAACTTAGTCTAGTGTATAGTTTGGTAAAGCCTGTTTCTTTAGTATGTGCTTTTTGTAACTTATAATCTGACGGTCACAATATGTTCTAGCCATGAAGTGATTTGAACGTTCATTCTCTCCTTGGTATTATCGACACTTGATCCATTTCTTGATACCCGATTGGTCCATGATCTCTATTTAAAGGGAATGGAGGGTCATTTTTCTGGTGACTATTCACCAGAGAAGCTTACGTAAATTTTCTTTCTTTTACGTTAATAAATTGCCTGAAGTGGTCGCGCTAGCTCAAGTTGTGGCCTGTTTCCCTCTTTAGGGATTTTAACCACGTCAAGAATATTGGTGTACTAATTTGTGATCTGTTTGAGTGGCTTCCTTTAGTGTTGTATCTAAGGAACCTACCGTGTAAATTCCTACATGGTAGCAGAGCCATTTGAGGGTTGCATCCATTGCTGATCCAATTCTGAAGTCGGTACAACTACATCTGACTGTCGTTTCCTATATCTATTGTTTCTGACCTCTTTTAGGCCGAGAGGACTACTCTATTGTGTTAGGATCATACGTTCTAGTGAGGAACCTCATTCATTTCATGCAAAAAGGTTTCTGGCAGCCCCAACTACGTCGTTTTTAAGATCTGGAGGTATATAGTCTTTATTTGTATTTATAGTTATTTATCACTCTGTCTATTTTAGTTTCATGCAAAAAGGTTTTTGGTAGCCTCAACTACGTCATTTTTAAGGTCCAGAGGTATATAGTCTTTATTTGCAGTTATAGTTATTTATCTCTTTGTCTATTTCGGTTTATAGCGATATATAATTTTTTCTTACAGGATCTATACCTTTAATTTATGTGTATTCTCTTTGCCCCACGACTCTTTGTGATCTGGGAAAACCAGAAACATAAAGAAAGGATTTTTCTCATGTGTATGCTCTTTTCCACTATGCCTTAGTGTGATCTCATAAAATTACAAACATTGAGGAAAATATCTAGCTTCTGGTGAAATCTAACTCTAATCCATAAGGTTTGGAAACTTTTTCTTGTCCGTTTTGTTTGTGTGGTTGGTTTTCTGTTTTAAAGGAAAAAAGCATTTTTTCAAGTAAGGATGCACCCCAAAGCTTTAGTGAGAAAAAAAAAAAAACCCTTCCCACTTTCCAACAATTAATAACATTTTAAATTAGCTCACTTGGTCTAAAGTTACTTTATGAGAATAAAGGTCTTGGGTTCAAGTCTTCCTTTTTGTTGAGTTACTTTTTCAAAAAGCACATGCAAGTTATGTTTTAAAGTTGGTTTATGTCAAAGTGTTCTCACCCATTATAAGAAGTGAGTCACTTATAATTCTAAAGTCACTTATCCTTTATTTAAGTTAAAATCTAATGGATAATTCATAAAGTACCATTACAAAAGCGACTTGCACTTATTTATAAAAGTGGGTCACATAAAGTATTTTTTTTTTAAAAGTGAGCTAATTAGATTAAGTTTGGAAGGGGGGGGGGGGGGGGGGTGGGGGGCGGTGCGATTTTTTTAAATATAACATTATTATCAACTTCCAAACATTCACATGGTTCATTGGCATCTTCAAGATCTTTTATTCAAAAAACCATAACTTCTTCATCTCGAAGCTGTTTTCAGAGCCGTTTTTTTGAATCAACCTATTTTTTCAAGATATTTCCATTTGAACGCTTCGTTTGAGCATATACAGCTCCAATTTATTTTAAAATGAAAATTCCATGCCTATTTATTCTTGACAACACCAACTACTTCCAATGGCTATCCTACATGGTGGATTTACTTAGAAGTAAAGGTATTTATAGAATAGCCTTAGGCCAAGAGTCTAAACCTCAAGATGAAGATAAGCAAGCCAAATGGGAAAATAAAAAAGATCAAGCACGTGGGTTGATAGGGTGTCTATTTCTCCAGACCCTAGATTCCATATGGAAGAAATTGATACCCCCGATGACGAAATGAGAAATCTCAGTAATGTTTTTGGAATTAAAAATGAAATTGGAGCCCATCAACTCGAAAATGAGTTGTTTAAATTTTTCTTCCACTGAATATTTTTTGTCCAAGTTCAAGACCCTTAGAATTCTCTTGGAAGGTCTTAAGGTTAAGAAATAAGATGGTAGCCTTATCTATTCCATTCTTACTAAGTTAGGATCAACCTACTCTATGTTTGTTTCCACCTTCCATTCTACTAGAGAAGCCTTTATTTCTCAAGGACAAGCCTACAAGTCCCCCTCTTTTGATGCCTTTTGTGCTTCTTTAATAAGAGAACAAAAAAAACTCTTACATCTTGGTATTCTTAATACTGGAAACTCTTCTAAGAAAGCCTTAATAGCCCATAAGCAACCAAGTTCAAAGAATCCTAAGAAGCATCATCCTAAAAAGAATGGTCCTAAACCAAACAAGTTTCCTAAGCAATTTCAATCTCAAAATGAAAAATCAACTCAACAAAATTATAAGGAAAATAAAAATAAATTGAAGAAGACTGATAGTCATTGCAACTTTGGTAAACATGATGGCCAGTTAGAATCCAAATGCTTCAAGAATATGGAAGCCTTGGAAGCAACCATAAGGAAGCATAACATCCATTTGGAGCACTCTTCAAATTCAACTTCATCTTCAGGAATAACACTTGTGGCATATGGTTGTCAAGCATATTGTTCTAGTTATGCACAAAATGACTCTTCTTTTACTCATTCTCATGAGTGTCTCATTGACTCTAGAGCTTCTTATCTCATTGCCAAAAAAATCCATGTTTTCTTCTTTAAATTATTGTAACACCAAAAATATATATGTTGGTGATGATAAATCTCTTAGTGTTGTAGGGACTGAAACTATTCATCTAGACAATGGTCAATTTAATGATTTATTATGTGTTCCTACCTTATCCTACAACCTTCTATTTGTATATCAGATAACTCATTCAGGTGAAGGTAAAACTGTTGAATTTTCACCTCATGATGTTGTAATTAAGGACCTTAGAAATCCTAGACAGATTTTAGCTACTGCAATTCTTGATGATTCGACAAGGTTGTATAAGTTTAACAACTTTGGGTCAGAAACTCTTCCCTCGGTATTTATTTCTCTTAATCATGAAGTGAGAAAACTTTGACATGAGCGATTTTGCCACTTAAACTATCGCTCCCTTTAAAATCTATGTAAGGAAAATATGGTGATAGATCTTCCTATGGTAACTTGCAGAGATGGTGTTTGTTCTGGATGTGTACTGGGAAAACATCATTAGCATATTTCTAAAAAGCATGCCTCTTGGCATGTCTCAATGCCTTTACAGCTTGAGCATAGTGATTTACGTGGTCCACTTCCAGTTGTTTCATTCTCTGTCTACAAATATTTCTTAACATTCATTGATGATTTCTCTATATGCACTTGGTTATACTTCTTAAAACTCAAGAGTGAAGTCTTTAAGATGTTCTTGGCCTTTAAGGCCATTGTTGAGAAATAATCTGGACAGCAAATTTTTATGCTAAGATCTGATAACGACAGGGAATATGTTGACATCAAATTCATCAACTTTCGCACTGAGCATGGAATTCAATTTCAACATATTGTTCCATATACTCCACACCAAAATGGTGTAGCAGAAAGGAAGAATTACACCTTAAAGGAAATGGCTAATTGTATGCTTAAATCTAAAGGACTTAGTCTTAATTTTTAGGCAGAAGCAATTAATTGTGAAAATTACATAGTAAATCACACTACTACTGATTTTTAAAGAATATCACTCTAGAAGAAGCATGGAGCTCAATTAAACCAGATGTAATTCACTTACTTGTTTTTGGAAGTGAAGTATGGGCCCATATTCCAGATGAGAAACATTAAACCTTAGAACCTAAGAGTGAAAAATATTTTTTTGTTGGATATTCTGAAGATGTCAAAGGATATATACTTCTTCAACCTAAATCCAAAAATGTTATCATTAGAAGAGATGTAAATTTTGCTGAAAATATATCGGCTTACGAGCCTAGTTTAGCAGATGTTCCACCTCTCTCTGTCCATTCTACTTCTAAAAATATTTCTTCTTCAGATGATGAGGGTGAGGATGAAAATCCTCCCCCACATTCTTGGGATCTTCCTTTTGCTCCTCAGCTTCCAAATTGGGTCTGCACTACTCAGGATGTAGCAGGTGCCTTGCAGGTGATCCTATAGATCAACATCATACACGTTCTCAGTTTGATAGAGCATCTTCTTTACTGGCTTAAGTTTTAGCAAATTATGATCCCGACACCTTTGTAGAAGATTCAGGTGATATAGATTGGGACACAACTATGAATGAAGAATATTGTTCATTATTGGAAAATGATACATGGGACTTTGTTCGTCTTCCAAAGGGATGAAAAATTGTTAGATGCAAATGGGTTTACAGAACAAATTTTGGACCAGATGGAAAGTTGATAAACATAAAGCTCGTCTTTTTGCTAGGGGTTTTTCACAAGTTGAAGGCATTGACTATACTGAAAATGTCTCCCTTATTTCCAAGATGAACTTTATCTGCCTTCTTCTTTCCCTTATTGCCTCTTTCAAATGGGATGTATATTCGATGGATGTTAAATCCAATTTATTGCATGGGGAATTGCATGAAGAAATATATTTGGAACAACCTCCTGGCCTTATAAAAGAATACTCTAGCCTTCTATGTTGACTTAAGAAATCCCTTTATGGTCTCAAGGAAGCTCCTCAATCTTGGTATGCCAAAATGGATAACTTTATTTTAGATACTGCCTTTTCTAGGTGTCATTCTGACAATACTGTCTACACCAAGAAAGTGGGTAAGTATCTTATCATTCTTGTTCTCTATTTTGATGATCTTATGTTTATTGGTAGTGATCCCAACCTTATAAAGCATGTGAATTCTAGCCTTAAAAAGTATTTTGAAATGATAGACTTAGGACACTTGCATTATTTTCTTGGTCTTCAAGTCTTGCAATCCAAAGAATGTATTTCCCTTTCCCAGTCCAAGTATGCCTATGATCTTCTACACCACTTTCACATGGAATATTGTAAGCCAGTCCCTTCTCCCTTTCAGTATGGAGTCAAACTTTCAGTCACTTGTATTTCCCATGAAGTTGATGAAACCTTATACCATCAGCTTGTTGGAAAACCTTTGTATTTGACACGTACTTGTCCTGACCTTTCCTTTGTTGTTGGCCTTGTTGCTCAGTTTATGAAAAACTCACATGAAAGTAATTGGAAAGAAACTAAAACAATACTTCATTATGTTCGAGGTATAGTTTAGTTTGGGATTCATTAGAGTGCAGAAACATCTCCTCTATTGGTTGGTTTCACTGATTCTGATTGGGATGGTGACCCTGATGATCAGAAGTCTACTATAGGTTATGTCTTCACTCTTGGTTCTGGACCTATTACATGGGCTTACAAGAAAGAAAGATCCATTTCTCTTTCTTCAGCTGAAGCAAGGTATCGTGGTGCCGTTTAATCTAGTAAGGAAGACATGTGGCTTCCTATTAGAGTTTGGTTTTCAGCGGTAGCATCCGACTACACTTTGGTGTGATAATCAAAGGGCCATTCAACTATGTAAAGATCTAGTCCAACATCAGCATAGAAAACACAATGAACTACACATTCACTTCATTTGAAAGCTCATTCATGACCATGTTCTTGAAGTGCAATAGTGTTCAACCGAAGATCGAGTTTCATACATCTTTACAAGGGCTCTCACAGAGGTGAAGTTTAATAAACTTTGATTTATGGTTGGAGATCAGGAAGTTGTCACTAAGTGTGATAGTCTCTAATGCCTCCTTCCTTCTCCTATTGTGTCATATTTGTACATCCATCAATCCTATCCCAAGCTGTTCTTAAGGGGGGATGTTAGGATATTCTGACACATAGGAAACAATTAAGTATAACATGGTCTAGTTTATAGTTAGTTAAACTGTGTTTCTTTAGTATGTACTTTTTGTAACTTATAATCCGACGGTCATGATATGTTCTAGACATGAAGTGATCTGATGGTTCATTCTCTCCTCAGTATTACCGACAATTCATTTGTGGCTTAACACTTGATTGGTCCATGATCTCTATTTAAGGAGCATGGAGGTTCATTTGTCTTTAGAGCATTCATGAGAGAATATTATGTGAATTTTCTTTCTTTTACATTAATAAATCTCCTGAATTGGACATGTTGGCTCAGACCATGGACTGTTTCTGTCTTTGAGGGTTTTAATCATGTCAATAATATTGGTGTACTGATCTGGGATCTGTTTGTGAGTGATGTCCTTTAGTGTTCTATATAAGGAACTTACCCCGTAAATTCCTGCATGGAGATGGTACTTATCTACGTATGCATTGTAACTATAATGCAGATAAATGTAACAAGGTATGAGCTAATGTAAGATTTGTCGGTAATGACTACTCAACAACTTAAACAAGTAGAGTTATTATGGATATTAGCTTAGTTCTTAGAACTTATATGACTCATATTAGTACAAGGAAAATGAATGATGTATAACTCATCTCGTAGTAAGCTCTTCCTTATCTAAAATATATGGTATCACTAGTAATTATCCCGAGATAGCATGAAACTCAACTATGAGCATTGGTTCCCCTAACATTACTGGTTTTTCTCCATCTTATCTTTTTTACTTAGGTTGTGCAATGGGTGTTTCCACTATCGTCGGGGTAACTGGCGGAACATTTATCAATTACAAAGGTATGAACACTAAGTGAGGAGTATTCACCAAGGTCCAAATGTGAGGTGGGAGTATGAGGATCCAAATTTATAGTTTCACTTGAGGAAATACAAGTAGATGTGTAGTCATATTACTGGATGTTTCTCTTGAATGTATGAGGAAGCCATCTTGAGGAGCCTTATGTTCTCCTCTCAATGGTGATCATGGTGATCATTTGTCCAATTTTATTCACCCAATGTTTGATTGGTAGATATCTCAATTAAGAACAAGACACTCTAGTTTCTCTCTCTCGCTCACAGCACCCCAGTGATACACAACCGACCTACGAGGGATTATGTATGATTCCATTGTAGCCCGAGTTATAAGTTCTAGGAATTGTTCAAAGGATATAACATAAGTGTAAAATGAAATATGACAAGCATATGTCTCAATCAAACTGGGAAATTGAGAGGCAATACATTTGAAAAGAGATCAACTCAAAGGAACATGTTGTAAATCACTCCCCCCACTCTAATATGGACTCACATTATAGTAAGAAAGATATAAGATAATGCATGAGCTATATATGCCTCTTGACTAAAGGCTACATCTTGATTTCAACATGGAGTTGCCCCCACTAATTATCAAATTAAATTAATGCACATACACCTAGATATCCATAAGACATATATCCAAATTCTATAACTCTCGTGACTAAAAGTTGAATCATAGAAAGTTAGAGTAGATAGACTGGGTGGTATAGTAGGACTCAGGAGACATTTTTGTGGAAAGTTATGCAGGTAGAGTAGTTGCCAATAACATTGTACATAATGTTTCATTGAAAATTTTCAATGCATATAAATAAAAATATTATCATAATACTAATAATATGATTATCATTTTTAATGAAATCAACTAAAATTCAAATGTGATTACCATATAAAAATATTTCATTAATATCAATATTATAAGACAAATTCACAACATACATCCAAAGATGATAATATCATCATACAAAATAATTATCCATCAAAATAATGGTGATAATTTCCATTATACACATCAAATAAAAATATAATAATGGTAATATCATCATCATCAAAATCAATGTCATTGTATGATTACCAAATAAAAATGTTTCATAGATACCATTATTATATAAGGTAAATTCACAACATCCATCTAAAAATAATAATTTCATTGTACACAATAATCTTCATAGAAAACAATGCATGTGCCTGCTTATCTAGCACCACCAAGATCATCCTCATGATCATTGCCATAATCATCATACTGACCATCCTGATTAGTCTCATCCATGTCATCATCACCAACATTATCGTCTTCGTGCTCATAATCATCTCCTTCACTAACACTATCTCCATCCTCATCATCTTCATCTCTCGATGCATGCTGAACATAATCTAGATCATCATCTTGGTAGTCATTACCTACAACATTCTGGAAAAAAAAAAAAAAATCAGAAAATCAATATTACATGTTAGTATTAATTCCATAGCATAATGCATATTTTTTCTGTACAATGTTAACCATAAAATGAGGTAGGATATAATATCTAATAGTACTAAAAAATAAAATGAAAATATGGTTCAAAGATATATTGGAAATCCAACTAAGATTACATACCTCGGACTCCATCCACACAACAAAATCTACCCAACTCTTTTGCTACAACATCTCCTTTTCTAAATGATTTGTATATCTTCCATATTTTATTTTGTGTCAATCAGTAAATAGCGAGAAATTAGATAACAATGATTTTATTCTAGTACAAATTTTACTAAAAAAAAATCACATATTTAATATACTTTCAATAGTTGTTATCAGTACTTTTAACCCTTTCTCGTCACTATGATGAGTGCCTTTTGTATTTTCTAACCTTGTCTTGGAGGCCTTGTCCTTAAACATAAATCAATTGAATTAATTTTCACACAAATACACATCTATGTAATGGATGTAACCTGATAGGAATTAGAGCTAGAACCAAAACCTCTATATTTCCTTATCATAAAGCTTCATGTTTCTTTATGTATATATATCTAGGATTTATAATTATATTGAAAAATTCACATATATTAGACATTGTATGTCAGTAAGATGGAGAGTTTATAAGTCATTAGAATTGGTACCTATAATTAGAGACTCACTCTTTAACCTTAGAACTTATAACTAATTCCCAAATAAACACTCTTACTAGATATTGAATAAGTAAGATATAAGAAACTCAAAATACTCCTTTGACTCTTTAGGATGTAATAATGACTCTGTATAGTATTAGTTATCTAGGTCTTGGGAATAGGAAGAAGGAGGTAAATCTATAACTCCATTTATTTCTTTTAACACCAATTTGGCTATTGTTGGACACAATTATATGAGGGAGAGATCCTAGTAAGACTCTTTTAACACACCTTTATCTCTATAATTCCTAGTTTTGACACACCATGTAAAGTATCAATTCCCGATTGTTCAAATTTACCATTTCATATACAATAGCTCCTTAGTTTCTTTCTCAGCCCATGTGTGACCTAGGTTTTTTAGGGGAGTTTGCCAAAGATGCATGTGCATGCCTAAGAGACCACGAGTGCTACAAAGCACATTGCCCTATGCATAGAAAAGGAACACTTGCATGACCCTAGTGGTGAAAATTTCACATCATCAGAATGGATGATGGAACATGGGCACAGCTCCTTAACGAAACTAGTGAAGAAAAACTACTAAATATTTCTTTCAACTTTATTGGATATATAAGCATTGAAAAGAATGCAGGGATTAGTAAATTAGTGTTAGATTGTCATATTAGTGAATTTCATAGAATTGCAGATGGAAGAAAGTTGATCTGAAATTCTTGGTATATGTCTGAACAAAAGCGGAAAGGACACAACAAATAAAACCTAATGAAAACCCTAATTTTGTGGATTGTTGATTCTTGAGGAAAAATCAAAACCGTTCATGTAAAAATGCCTCGTAAACACCATAAATTGTGTCATCATGTGAAGCTCACACATATCTAGAACACATGGAGGAATGTGAGTGCTTCACATAAACATAGCACTTCAATTCATAAGATATAACTGGAATATAATTTCGTAGGAGGTATTTAATTATGAGTGACATAATAACTATTGGGACATCAATTGAAAGGACAAAGCTTTTAACACAGTAAAATTAATCAAGAACCAACAAAGGGGATAAATCGACCATGATAAATAACATGAAGGATTAATCAAAAAAGAGTCAACATATCAAAACTATGGTTTAGACGTGAAATTAGGATGATAAACTTGATTAGAGACCATACCTTGCATTAAGACAAATGTTAAAGTAAGTAAACTATAAGATATTATAAATGAATGGTCCAATTTAGTAGGCTAAAATGTTAAGTTATAAACATGCATATAAGAGATACATATGTCAAACATACTATATAAATTAAAAATACAAAGAACATAGATTAATTTAAAATCTAAGTATTAGAGTTTAAAAATAAGTCATGTCTAGTTAAAAATATAAATTTTGGTGACTTCAAATTTTATGTACCTTTCAAGACTACAATTATGGTTCGATACTAATGTTAGTAAGTCTAATAATATTGAATGCACTATAAAGGAAGAAAAAATCAAATTGATAATAGAGTTCCATAATACCAAATTAGCAATAATCTTCAATTAAGAATTATTTTTTTACTGTCAAATGGGTGATATTATGCATTAGTAGTCATTTCAACAAGCAACTCACATTCCCCTCAACATGAAAAATCCAAGGTTAGTAAGGCCTAAAGACCATAAGGGAGAGGAAGGATTGTTTTCCCATGAAATCAAACTTTACAGATGCAAAGTTCAATTCTTTTCAATTTTACAATGATTATACACTACATTAAAATGGGAAAATTGTGTCAGATTTGGTGCTAAATTTTAGTAATTTTTTTAATGATTGGGATGAGCAACCTGGCACTAAATCTAGCTCTATTGTAAAATTTTTAAAGTGTCCTTTTTCGCGATTAATTTTGCATCATTTTTCATGCTATATTTTGCATCCATTTATACACCAATTATGCATCATTTCTTGCATCAAATTTTGCAGCAAGATTTGTATCTAATTTTATGACAGGGTTTTCTTCTAGGTTTGTACCATTTTTTTCACCTATTTTTCATCATTTTTTGCACCCGTTTTTTCACCATCATTTCCATCAAGTTTACACTGTCTTTTGCATCTAGTTTAGAGACTCATTTTCATCTATTTTGTGTCAACTTTTACATCTAGTCTTATGCTAGGCTTTCCATCTAGTCTTATGCTACTTTTTGCTTCTAAGTGTGTACCTATGTTTGCATATAGATTTTCACCATCTTCGGTGCCTATCTTTGGACCATATTTTGAATTGTATTTAACACCAAATTTTTCATCCATCTTTGTGCCAATTTTTGCATCTTTTTTTGGAAAAAATATTTACATCCACTTTTATGTTTGATTTGACTCACTTTTTCACATCTCATTTTGCACCATATTTTGCATCATTTGCTGAATCTAGTTTTTCATAGTTTGTAACACCATTTCTTGCATCCAATTTTACATCCTTTTGAGCATCCAAATTTTCATCTATATTTGCATCCTATGTTAAGCCATGTGTTGTGTCTAATATTGCATCCCATTTTGTGTCTAATGTTACATTCAATTTTGAGCAATTTTTCGTCCACTTTTTCATTTGTTTTTGCACTGAGTTTTGCATCACTTTTTGCATCCAACATTGCATTCTATTTAGAGTTATTTGTATGCCCAATTTTTCACCAAATTGTTGTGTCTACTTATGTGTCTAATGTTGCACCATTATTTACATTCACTTTTTCATCCAATTTTGCATCCTTTTTGGTGGTTAATTTTACATAATTTTTTCCATCCGAATTTGCCTCACTTTGTGTCCAAATTTGTATATCATTTTGTGTCTAAGATCGAGTCTGAATTCGCTTCTGATTATGCATCATTTTTGGCATCCAATATGGCATCCTTACAATTCAATTTCCATTACTAATAATGATTATAATGATGGATAGTGACCGTCACCATTTCATGTTAACAACAGTGATTTATGGTGATGGACCTTTCATGACCCTCATTATTCATGCATATAAAGGGTGACATTCATTAACCATCACCACTTCACATATAAAAAATTACTTGATAATAGCCCTTTAATGACCCTCACTATTGATACATATATATATGACGAATAGTGATCGTCACCATTTCCTATGAATATTAGGGCATGATGGAATCGAACCACCAACCACTTGCTTGTAAAGAAGGTGCTTTTCCATTGAGCTAGCACCCTTCAAAAAATTAGATCTTGAAACTTTATAAATTTTAAAACTTTAATTAAATTATAAAACTTTGTAAAGTCCTAGTCAATCTTTTTCTAAACTACCACAACCACAAAGAACATTAATAATAAGAATATCTATTGTCCCATCCTAATACTCATTATATAATATTAACATCTATATACAATTACATTAATTAACAAGAGGTGATGTGGTGACAATGTCATTGCCTTTGTAGTTTTTACATGTAGTGTACATGCAGAAAATATGTCTATACAAAAAAAATATTACATGCAGGAAATTTATCTATACAAAAAAATGATCACGTGGTTCTTGTTTTGGATGTCATTGCATTATAGAAAGTTTATTTGGGGCTTCATGTGTATCTCTATTTTATGCTTGTAATGAAGTGACGCTTTAAAGAATGGTATGGTTATATATATAAAAAGTGACAATGTGGTGCTTGTTTTGGATGTCTTTGCATTATGCAAAGTTTATTTCGGGCTTCATGTGTATCTTTATTTTATATTTCTAATAGAGTGACACTTTAAAGAATGGTATGGTTATATATATATATATATATATATATATATATATATATATATATATATATATATATAATGTTTATAATTTTTCTCATTAAAAAATAATTTTTTTATTATTTTATAAAATAAATTACAGCCAAATATATCTCAATTGATCATATTTTTAATAATTTACGCAATTCATCTAAGGGATTATTTTTAAATTTCACATATTTTCAATTATATTTCTATATTTTATTTTTATTTTAATATTTGTATTTTTTAATTTCATTAACCTTATGTTATTAATTTAAATATAAATTATATTTTTAAATTAATAATAATTATTATTTTCATATTAAATAAATTTTAGTTTTAATTTTAAATTATAGTGTTTAATATTTTAATAGTGTTATTAATATTTATAAATATATAGCATATTTTAGTAACACGTGTTTTAGAAAAAAGTCATCGTAACGTGTAAAATTTCATTATATTTATAACAAATACGTTTTTCTATTTTTATGGTTTCATATCATTAATAACTAAATTAATTTTGAATCTCTATGGTATTTTTATATGTACACCCCTAAAACATGACAAAAATGAAAGCATATCTTTAACCAATTAAAACAACACACGACGAAGTTATTTCTATTTATAATTACATTCTGAATTCAATGCTTTTCTATAGAACCAGCATGATATATATATATATATATATATATATATATATATTCAATTCGAGCTTGTCTTTCTCTATGCATGGTTGCATGGTCGCCAATAGCGTGCTTATAATGAAAGAACGACATACTTAGAAGTTGATAACATTACGACAACGACTGATATGTCAAAAAGACGAGGCACACATTGTCAATTTTATAACCACACTGACTTCAAAGTTGACGTGGGAGGTGAAAAATAAAATTTTGTTATCCTCTACATATCATGTTTTAATTTTAGCATAGGCCAGTTGAAATTTTCTCTAGCGGGCACGAGATAATACGTGGACGCCTGTGATATTTTTTATTCGTGGTCGGAGACATGGGATACGAAACTAGGTCTACACGGTCAGCCACGTGGCAATCATAAAACTTTCCGAAATGAAAGGAGCCTGTGTGACATGGCAGTGAAGTGACTGTCTTTACCATTCAACGTTACAAATAAAAGGCGTAGTCTAAAAATTATGTTTTTTGGCAGGGATTTTTGTAAATCCAAGTAAAAGTTGTCAAAATTCATAATTTTAGGTGCTTTAGATGTTTTTAATGGCGCTAAATCCATTTCCACCATCAAAAACATGATTCAAACTCTCCATCTACAAGATTTATTGAATCTTTTTTGCTTGGATTCTGTCCACTTTTGGCCATCTGGGAAATTTCCTCCACCTTCGTAGACGACTCCAAAATAAAAGGAGTCGTCTTCCTAGGTGGAGGAATTGCCCAGACGGCCAAAAGTGGCCGGAATCTCGGTAAAAAAATTTCAAAAATTCTTATAGAGGCAGTGTTTGAATCGTGTTTTTGATGGTGGAAATGGATTCACTACTATCAAAAACCTTTAGGACACCTAAAATTTTGAAGTTTAACAAGTATAAATTGGATTTACAAAAATCCTTGCCGGATTTTCTCTAAATATGACCAAAATTTCCATAAATTTCCAGGCAACTCCTCCGCCTTGTTAGAATATGACCAAATAAAATGGTAAATGACGATGGTCGGGAAGGAAAATGAGCAGGTGGGAAGCAGGACCTCGCCGGAGATTGGCATATATTCAATCAACATTGAGGTAGTCAACTTCATGAATCGAGATCATGTAAATAAGCTAGTTCATGAATCCAATTCATCTGTTGTGTGTTGTCAGGACAATGACTGACAACAATGCATACGGCATTGGTCACTGCATGTGCAGGATGACCTCGGTTCTCGACCTTTTGTTCTTGTGCCACCACAAGAAAACGTCGTAGTACCCGAGGACAATACGATACTCTGTGACCGATTGCCTTGCACATGATATTGATATTAAATACACCCCATCACTGACACCATGGCTGGGGCTTTGGAGCCCAGGTGGTGGCGGGGGGTGACTTAACCCTAGAAAACCAGGTAATCCAAAGTTGAACCATGCAAAAAAAAATCTTGTACAGTTCAAAATAATTCCCCAGCATGATTATTATATGTCGTTTATCTAAAGGCAACGACCTAACAAGAGCCACGAGGTGGTAATGTCCTTGTTAAAAGTAAGTTGTTCTAAGGAAATGAATGATGCTTGAAATTTTCATTGGAATTATAGATGAAAAATGATATCTTTTATTGTATACATGATCAAACCATACACTAGTGAAAATAACAAGTGTTGGTTGCATGACCTAGGCCCAATAGATTTAATGTATGACATATAAAACATAGTTGAATTATTAAAATGAGATTGGTGATTTACTATATATTAAAAAGGTATAGATGGAAATAAATTTCTATATTAAGAAAAATAAAAAGAGTATGGGTAGACATAACGTTTTAAACCATTCTAATTTCAAAGGAGAGCATGGATTTCATATCAATAGAAATTTTAATTTGAAAAAGGAGCCATACCATTTCGAGGAACGAATAATTTTTGTAATTCCCAATCTCTGCAAATGAAACAAATATAAAATGAATCAAATATCCATTTGAATAATGACAATCTTGTAGCCTCCCAAAATCAAAAGATAAAGTTACAAACCAAACACCACTTCACCAATGCCAATTTTCATATAGTTCTTTTTAGAGTTTTGATCGATCCATAGGACTTAAAGGCTGGAAAGGGTGATATGTTGTAGGCCTATTTGTTATATTGGTTCCCATTTATATTTCTTCTTTGTAGAGTCCTCTCTATTTCTGAAGTCTGGCGCCAAAGAATTTGAAAAAGGGATTGAGCCATGCGAAGGCCAATCATATTGTTTGCAGTCTTAATCTCTAGATCATACTCTTTAGGTTTAGTTTGGGTCGAAGGTATTTTGTTCAAATTATATATGGAGTGTTTATTTTCTTTTTGATCCTACAGTTTCCAAGAAACAACTTCAATTTATTGTCAAACAATTGCCACAACCAATCCAAATGTCATATAACTATTTTTCTGAAACTCAAAATCAAAAATGATGATTTGATTACCATATCTTCTTGAATTTTAGATTTTGAAACAGTATGCCCACTATTGTTGTCATCCCAATCAAATATGTAAAACCTAGAACTTCCTCGTCCCTGCTTGTGCAATGTCTGCAATGAAGAATTTGTTGTTCGACCTAAGAAAGATGACAGCCATATCAAATTGTTCTCAGTGCTCAATCTATAGCCTCTTTTAACTTTGTAATTTGAATTATCATATACCAAATTTCTAGATCTTGTAAATAGTTACTAGCCTTATTTACAAGAACAAGACAAGCTTAAGAAGATTTCCTTGCTCATGTAAACAAGTAGTAAATGCAAAACAAGATGAATATTTTACACAATCACAAGACTATTTCTTCTTTCGTAAATTTTCAAAGGTTCAAGAATAATATAGAAAATTAATCTCATCAAGAACACTTATAAATATTGCTTATGAAGCCTACTATTAACAACACGGTATAACTTTTGGATAAATAGAACTTGAGACCAATTAGAACTACCTAAAATTTATACATTAACTATAATAAATAAATCTCGTAAAATGAATTAAAAATTGTGCAATGTATTTCCTTTAAATGGACAATTGAACTACTTAAAAAAACCACAAAAATATGTAAAAACAAAACACTTTATATTAACTTGATAGTTAAAAAAACTCCTATGCAAAATGTGTGTTGAAAAATATCACCATAAGCAAATGCTCCTAATAATCAAGGGCACATCCCTTAGATTTGTTGTCTCGAACATAAAATAATGCAAGGGAGGAGGAATTCGTATAAAACCGAGTTTGTGGAATGCTGAGAAGGGAGGTGAAATGGCTTACAAGCATCATGGAAGTATCACTGAGATGAATATATGGGGAAAAGGTCAATTTAGAGGTGGAATAGAGTTGTTTTTGGTCTATGTAGTAGAGTAGAGAATGAGTCACAAATTTCACCAATCCATCTACTTCACCAAAGGTCGCAAATCTATTGTAATCGTCAAAGATTTTGGAGGTATAACCTTTGTTCAGTTCTATGAAATTTTCCATTGCTTTAATCTCATTTAGAAAATATATATAGTTATCTTCCATAATAGAAAGACTCATATCCCCATTCTTTATGGATGGTATTAACTATGATTTAAAAGGCTGAATTTTTATATAGGGGTGCATTCTCCCAAAGATACAATCTCTACTACTAAGTATACCTGAGGGAAAGCATCCATTTTCCTTAAGGCGCATATAGGATCTTTGTGGAAAGACAACCCATTGAAGAGGGTATAGAGGTTTTTTTAATAGTTGTGGGGGCCTGCTCAAAACAATTAATTCATTGTTGTGAACATAAAATAGAAATATGGGTGTGTTCTAGGAGGTGTGGAATGTCATACTCAAGTGAAAGGACTAGTTCAAGGATGAATGTGATGAGTCGTTTAATCAAATCTAAAATTTATTTCAGCACCAAAGCCCGCCCTTTTTGGAACAACGACACTCATATACAACCTTTATGCATTTCAAACCAATAGGTGATAGAGATTGGGCATTATTTTTCCAAATTCAAGCCTTACAAAGGTTTTTTTAGTACATTTTGGAGCATATAATCAATTCTAAAATATATTGCAGACAAAAGTCTTCATTTTGGAGCATAAATAGTTAATTACATACACACATTATTCCAGATCTATACTTACAAGAGGTTAGATTCATTGTTCGTTGCTTAATGTAATTTTTTTCATAACTGTTGAAATACATTTGGAAGTATCAATTTTCTATTGGGTTTATTATTTTGCATGGTACTATTTTATGTGAGCATGTATGCACAACCAAAATCCAATCCACAATTGCAACCACATAAACTCCATACACTAGCAAAGATCAACAAGTGTTTGTTAAAACACTTCAACCAAAAATTCATAATCAGGCTAGTATATAAACATGTGTATTATAGTTCTGGAGATTATATTTGTTGTATTATATAAATTTTGGAAAGGAGATTATATTTTTTGTACACTTTTTAACCATCTTATGATCTTTGGTTTAGAAACGCAACCAGCAAACCATGCACTCGAACTAGTCTACTTAGAGTGCCTTAGTTTTTTTTTTAATCCACTTAAGCCTATTGATCTATTAGACCTTAAAAGGCTAGTAAAATTGCGATGTTAAAATAAGATATTCATAACCTCTTGCACAATTTTTCATAATATTTGTAAAGAGGATGTATATATTATAGTTTCATTCATATAAGAACATCTTATGGGCTTTGATGAAATCATGTTTCATTTAACAATTGTCCTTTGTTTAATCCATGACAGACATAGATCATGGGAGAATGTAAGTAAGAACTTTATTAATATCCTTAATGGTCACTTTCCCTGCATTGCGATGTTGTCAATAATCGAGGAAGAAGGACCTATTACCACCAAATTTGCATGGGAAAATTTGTGAACTTTCTATCTTTTGATTGGCATAACAAAGTATATTAGAACAACAAATTTTATCCAAAAGGAAACAAGGGAAACAATATTCCACATCCATCCATGACTGTAAGTAACTAAAATATCATCTCAGCTTCCAGAAGATGAGAAACATTGTAGTGGTAATCAAGGAATATTATAGCTCTAAGACTCAACACAACTCAATAGTCTGGGCTTAGAGATTCAACCCTAGCAAATGTGAGAGACAACGTCAAAGGGATGTGATATAGGGAGTGATAGGTACCATGATGGTGCATACCATGGACGAATTATATTGTTCAATGCTTCATCAAAATTAGCAAATTTTCACACTAATTTCATCATGGACAAGATAATCTATAGTTGTATGTAGAAAATGTACCATGAGGATATTTAGCTTCCTTATGCATAACGTGTATTTGATTGTGCTATCTGGTTTAGTTTTGATTTTGATAGAGCCAACCTTAAAGGAAGACTGTAAAAAGGTAAATGCAGAAATTTTTTATGCCTTCGGCACTCATGTATGTCACTCTTATGTATTATGTAGCAATGCATTTACCTTCTACACCAGCATGTCAAGCACATAAAAATATAGCTTGTAAATGAACCATCAACAAAATAATTTATTGTTGGGGAAACCCACATGCAATTTTCTACAAAGCCAACCTTTGTTAGAGATGTTTTAGGGCCAACCTATCAAAGCATACATGTTCTCATATATATATATATATATATATATATATATATATATATATATATATATATATATATATATATATATATATATATATATATATATATATATATATATATATATATATATATATATGAGAACATGTGCATTGTAGACTGTAAATAACACATTTTTCTGTCTGAAATCCACCATGGATAAGTGTAACTCGATGATAGCAGTATGTTATATTTTCTTGAGCAGGAACAATGAGGTAAGGGGTCAGGCACTCTATAACATTCTTAGGTGATTCAACTAATTTGTAGTAGTAGTTGGGAAAAACTTTTTAGCATGACAGTCAACCTCAGTTTGGTAGAAGTACATTATTTCAAATCATAGCTAAGAGTATGTTCTAGAATGTTGAGTAAATATCGATAAAAAATAAGTCAAGGTGCTTTATGTTTGTAGGCCAAGGAGACACTTATACCAACACAAGAGTTCCTCTAATAGATTTGCAAGGCTGTTATAGAGAAATTTTGGAGATATTTTAACGAGTACAAAAACTTTTGTATACTGACAACCCTCAAGTGACCACAATATCAATTCATTGCAGCATACAAAATAATTTTCTGAGAAATTTTGACAGTTGTAGCAATCTTCCTACAAAGCATATTAATGCAACCTGAAAAAAAAACGTATGAATTAGATTACTTTTCAATGTTAAAGGACTGTATTGTGGGAAGCAATAGAGTTCTTGTAGCATCATTTTGAAGGAATTTTTGTGGATTGCAATAACGCATAGAACATTACATTAGAACAAAAAGGGATATTGACTGAGGGTTAGGAAGATATGTCTCATTTTGGGGCTAGAAACAAAGTTCTCCAAAAAGAAGTCACTTTTAGCTCATCGTCAACACAAATACACATGGAGTTGGAGAGATGGCTTAACGTTTGGGGGTTTGACCCATCCTCTACTCATGTACCAACTTCAGATCTCTCATACCATATTCTAGAATTTTCACATATAGGGAGAAGGATTATCTCTAATATGAGGAATTCTCTAACCTAGTGCCCTACTTTACAGTCAGCCCATTATTTTATTGGCTTGTAGTATTGGAGCTAGCACCTAACTATGGAAATTTAGATCATGGAGTTGGCATAGATTTTGAGGTGATCATAGATGAATTGTTGATTTGGAGACCTACGCACCCACCATTTTTTATGGAGTTTTTCTTGGTTTGGTTTGGGTTGGTCATCAAGGTGTCGCTTCACCCTCCACCCCACTTGGAGTCTTTTTTCAAATAGCTATGACCTTTATAAGTGGAAACCATGCCACATATGCTAGCATTATCTCATGAATCATTCACTTGGATAACATAGTGCCCACTTTACTTGGGGTACGTTGAGGGATTTTTGGTTACTCTTCACATTCCTTTCCTTCTTGATGGATGTTAGACACCACACATGCATAGTGCCTATTGATGCCAAAAATGAGGTACACTTGAAGTTTTTGAGCAAAATGCATAAGTCAACTAACGGCCCTGGTTGGAACAAATGTTGGTCCAAAACCAAGTGATCCCTATCACACATCTGAGATATGCCTTAAAAAAATATTATATGTTGTCCATGTGTAAAATGTGATTGATGTAAGGAGATTTTAAGCAATAATAACAATCAGATTTATAACAGTTCTTGAAGTCTTGTGATAAGATATGTTGCACTTGATGATTTGAATCTGACCTTAAAAACATTAAGTTTTTTTTTTACCCAAATGCAAATGACATTAGAAGATATTTTTGTGGCCCCATTGAACTATTCTATGATCTCTATTGATAGTAGTGAATTTAGCCTCAACAAGACTTAGTTGTTGAAGGATGCATTGTCAAGAGTATAATTGTTTTTGGTACAATCTAAAGGGCATCGTTGCTGCAATTTTTAAGGTAGTGTCAATCTGAATTGAGTCATAGGTAGAGTAAATCATCAGAGATGAAATACAATGGTTTGTAGTACACTTTTACCAAGTTCAAACAACAATGTTAGGTTTCTAATGCATAACCATAACAATCACAAACTAATTAACTTGAGGCAGATTTTGGAGGATACTGTGCAACATATCCTGATACAATTTATGGCAGAAAGGTTCCTAATCGTTAAATGCATTAAAAATGGGTCTAACACCTTGAAAATTACAATATTGTCTTGTCACGAAATCTAGAGAGTGTCTTTTTGGATTGTGGAAAGTAAATTTTGTGTGTTAGCTACCTTATTGAGAGTATGGAAGGATACATGCAGAACCCATAATATATCAAAAATATTAGAGGGAATGGGTGGCCTAATTTCATGCACTATTTACTCCTGGAAACAATGGTTTGACAACCTTTATCTAGTAGTGACTACAAGGTAAACCACTTCATAATTTTCTAATAATTTTGAGGATCAAAATTGTCCAAGCATTTGACATTTGGAACTCTACTCTAAAGCAACCGCAGAATGAAACTGTGACAGTTTATTTGGACGAATATATGATAGAAAAAAGGCCAAATATACTACAACAAGGTTACTCTCCGTAAAGCATGCAAAGGAAAACCATTTACCTAGTCATAAAATCTATGTATTTGTATTGTTAAAGAGCCATATAGCAACAATTTGGGATTTATACTGGAAATGAAATTGTTCCCATGATTCTTTTTGACACTTTAGAAATAGGACTGAACAGTGAGGAACATCATGACTAATTTTATTATAGTCCTTTGTTGTCATCTAGGAACAAAAATATAGAAAGGGATAAATTATCCTCAACTATAAGTTTCCCTCACTAGATTCATTCCCTACAAAGGAAAAAAGGAAGCCATTTGGTTGAAACTTGGGGATGAAAATAACGACTATTTTTCAAATTCCAAGAAAAGTACTAAAACTATTTTGGAAATGGAGAATGGGGAGGGTAATCTTGTCATAAGTTTTAATGAACTAGTTGGTCTAGGGGTGAATCATTTTAATGAGATTTTTCAGAAGCCAAGAAGTACTAATATTGATGAGCTCATCAAAATTCCTTTTTATTTCCCCAAATTAAGTAATGAGGAGGGGAACAAGGCTATTTATGAAGAAACATCCTTCTAGGAACTATTGGTTGTACTTTCTAAATTCGAGAAAGACGAGTCATCGGCCCAATGACAAGACTATTTGATTTTTTTAGTGGTTTCTTTAATATTCTTGGCACTTATCTACTCTGAGTGGTGGAGGAAGTAAGGATTGTTGGTAAGGTTTGTGTTCCACTTAACACTACATGTTTAGCCATAATACCTAACTTTATAAGCTAAGGACCTATGATTATTGTCATTCTATTCTACTATTCACTTAAGTATACAAGATTATCTCAAAGGTACTAGTTATTAGGCCAAATAGATCACTTTTAGGTATCATTTCCCCTAAATAGTTTGGTTTCTTGGAGGATAGGAATATTCATGAACCAATTGGTGCTTCTAAGGAGGGATTGCACTGAATCAAAGTCAAGAAGTTTCCTTCTATGGTACTAAAGTTGTCTCTCTCAAAGGCATATGATGGATCTTTTTGGCTTTATCTAAGACTTCTTTGTGTATTTATTGGATCTAACCTTTCTATTGTTAATTTGATCGGGGCTACATCTCTTCAATCTCATTCGTATTACCTATGAATGGGTCAAACACTCCTTTAAGCAATTCAACTGGCTTAGAGGGCTTCCCTCTATCCCCTTACCTTTTTTTTGGTAGTAAAAGGTCTCCTCAAATCAATTCAAGAGGTTGAGAACTCTAAAGGAGATGAAAATGGGAGATAAATGTTGTAAAGTGGTTTGATTTATTTCAAAAAATAATTCCTTTTTGTAATTCACTTGATTAAAAAAGGTGAAAAATATTTTTTAGCAATTCATTGCAATAAATTGATTTTTTCATGAATCGCTTAAATTGGAATTAATTGCAACTACACAATCAAATTTTCCACTAAAGCTATAAAAATAGGTTAAATAGGGAGATCAAAATACAATTGATCAATTGAGAGAAGCTGAAGACCAAGAAAGAAACAAACACAAAGGTTGTATGGAATCCATACACCATTCATACAACAAATATGTATAATTATATTGATTTGTATAACATATCCACATCGTTATACAAATGTTTACATCAAAGCCAATTTTTTCTTGTAACATTTAACTGAATAAAAATCAAATTTGAAAAATAAAGTATCTATGTCTAAAATTTTGTTATGATTCAATTGTTTACATTAATAGGTATTATGTGATTAATGAAATCTTCAAAAATTTAAGTTATTTCTATTAAAGTAATTATAATGAGTTTTAAATAAGATAAGATAATTTTATTAATGTCTATGGGTGACCACAAGAGTAGGTCAATGGGACTAAAAGATACATCTAGTGTAATAACAAGACATGCGGGAGTCCAAATGCAACTCCAATGTAACTCCAAAACTAATAAGACTAAAATAAGACCAAAATAAAAAGGTACAATTAGTGAATGTATAAAATCATATCTAAGGAGCAAAAATGTAAAAGATGAAGTATGTTTGTTAATAGACTATGTAACTCCAAAGATGTGAAGGGGAATTTTTACAAACACCTCGAGCTGGAATTTTTACAAGGGGACCCGTGACACACTTGTTATTTATAGCTAATGTACTTTTGTTTACATATGTTTATGTTAATCAAGGTTTGAAAATGAAGGAAAATTTAGATTTATACTACTTGGAAAATGGGATTGAGATAAATGAAAAACATACTATAATCTTCAACCATTTTTAATGAAGCCCAACTAGATTTTAAATATGATTTACAGAATTTGTCACCATTTCAAAGACTAGACCTTAACTTAGGTGTAAATCTCTTAGTATTTACTCTAAAACCTAATGGGTATCAATAAAAGATTAGTCTTGACTTCTTGGTAAAATTAAGAGGAGGATTACCTTATGGTGCAATCGATGGCTTTCTAATGGGAGAAGATTTATATTGGTTAAATCGATTATAGAGGTTATTCCAATCTATTGGAAAACAATATCCCACATTGCAAACGGGGCATTGAAGATGATAAGGAGATGAAGTTACACTTTTTTATGGAAAGGACATTCTACAAAAGGTAGTTTTCATTTGTCTAAGTAATAGTCTTTGGCGCTTCCAAAAAATGGAGGGGGGAAGGGACTTGAACGTATAAATCACTTTAGAATGACTCTATTTGGTAAGATAAGGTAGTAATTTGGATTGATGTCTAATGAAGGACCACAAAAGTAGGTTAATAGGACTATTTCAATATAAAGTTGTATGTATATAGTGGGAACAGTAAAACAACTCCTATAAAAAGCAAAGATAAAGAATGAATCTAACCTAATCTCAATCATGGAGAACAAGCTCTAAAAATGGAGGGCCACTCCAATAGAGTGATGTACAAAATAGGTGGCTCCAAGAGCTAGAATACAAATGTTGAAAGTAAATCATGGTCCGTTGAGACCATCTCTCCTAACATCCAAAGTTGAATGGAGGAAGCTCAAAATAGAATGTTTGGTAGAGGAGCCAAACAGGTGGCTAGATTATATACTATGTAGTCACTGAAAGGAGGTGGACAAACTATAGAATCTATATGATCTCCTCTAGCCACAAGGCTATCAAGGTCTCTGTGGTATTTGGATTGCCTTCCTAGTCCTAAAAGAGTCTCTAGAATCTTATATTTCGATCTAGTTTGTGGAGGATTATTATACATGAATAATTGCTCTAGACACTTTATTAGATTGGATAAAAAAGAGAAAGCTAGCCCATAAGGAATGTGTGTAACTAGTGGAAGGCTTTGGTCTTAGCGTCCCTAATTGCAAGTAGACACTTGGTTTGAAGAGTTTATGATAGAACTGAGGTGAGGATAGGGGTAGATTTAATTTTAGGGTATGGTAAAAATATTCCTTTACCTCTATATCTCATCCAAGTTTTAAATGATAGAGATTTATTTACACTAAATTAGGTGGTGGATTTGAATATTACAAATATTTGGAAGAAAGGTTAGAAAACCTCCAGTATGTTGGGTCTAGAGGGTGAACTAATTGTTTAAATCCATGAATTAAGGAGGGGTCACATCATATTAGTTTAAAGAGGTGGTGAACTGGCTTGGTCTTTGAATAAGACAAGTGGTTTGTATACCAGAAAGTTGGGGTGATTAGCTTTAAAATCTAAACAAAATGTTCCTAGGAAGTGGTGGTGGTGGGAAAAAATCTAGAAAGTCAAGGTCCTTAAGAATACTATCATCCACATGTGGCTAGCCTTAGGAAATGTTACAGAGGAGACAGTTCTAGGGGATTAGTATGTGTGTACTTTATAAGAGCTATGTAGAGAATACTTTTTCAATTATCCATAGAGAATATTGCTTACCTTCCTATTTTTTGTACTTATATTTCACAAGCCGAGGCTGAAATTTCTAACTCGCTCAACTTGAGACAACTACGGGATGGTAATAGTATCAATGGCTGCCTTCAACAATGGTTTCAATTCCTAGCTATAAAAAAGCTTGAAACTATTCCTTTTCTCATGTTGTGGAGATTGTTTACCTAGTTGCGCATGCAACTTCTCTTTTAATAGTACAATGCCAATCCAACCATTTTAATAAACAAGAAGAAAATAACTCATGCTCAACCCATAATGACTTATTCCCCATTATGAGTGGGAGGATAAGGAAGAGAGATATGTGTCAACAAATAATTGAAAGTATGGTTTAGAAATAGGAAAAGAGTGTCTCGCCTAGCTGAGGAGACAAACAAACCTTAACTTTGTCCACTAAACCTCTTCCTCTGCTTCTCTCGCCTCTAATGCCTTTGTTGTTTTCTAAGATGGCGATACCTTAGTTGTTGGTACATGATGAACTTGGACAACTATTTCTCAATGAATTCTACGTCTAGCCCTGGAATTGGGTGTAAACCTATAAGCTTTGAACTCATAACCCTTACTTGGTTAATGAATTATGCTTCTGTCTCTAAAATTGGATGTAAACCTATAAGCTCTAGAATCATAACCCTTTCATTTGTAGAAAAATCCTGCATTTAAAAATCTTAATTTGTTTTAGGAAATTGAGTGGATTTGTGTGCAGGCATGATTTTCGTCGCTTGGGGTTATGTAGGTGAGCCTCATTAATACCCGCAACATGTCCGCTGAGCCTAAAAACAAAAAAAAAGTTGCATTGAGTAAGAGAAAAAGGTAACGTTCCCTTCAACCCTTCTTTTCCACTCATATTATTCTCCCAACCATATTGTTGGCATGCCATATTGTTAGCATTTAATATTTTTGCAAACTCTTGTCTATTCATAGCCATGGATACACATTATATTATTGTTGCCATGCATTTTAATTCGCTATATCAAAATTACAACTGATTGAAAAAATGGATAAACAACCTATAATAACTGGACAACAATTTAAATGTTTAAAAATTAAGTAAAAATAAAGAATGAAAAGAAAACTTGATAAGACTTAATTGTAAATATTAAAAAATCTAGCCAAATTTATAGGGAAACATTCATAAATATTAAGCAGCATACTATTCAACAATCAGTGAAATTGGATTTGACACAAAAATAATTCAAAGACCAAAACATTATTGGAAGAAAAGAAAAACTAAAACACCAAAATGGGAAATAGCGAAATAACTGAAATAAAGAAGTGCACGCTACACAAAGTCTAGAGTTTAGACCACAACAACAGAAAATAGAAGACAATGAAAGAGCAAAAAAATTGGAAAGCTATGAGGATTTAAAAAGTTAGGCCACTAATCTGATGCTTGAATAAGAAGAGACATCAACACTGATAGATTTTGAACAAAAATAGACAACCTACCAATATATAAACTTTCTAAAAGATAATGGAAGGAAAATGGCCCAAGGGGTTAGCTCGACTTATTGTCACTAATCTTGCTGAGCATTTGGATAGTTCCATGTTAAAAGGTTCCTCGTTCGGATCCTATTTTGTTAAGAACACTAGTTTGCACCGACAAGTTTATAAGGATGACATAAGTGAATGTGGAAAAAATCCCTGTGAGATTTTCCTTTGGATAATAAAAGATAATGGAAAGAAAATAAAATATTTGATCTAAATTGTAAGCCCAATTTGTCTATATAACAATCAAATCTGAATTGCTAATTCTTAAAAAGAAATTATATGTAGAATTATTTACACTTAATATGTTGTATATACAAACCTAAATTTGATTACCTTTATGGTTTGTTGCAGGAAAACTTTGCCTGGGTAAAATTTCAAAATCTTTCTTCTTACATATGAGATGAAATGCTAAAAAAAAAAGGTAACCAATTCATTATTTTAAATTCTCTAATGAATTTATCACACATCCATTCATAACAAGCCTCTCTAATATCAATATAGATAACAGACTATCAAAAGCTGCACATGTACTTATATTTTCACAGTTTTCTATGAAATTAGGTTGTTGAGATGATGGCCACCAAGTCTGAGTTCCACACGTACTTATATTTGCACAGTTTTCTAGATAATTAGGTTGTTGAGATGATGTCCACCACGCCTGAGTTCCATATAAAGAAGATGTTGAAGGGGGTACACTATGTGGGCCTGAGGATTGAGAGAAGCTTGCAGAGGGGAATGGCAGTGGTGGAAATTTTGATGGGGGTACTTGGGAAACTGGCATTGTTCCTACTGAGAAAGGAGGCACTGACCCAAAACTTATAATATGAACAGATGATGAGCTAATTGGTGGATTCATGCTATTGGGTCCCCTAGAGAAAGGATGAAGATTTGTGGGAGTTACTTGATTAAAATATGAAGATCCATTCTTTTCTTGAGCAGATGCGTTCACATCGCTTGCTGGACCAAAATGGGGCCTCAACCGATCCTGCAATTGTCCAGGTGCAGATGACGACAAAATTGCAGTTGGTCTGAGAGAAGCATTAGCTAGTTGTGGAAAACAGGTGGACCACCATAAGGTGTTCCTGCAGGCCTAGCCATTGGACGAATAACATGGTCAGGCCTTGCTGCATTTCTAAATGATGGAGTAGTAGTTGGCATACCAGATGGTGGAGCAGCTGGTTGTCGTGCATGAATTGGAGCTGAGAAAGGCATGCCAGTGGGACGAATATCAACTGGTGTGAATGGCGAAGGCCTAGAATTTTGCATAGCATACAGTCATAGACCCGGCCTCGGGGATTGTGCTCCTGCCCAAGGAGGCCAAGACCTACCAATATGAATATTTTGCATGTTAACTGCTAGAGATACTCTAGAATCTATAGGCAATGTAAATGGCTGCTGCGTTTTGTAACCCATAGAATTATTCCGTGTTGGAGGATAACCGGTCCCCTGAATTGGGGGCCCCTCACCCGAGGGAACCTCAGTAAAAAAACGGATGTATGTTTCATGCCAAAGATGATTCGCATATATGGCAGTGGGTATGCCATCTAATAGAAAAATTTAGTTTAATAAAATAAGTTATGCAAAAAAAAATAGGAACGAAAACGAAACTAGGATAACCCAATAGAGAAACCACAAAGATATATTCAGCTCATGCTTAATTTGGCTAATATACAACATAGTGTCTTGATCTATAGGTTATTTTCATGATTTAGTTCAGCACACTAAGCTGTCTGAATCGAAACTAGGACCAAATCAAACCCTACAATAACTCAATGGTAGAAATTCTATTGCGAAGTTTGGAGATTTAGTACCTGGAAAAATAAGCATCCTTCGTCCAGTGCAATAGCTGAAAATTCTCAAAGGAAAAAAAACACAATTACTCTTGGAGGCTGAGTTCAGCAAGAACTGGCATAAACATACTTCAAATTGAAAGGATAACCTAGCTGAAGATCGAGTTTCAAATGAACTCCCAGAGATCTGTATTCCAAGGTATGAACTGTCAGCAAATCTAGTGATTTTGACGGCAACTTCAGCTATTTGATGGTAATCTGAAACATGCGGATGCTCCCGCCCATCATTGTTATTGTTTCTTTGGTAATCACCGGCCAGAAGTGTTAACAGGTGAGATAAATATGTTAGAACATCAAAATAAGTGAAAATGAAAATAAAATAAATGCAAAAGACTATGTCGCTGCCACACAATTTCCTTTAATAGGTATTTGAGATCCGATTGCGGATAACCTTGAGCTTGAAAGTGGCAACGATTCCATTAAAATGTTAAAACCGTTCATACATGATAGATAAATACCTAATGTCACGATAGATACCTAATAAATTCTCTTTGCATAAATATTTTAATAATAAATTCTCTTTGCATAAATATTTTAATAATATAAATTAAGTTATAAATATCAATTTATTTTTATTTTTAAAATGGAATTTTCATTTCGTATTTGATGTGATATCTTAAAATTATTTTTACTCAGTTAATATTTCATTTCCTTTTATAAGATTATTTTAAAATTATTTTTACTTAGTCAACATTTTATTTTCTTTTCTAAGGTTAGGAAATAGGTTAACACACCATGACCTATGGGAATATGGAAGGAATGTAAGCCTCCTCTTTATGGACTATAAGCTAGTAATTCCAAGTTGTATGATTATTCTTGAATAATGGTGATGAGTCAATTTTCATTCATGGATAGGAGTTAATGAAGGTTATATTCACTAATATTTTGACAAGTTATAATAATGTTTCCCTCTTGAAAAAAAAAGAGCATTTTGTTCTTATGTAAAACTGCTTCTACTTGGTTAAGAGTTCATCTTCCTCATACGTAACAAAACAGGTTACAACCCAAGACCCAAACACATCTAACAGGAATGAAAGTCCCTTATAAACCACCAATTAATTATTCCAAGAGACATGGTTTCCCTTAAATAATGAGGATGAGTCGAATCGCATTCGTGAATAACAATGATAGATGATTGTCCCCTATATGAGCTAACAACTAAGTTAGATAGGGTCTCCCATGATTTAAAAACAAACAAACAAACAAACAAAAAAATTATGGAATTTTTAATGATAAATGAGAATTTGAGTGGAGTAGATATATAACATGAAAATGATAATTAGTTTAAGCATCTTAAAAGATGAGATGATTTTTTATTTGTGACTCAAATTTAACGGTAGAGAAATAAATATTTTAATTTGAAATTTGGTAAGGATTATTTTGAGTTGATGGAAAAAAAAAATCTTACATGTGGAAATTGTAGAATTTGATTGTGTTAGGAATATTTAAGGGTGTTGAATTTATTTTTCATCCAAAAATATTCATTTCATCAAATCCAAAATTACAACTTCACTCAAAATTGGGTAATAAAAATTTTACAATGGTAATTTAAAAAAGTGTAAATCAAACATTGAACCTTCTTCCAATAATTCTTATATGAACTCCCCACGTGCAGATGAATTCACATCGTTGTTAGTCCCTCACATCCTTCTCAAGGCTTGGACATGTGGCATCAAATTGCACAACCATTAGCATGAAACTATTCATGACATTCAAATGGAGTTCATTAAGGCTAGTGTTTGTCTGGATGTTGTTTCGTCTTAAATCAACTCATCATTATAGGGTGCCCTTTCTACCTTACTCAACCACAATGCTGATGGAAATAGATGATGTATTTTAATCCGTTAAGAAGCAAGGAGCTCAACTCTAAGTTTGGTGGTTTATCTAGTATGTTCTAGCTTACTTTTATGTGTTTCTTTTTCCTTCGATTTCTTAGTCTATGAATTGGGATTTTCAACCTTTCTTATATAACTCTACTCTCCCCCTCAATCCACCAGTTGATCACTTATGTTGGCCTCCTTTGAACCTCCCACATCCCTATCCCTATTCTAAATTAAGCTTGGAAATTATGTGGTTCCTTCATCCTTGCACACATTGTCTCCTCCTTACCATAGTGTGCCTCCTCATCACCATGCCCCATCTTGGAACAACCCAAGGCCATTGATATTGAGTGGGTGATGAGGGAAACCTTGAATTTGAGCCTATAAAAATGGTAAGAACTTAGCTACCATTTATTGCAAGCACACACTCTGGTATTCAGGAATGAGATAGATATAGTTAATATGGAGCCTTGAGCATAGAGGTGTCTCCTCGAGAATGAGGAGATTAAAGAAAATATAGGAAACTTTGTTGGATACCATTCATGGTCATTACAAAGAGTATCTTTAGTGTGTCAATTTCTACTAGAAAGTAAGACAATTATGGGCAAGGTGTTAGTGGATAGGGGTGAGATCTAACAAAAAAGAATCCAATGCATTGATGCCCTTCAAATACAAGTCTGTAAATTGGACAACAAGGTGTATCTTCTAACAAAAAATATATGTATAATTAATGTATTTGTCGTCATCGTTAATATATTTTTCATGAAGGCTAAGGCCATCATCTAATCATTTATTATCATTTGTTGTAATACTAGGGAGAGGATAAGGCCAACCTAGTAAAATTTGTACATGTAAGCTCATTAACCGCTCAAAAAATCCCTCCTTGTGTATAAATACACCACAACTCTGATTTTTATTCCATCATCTTATGATATTCTTGATCCCCCTTATAGAGAGTTTAATGCCTAAGGGCACATATCTCTATGAATCTCTTATGTAGCACACTTGTGCTTGGGCGTCTCTAGTGCACAAGGGTTATCTCTCTCCAGAACATGTGTCCAAGTATCATCAGAATTTTTAAAGACTTGAGGATATGGTTAGAAGTTATGGCCATATTTTTTCCACACACTCTTACTAGGTTAGCCTTTGAATGGTTTGAAAACCTTCCCAAGAACTCTATAGGGACTTTTGATGAACTATGTGATAAGTTTTTGGCAATGTACGCTCTTAAACCAATCGATGTATTTTAAGTGTTTTGGCTTATATGATTAAAGAAAGGAAAGTGGGAAGTTGTTGGGTCTCCAAAATGTAATCCACTTTCACCTTCTTTTCCATTATTTTACCCTCATTGTGTAACTCTGTAACTCTATAAACCCTACATTGGTAACCATTTTCATGACCATATGGGTTTATTATTATTATTTTCCAAAGTCATTAATTTCAATTATTTTAAGTGAATTTGTGATTAATTATTATGAAATTGACATGTTTTCATATATATATATATATATATATATATATATATATATATATATATATATATATATATATATATATATATATATTATAATAATGACTTATATATATATTTCATAATATATATATATATATATATATATATATATATATATATATATATATATATATATATATATATATATATATATATATATATAAGTGTTATGAGTTTTATGATATGGTAGGCCTACTTGAATATTTTAGAAGTGTCATAGTTGGCCTCCTAACTATAATTTCGAATTTCAAACGCCAACTCATGAGGATTTGTAGAATATTTGAGGAAGATATGAATCATTAAGCTAAGCACATTCAAAGGATAAGAATCATGGAGGTTTTGATATGTGTCCTTATCAAAACTATGAGAGAATTTGGAGAGGATTTGTATCTTTTATTTTTAGGAGATTGGTTGAGACAAATGTGGATTTGGGAGAGATTTGAGGGATATGTATTTATTGATTAGTTGTCTCTAGTTTTTGTATAAATAGGGGTGCATCCTACAAAGGATCCCATGTATCTAATGTACATCCTATCTATTTATTCATCCATCTTGTAATCTTTTTGGAGCTTTTCTACATCTGTATGAAATATAAGTTGTTGTTCTGATCTCCAAGATGTGATAGTTGTTTAGTTTGTATACTGAGGCATGGAGGGCCCCCTTCAACCACATTTTTCATATCTTTGTATATATTCATAACATAGTATAGTTTTGTCATTTCATTTCCTTTCAACAAGTGTGCTTTCAATTATGCAAGTGTGAATGTGATTTCCTTTTAGCAAGTGTGCTTTCAATTATGTAAGTGTGAGTATGATTTCATTTCGAGAAGTGTGATTTCAATTATGCAAGTGTAGTGTAATTTTCAATTCTGCAAGTGTGGTGTGATTTCCTTTATGCAAGTGTGATTTTCATTTATGCAACCATGGTCTGATTTCCCGTATGTAAGTGTGGTTTCGATTTCCTTGGTTTGGATTTAATTTTATTTATTTTCTTAGTTTCAATTGCATTAGATTAATTTAATCTGAAAGATAACCATCCAATACATATAGTACAGGTATACCTAGTCAGTTTATGAAACCGCAAGTTGAAAAATTAATTGAAAAGGATTTAACTAACAATTAAATCACCTAAAATTTTGGCATTGTTTTTGGGAAGGTATACATAGGTGTTTAAATTGAAGTTTATACAACTCATCATAGGTGCATTCATTTTTAGATGCATGGTTAAAAGCATGTTAAAATCATTTTGCATTTTAGATTTTAATAATTTTTCAAAACTTCGTACTAATCTGAGAGTACGACAGGAATTATCAACCAGTTGGAGTAATTCAAAAACAATTAAGGAATTTGAGGAATGTCCTTCGAAGAACTCTCTTGAATCTCTTGAATCCTAGCAAAAACTAGGATATCTGCTTCTCTCGAAGATTATATTTTAATTGCAATAATTTTTTTTTTTGTCTCTCCACATCCACAAGAAGATCTTCAAGTCTCTTTTGGTTCCTCTTGTCAATTTTTTGAAGAGACTGGAGAATCATGCAATACTGTTGATGGGGAGAAACTACTAGAATCTGAGGAATGAAAAATAAAGGAGGATATTCAAAGTGATTTAAACCAAGAAAGGAATCAGGAATTTCATGGCCTTATTGAAAGTTGGTTCCAATCAAGGACCAAATCACCTTATTTCTTAATTGCATTATCAAAACAATTGGTTTTTCATGTTTTGATGTGTTTTAATGCATGATTTTTAGAACTAAGCATTAATATATTTTACTCCTATTACGCACATGGTTACACTGGAAATATACATACACTTGAAACAAATTTTCTATTTCCAGTAGAATAGAGTAGGATAGAATCAATGAATAAAAGCCAAGTTTGGTGATGTGTTTTTCTTTTAAGTTTATAAGTTAGATTTAATTTTATTTGCAATTTTTTTTGGTGGTGCAGTAAAATCCACCCAGCAAACTAATCAATTTCACGAAGATGTAGAAAGAGAAGGAATATTTGAGAAGAAGCAGAATAAATAAGAGTTTTGAGAGTCTTTTAATTTCACATTCTAAATGAATAAAGAGCTTCAATATTGTTGACTATGCTCTCTTATTTCACTCTCTGTGATCTGGAATATCATAAAAGAAAATTGAACAATGTTAGTTTTAAAATTTTGTAATAAAAATTGGATAAAAAATCTAAATTCATAATCAAAAGTATAATTACATACCTTTATAAAGCTAAAACAGAAAAGTTGATGTTTCCAACAGATCCAATGCTATTGAAAACCCCTATTTTGCTTTTTTCCAACTGATTTGGCCAAAAATTGAGAAAGATATGACTGTTTTAAGTTTCTACCTAAGTATGTTGTTAATTAGCGTACAATTCGACCCAAACCCAACTAATGCACTCAGAAATCGGGAACGGTGCATGAATCTAGCCTTCTCGATCGGTGGGTGAATTTTTAGGATAGTTAAAAATACTCCCAATCCTCCGTTCCATGGTCATATTGCGTTGCATGGGACTAGGAGCTAAGGCTTAGCCCTGACCCCCTCCCCCAAAAGGGCGCATTTTAAACTTAAATATATGTTTTTGGGTTATATTTAGTAACGAACAATATAGTTGAGTTGGTAAAGAGATTTGGTGGTGCACATGAAGTCTTAGGTGCAATTCTTGTTGAGGCAATTCAACATCCAAACATAATTTTGGCTGTCATGAGGAGGCCACATGGTAACCAATGGTTGGTCCATGTGGCACTTCCTCGTTGGCCCACCACTCCACCCTATTGACCAATAAAAATTAAACGCATCAACCAGTGAAATAGTGATAGGTGTCAATCACGCATTGGCCAATGAGGCACAACCAATTTTCATAGTCAACTTGTCATGATAGCGTACGGACTGCTGACTGGCCATCCTTGCAAACTCAAAATTTCATTTTTTAGTTGTTTCCTAAAATGATCAGAACTCGATTCCGGGAGCATCCGAAGTCAGATTTCAATTAAACAAAGTGCATTCGATTCAGAGCAACGAGATATATGCTTTACCATTGGTTTCAAGATGATCCAAGAATTTTTAATTTTGAGCATTTTCTTGATCCACAAGATCATGGACAATGGTGGAGTGCTACATAAAAAAGAAAAATGTAGTTACATACTTCAACTTTCATAAAAACCTGAAAATATTAACAAACCCAACTACGATAACTGAAAAACCACCATCCGAGTGTAATCCCGAGTTGTAAAGCGGCAAGGCAGTGCAACAATCTGTGTTTTTGGTAGCTCCAGAATCGACACAATTTAGTAGCTTATGTAAATTTGGCTTATGGTATATTGATGAAGCATTAAGGGTGTGGAACTCAAAATTGGCTAGAAACAGGTAAAAGTGCATTTAATTTTTCTTGAATTTGTTTCATGAATTTGTTTTATTAGTACTATTGTCGGCTGGATAAATCGTTCTTGTGGACAAGATCGATCTCCCTAGTATCAACAGATATCTAGCGACAAGCAGAACAAGAAAATCTACCTTTCTCTAAATATTGCGATTTATAAATAAAAACCAAGAGGTGTTTTAGACCCTACCTTAAGTCCAACGCTAGTTTGTGGCAGCCACGCTTTGACCGTCCAAATGAGTTTCCTTTTAAGAACCTACAAACACAAACAAGCACACATCAAATAACACCTTCATAGCCAATATAATAAATCATATTCATCATGGTGATCAAGGAATCCATGAAATAAACCATAAGAGATAGCTTATTGAGAAAAATAAACTTGATTGTATTAACTTTAAACAAAGAAGAACTTTACAACCTTGGTGCCTTGATGTTGTACAAGCTCCTCCCAGGGTCCAAGCAAGAATATCCTCTACTTTGACAAGCTTCACACTCTTCCCAATGAGATCAAAGGGTATGTAATCTCTCCTCTCAAGCTCAATTAGGAAGTCTAAATTCCAACAGAATTTACCCTCAAAAATCTTCAACTTTCAACCTCCCTAGTAACCAACCCAATGCCTCATTTTATAGTGCAGAGGAAGGAAGTTACAGGTCCACCTATGAAGGGATAGAGTCCTCCTTCAAAGGGATAAGCTCCTCACATCAAGGGGTTAGCTCCTTTAGTTATGGGATGCATGAACATCAAAGGAGCGAACTTGCCACCTCAAGCTTCCCTCTAGAAGCTTCCAGAAATAACCCAAAGTGAGTTTTTAAGAATGTACTTGCGCCTTTTTGACTTTTACAAGGGTCCGCACCCTTTACATAGAAACAGAGCGGGCGGGTCCGCAAGGGACATGACAGACGGGTGCGGGACTGCAGGTAATGCTAAGAGAAAGTGCGGAACCAGAGTTTTAGAGATTTTCAAGGACTTTCCCTCATTTTTCAAGGCTTCACATGAAGAGCTGAGGTTTAAGACTTGCATAGGAGGAAAGTATGAGTGGTGATAGACTCACACTGACTACAGAATGTCATGGTGACAATATTTTGTGTAACAGATTGCCCCCTAAAGTGCGAAGTCTATAATAGATAGTATTTCTCATCTAAGAAGAGTGAAGTACTTTATCATTTCAAGGATCATCCTATGGAGAGCCTGGTTGGAACCTGTAAAAACATTCAATACAAAATATATATATGTGATCATATCATCGCTGAGGTAGGCATTCCCATACTCATATCAAAATTGACTAGAAAACTAACTAAACTGCTCTGATATAGGAATGATCTTGTAATACATCACAAGTATAGACATATGTAGACACAGTATGGGTGCAACCATCTGTTTATGAATAGTCCACTGTATAATGAATAACAAAAATTCCTCGCAGCCTGGATGGTGGAAACTAGATCCAGGGTCTTGATTTCTACTTCCCGAAATAATACGATTCTATCCATGTGAATGAATGTGTTGAAGTCGAACATGGTAGAAACCACTTGATTACCAGTCAATGATGTAAACTGTTAACAAGTGTGAGAGAAACCACTAGTAATGTCAATGGCTCTCAAAGTACACAGTACAATCCATGAAATGTGAATAGGTGAGTTGATGTCGAACATTTCGCGGAATCCTTTGATCGAAGATCAATGATACAACCTATCGTCGAAGGTGAGAAACCTGCCATTGAGGCATGCATATTCCAAGGTACTGACGATTTCTAGATCATGTTTCTAGATAATGAGCTGAAGTCGATAGAAAGCGATCCGTCGTAGGCAAGCCCACAACACGAAATCATAGATCAAGTTTGAAGAAATATGTTTGCAAGGACTGACTCAGGGATGGTCAAGATGGATGACAGATATCTTGCAGATGAATGGTTTATTTGAACTGATCTCTTGAACACATAACGACACTGCAGATGGTTTGGTGACAATTGACCCAAAGCTAATACCCAGAAACTGGATGAAGACTTTCAATATGGTTTGACTAACTGTTAAGCAAAGGATTTCCCAACCCAGGTGAACAAAAAGTGTCATGTTCAAGAATGGTTGAATGCTTTTTAGAGACACAAAGTATAACAAACAGGTTCATTTTTCTCTCTTTTCCCCCACCATTTCTGGCAAGTACCTCTTTATTTTTGACAAGCTTGAGGAGGATAACATTTGCTTGATTATAAGCTCATCCTTCAGATGAGTCCAACTTAGTTTAAAATTCGAACCTTAAGAAGGAGTGGTTTGTTCCTATTTGTAATTGAACAGGCCCTTTACTGTTAAATTTTAATGAGTCAAGTATAGGAGAAACTCGATGTTTTTCAATTTTAGGGAGTCCGAAGAAAAACTTAAGAAAACTCCATGGTTGTCCTTTTTCATAAATTTGTATCTCCCAAGCCCGAAAAAGTATAAAATAATACTTGAGAGAATCGCTTGACCATTACGATCAAGGAGTAATTTCCATAACTAGTGTCTCTGATCCGAAAAAGTAGAAAAGCGACCAAAGACACGTGGTTTTATAACCAATATCGAACTTGAAACAATAGAAATCTGGTAATCTTTTCATGTTTATGTGGTCAGAAGAGAGCTGTAAGTGGACCATCTTTTTAATTCCGTTTTAATGAACTTAAAAGAAAAACTTGGCAATCTTTTCATATTTTAGGAGTCAGAAAAGAGCTTAAAGATGACTCTAATGTTTTTGTTGAAAATGATCAATTTTGCCTGAAAAATCTGATATTCTACACAAAAACTCAAACATTACTCATACCTGTTTAAAATAAATAAAAATGCATCAAAAAGTTACCTTTTTAAAGTAAAAAATAAACAAATTAAAAATCCATTTATTCAAAAAAGCTTATAAAAAGGGCTTTTGTAAATTCATTTTTACCGTTTCACTTCAGAGTGAGAAAAAAGAGCTTTTGGGTAAGAAACGTCCTGTGAAGATTGCAGAAAATCGTCCTTTGGAATCGAAAACCGCCACCTCCAGGTAATCCACATCACTTTAATCTTGCATTTCAACCATTTGAATTTTTTTTTTAGGTTTCTATTTTGATTTTTAGGAAAAATTTAGTTAAAAATACCGCTCGCAGGGGTCCGCAGGCGCAGCATGGGAAACCTACGGACCCCGACTTTTTCCTACAAAGGAAAGAGCCAGGGGCTTGCACCTACTATTTGGGCAAAGTGCAGACCTACACACTGTCCCTAACTGGAAAGTGTGGACCTCGCGACATAGGTTTTACAACTTCAATTTTTCAATTTCCGCCCAAAAACTTTAAATTAAAATGTTCTAATCTGCCTTTTCTTTCAATGTAGGATATACAAAATGCTCAGTTGGCGGGAACGGGACCACGAAGATGTGGAATTTGCCACAATTAATCATCAACCTTCAGTAGATGCATTCAAGGCATGCGGGCTATTTAAATTCTGGGCCATACCTGGCATGAGGGCCCAAGTAGACTTTTTGCAGTGGCTGGTGGACAGATGGAATATATAGGACCAGTGTTTCATTATTGGTGGCCACCAACTCGAAATGGAGCCAGAGGACATTTACTTCTTGACTGGTTTGCCCAAGAGAGGTGAACAATTGACTCTATTTGGGACTGGGCCAGGTGGCCAGTCTGTCGATAGTCTCCGGCTAGAATTTTGTAATGACCAAAGAAAGGACAAAGGGATTGATATCAAAACAATCTCCCATCCTGAACTCAAAGTGATTGAATTTACTGTCACCAGAATCTGTGGAAGCGCAGCACTGCCTGTAGCCATCGAATCCCAAATGCGAATGGCAGTAGACTGTTATCGGGGCACCATCTTCAACTGGTGCGAAGCTGTGTTGGCTAATGTAAAAGGCCAACTGACTAGAGCAAAGAACGGACAACTAAAAAACTTTGGATATGGTTTCTTAGTTGTGAGCTTTGGTCTAGAGAGGGTCCCGATGTTGGTCCCACAACATCTTTTCGTTGGAGCTGGACTTCCCTGAGAGCCCAAGCTGATGCGTTGGGTTGCAGTTATGGCCCGTCATCCTAAGGAGGGTTCAGAGGTTGTTCGATTTCCTCCTGAGTATTTTCATTGGTTGGAGAACCAATTTTTCACGATTTAGGATTTTCCTTATGTTGGGATGGATTATCATGGTGACCCAGACATGGCTCTTCCACCAGGAGAGTAGTGGGATGACTCAGGTAAAATCATTCTCAACTTTTTCTAAATATTTTTTTTTTAATTTTTAATTTTTATTTTTTCTAAATCGTCCAAAACTAATAGTAAAAAGTTTCAAATGCAGATGTGGGTCCACAGTGACCAGCCACTCTCCGGCCCTATGAGAGGAGACACCCAGCTGCAGCAGTACCAACCCCACGGGACGAATCTACAAAGACCCTAGCTGAATTGGAAAACCATCTAGAGCGCTTGACAGCAGATATTCCAGATACTAGCATAGATGACATCCCTCTTAGGTTACAGTGCTATGTGATTGGGGTCCCAAGACCTTTCAGGAGGTTCCTTTGTAGGGTGGCCTGAGCAGTGGTTTATTATCGTGATCATCACCAGTGATAGGATGATCGCCTTTTGTAGACTCATATGACATTTTTGCTTTTTGTACTATCATTTTTTCGATCATAAGGTGTCTTTCAACCTATGATCGAAGACGATGTATATTTGACACACTTCTATGCTATATTATATCACTATTACTGGCTATCTTGTAAAACATGTTATGGAATGTTTTTAAATTTAATGTTTGATTATTGCAAATGTCTACTTAACATTCGAGAAGAAATTGCATCTGCTAATGTATTTAAATATCTTGGAATATGCTGATATTCAATATAGTCAAATTCACGTTCCAAGAGACGAACTCTCAAAAATAATCTTAATAACACTAGAATTCTAATGGCATAAACTCTATTAAGCTGCAATACAACGAGTTCAAAATCTAACCTCACAATGAAACTCTGAATCCCAAATGAGATGGATTCAAATAATAACTCAATCACTACACTATACTCTGCAATGTTGTTCGTTGTTTGACCGAGGCTTACCCCATGCATTGATACCAACTCATCAGAGGGTGAATAGATAACCTAAGCTGTGAAAGAAAGGTTTCCTGTATTACGACAAGCACCATTAGTGAAACCAATGTATGTTTGAAGAGACGTCAACATCTGCAATATTAAGAGTAAAAGCAAGATAAGCAGGAATAATGAACAAAACACTCTCTAAACTAAGCACACTTTTCTAATCTAAAACACACCAGGTAGAAAGAAAACTAATCTAACTAAAATCTCCACACCTAGATTTAAGCATTATTTCTCTTTAGATAAAGACCATTTATGGGCTTACCTAAAGAGACACTGTCAAAATCTACCAATTCATAGGCCCCTTTTGCCAGCTTTCGCTTAACAACATAAGGACCATGCCACATAGGTACGAATTTTCCAGCCCCTAGCTTATCATTTGCTTCATCGTATAGTAAGACCAGGTCTCCTTCCGAAAAATTACAAGGTGTACCATTTTGATCATACTAAGCTTTAATTCGTTTGGCATGAGTTTCGATTGCTAGTGTAGCATCACGTCGATTCTCATCTAGCTGAGCCAAGTACAAGAAACGTTTCTCCTCTTCGGAAGTGGCTGGGAGTAACTCTATGGCTATTTGCAATGCCAGGATTTCGCATTCAATGGGTATCACAGCTTCCAAATCATAGACCAGTTGGAAAGGAGTGAAACCAGTCGATGTTTTTACTGAGGTTCGATACGCCCAAAGTGTTGAAAATAACATGTTATGCCAATTCGACCTATGAATACCAATGATTCGTCGAATCATAATGACTAGAACTTTGTTGATGGCTTCAACCAGACCATTAGCCTATGGTAACATGGAGTAGAACTATCATGATGCAGGCCAAGTTGATCTGTTAGTTCAGTCATCATGATGTTTCGAAAATGACTCCCATGATCAATGATAATCGCTTGAGGAACACTGAATCTAGTAATTATATGATTGAAAACGAAAATTGCTGCAGTTTTGCCGTCTATCGAAAATGTAGGCATCGCCTCGGCCCACTTGGTAAAATAATCTACCGCAAGGATGATATACGCATGCACCCGGCTGAGTGAGGGTTACATGTAATAAAGTCGATACCCCACTTTGCAAAAGGACTGACGACAATTATAGGGTGGAGAGGAGCAGGTGGAGCACGCATCGTTTGATAAAAAATTTGACAATTGTGGCATTTTCGGACCGCGTAAATACAATCTTTAAACAAAGACGGTCAGAAATAGCCAGCACACAATATCTTTTGGGTTGTGGCATAGCCAGACATATGACCGCCACATTCTCCAGCGTGACAGTCATTTAGAACCTTTTCAGCTTCTTCATGAGTTAAACAACGTCGGAAAACAGAGTCCGCCCCACGACGACAGAGTGTATCTCCAATGATTTTGTATTGTTGGGATTGGAAATGTATTTTCCATCACTGAGATCATGAAATTTCAGGCCAAAAAGATTGGGTTTGGAGATAAACTATGATATCTCCATACCATGGATCAAGAGTGCTGATAAGAAACAAGGATTCATCCACAATGGGCTCTTCTGCCACATTTTCAGTATCAGCACGCGGGAAGTCACACATCGACTCCGCAAAAACTAAAGATTTCTTTGACTTGGATTTCTCAAATTCTAAATCAAATTCCTACAGGATAACAATCCATTTGAAATACTTGCCCCCTAGCAATTGTTTTGTCAGAATGTAAATCGTAGGGTTACAATCAGAAATTACAGTAGTTTTGCGTAGTAAGATGTAATGACGAAATCTTTGGACAACTTGAACAACTGCCAAGGCCAATTTCTCCACATGTGAATATTTTAACTCAGTTGGATTCAAAGTTCGACTAAGGTAGTAAATCACATGTTCATTATTGAATTCATCTTCCTGAACTAACACCATCATGATGGTGGAATGAGAGGCAGCAAGATATAAGAAGTAATCCTGGTTGTAGTTGGGAGGATGCAATAACGGTGCATGGGTCAACATGTATTTAAGTGCATCAAAATGTTTGTTAGCTATCTCATCCCAAACGAATGGAGTATTCTGTTTCAACAACTTGGTAAAACCCTTTGTATCTCGTCGTAGTTAGGAATGAATCGACGTAAAAAGTTTTCTTTCCCTTGCAAACTTTGGAGTTGGTGAAGAGTCGAAGGAGGAGGCAATTTGACAATAGCTTCAAACTTCAAGGGATTGACATGAATGCCGGCTTTCGAAACAACAAATCCCACTAAACGACCCATTTCTATACATAAAACACATTTGTGTGGATTCAACCTAATTCGATAATGCCTACATCTCATAAATATCACTCGTAAATGAGTGAGATGATCAGCTCTACGTAATGAATGGGAAAGTAAATCATCGAGATAAGGTTGCACAATGTGCTTGATGTCATGAAACGTGTAAGACATAGCTCTTTGAATAGTTGCTTTGGCGTTTTTTAACCCAAAAGGTACTTTGCAATAAGAAAATGTCCCCCATGGACAAATAAAAGCCATTTTTGGTTGATCAGCAGGTAGAATGTTGATTTGGTTGTAACCAGAAAAACCATCCATAAAGGAGAATATTTCACTGCCGGCACAATCATCAATAATTTGATCGATATAGGGAGTTGGGTAATTGTCTTTGGGACAAGCTCGACTAATATCCCTATAATCGATACATATTCTTATTGTTCATTGCTTTTTGTTAACAAGAACAATATTTGATACCCAATCCATTAACGAAATTGGATAAATGAAACCTGCTTTAAGTAATTTCTCAACTTCTGCTTTAATAGCAGCAGCTTTTCGCGGGTGGATCTGACGCAAACGTTGTCAGACGGGTTTAGCATCTGGGTAAGTTTTGATTTCATGAACAACAGTTGTTGGATCAATTCCTGGCATTTCTTCATATGACCAAGCAAACATGTCGCAGAATTCTTGAAATAGGGCCTTATAAGTTTGGAGTTCATTTTCCGTACATGAGGCACCTATATGAATGTTTTCAACAATTCCAGGTTTAACTGAAATGTCAATAGGAACCGTCTGAGAAATATTTCCCAAATTTAACTCAGAATCAGGATTTTGCAATGGATTTTGTGGTTCTTTGACATAATCAGTAGTAAAAATAGATGAAAAATCATTTTCAAAATGATCAATCTCAGGTAAGAACGAAGATCTATGATGAAGATCTTCCCATGGTAAATCATCAACAGACAAAATCTCATGAATCTCCTCATCAGTATGAACAAGTTCGGAAAAAGTTGTTGAACTTGAGTTTGATGTTGAAAGTGATTCTCCATGGACCACATTCATTAGATCAATTTTGGTTGACGAAGGGTCGGAAAACGACTGTACAGCTTGATACACAATTTTAGAGGGACTCAAAGACATAGCATCACCAAACGAATCCATCTCAAATTCGGAAGGTACGATCCAAGGATCATCATAAACAATAGTGTCTGATAAAATCATATGAATGGTTGCAGTAGAAGGCGATATGTTAGGAGGAGGAAAGGAAAAAGTTCCTAGTAAACTAGAATCTTTAACTAATCCTACTCCAACATCCTTATAAGGGATAGTTATTTTGCCGACATACTGGATACTTTCAGAAGAGGCTAGGTCGGATGAGAAGTATATTAGCTGGTCTATAGTTACGATCTTTCCATTATGAGGAAACTTTATAAGCCGAAAGACCAGTGAAAGAATAGCAGACCAACTACGACCCAAGAGAAGGTTGTAATCTAGAGGGGCATCAACCACTTCCACATCTAGATTAACAGTTTTGCCTTCAACCCCTATAGGTAAATCTTGTAAAATTCCAAAAGGATGGAACCCATGGCCATCAAAAGCCTTTAGAATCGTCGGGGATTGATTGAGTGTAGGAGAACCAAGCGATCTCCAACACTGGATCGACATAATACACGTTGAAGCTCCCTCATCAATCACAGTCCTAAAGCAAGGTCTGTTTTTGACTAACACTAGAATCTGGAAAGCCATTTGATGAGGTAAGTGAGGTGTACTATTTTCTAAATCGAAGATTATAATGTTCGAGTCCTGAATGTCAACAACCCCTATAGCCGACAATAGCAATTTACGTTGTGCTGGACATGATTGCAGCACCTCCAAAGCCGACATTGCTGAAGGGGAAATAGCTAAATCTTCAACAATGTTATAGTTCTGAGCAACTCTCTCATGCAGATTGAAAGCTGACTTTCGAAGTATACCTTTAGCAAGCGGTTTGATTACTAAGTCTAGGCTAGGTTTCTCGATCTGTAGCGGATCAGAAGTAGGAGCTGAAGTTGATGGGTTTGAATTAGAAGATTCTACTTCCTTACCACCAACAGGACTTTTACTTCCATAATCTTGCAATCGTGTCGCAATCCTAACATGGGACATCATCATTATGGGTTCTTCTGAGGCATTTGAGGAAGAACCTATCATCTTACTATCTTGACTAGGAAAAGGATCCTTCAAGACAGCAGGCGTTTGAGAACCTTTGACAATTTTCGCAACCTCAGCGTGATGAGGGCAATCTCTTGTAAAATTCTCTTCGTCACAAATAAGACAAGGATAACGAGGTTTATGTTTCTCGTCAGTAGATTCCATTCTATCTGATTTCTCTTTCAAATTTTGTTTATTTTTCTTCTTCCTCTTCTTTTTACCACCGGATTTTGATTTGATCGTAGATGACTCTACGACATGAATATCGGTAGGAATTTCCGTGCAAGAGTCTCCTGTCGGGGAATCTGGTAAAGTTATGATAGGAGAAGAATTCTTTGAAGATTTCTTTTTACTTTTGGTATTAACTGAACCAATCATACCATCAGTGGCATGAGACCCTGAAGGAGCTACAGTTATTTGATTTTGTTTCGGAAGGTCGGGGATTTTCTCATGTAAAGTACTCGACTACGTATAAACGAGGTCAAGGTACTGAGCTTGAGAAATTACTTGCTCTTCAGTAACAACTCCTGCCTTAGCTACATCCTCAGTGATTTTAGGTAATAATGATTTAACAAACCATTCTGCTAAGATTTGATCCGGAATAAAAACTTTCACTAAACGACGTCGACGTTGCCATTCATGAATATGATCTGAAATGTAAGTGGACGTGGACTATTTTAATGAAGTTAATAATTCCGTGCCATTGTCATAACTGACAGGCAACTGAAAATGAGTTAAGAACGAAGTGGCTAACTAACTAAAGTTATAAAAAGAGGCTCACGGTAACTCAATGTACCACTTGGCCGCAAGACCAATCGGAGTGCATTGAAAAAGACGTAAACAAATTGAATCATCTATAATGGAGTTAGATGCACACCAGAGGTGATAAGTCATCACATGGTTTGACGAATCCTCTCCTAATTTACCTTCAAACTTTTGGATATCACTGGGCAACTTATTCGGCATTGACGGCCAAAACGGAAGATAATTAATCAGATCGTTCATAAGGCGCGAAAAATCAGGCAAGTCCAAAGTTGCAATGAATGGTAACTAACGATTAGGGTCTTGAAAACCCTGGGTCATAAGACCAGCCCCAGGAGGAAGATATCCAGGATAACTTGGAATTGGAATTGCATTTGGGATATTATGTCCTCCCGGAAAACCAGGATTAACCGGACCGTACTGGGGTTGTTGAGGTTGCTGATAAGTATATCCAGGGTACAGTTGATACTGATAGACTGGGTTCTGCATAGTAGGACCGAATTGGTACTGTCCCTAGTACGGTTGATAAGTAAATTGAGGTTGACTTGTGATAACCGTACTTGGACCAGGTTGTCCTGCAGGCATCTGAACCGAAGTCTGAATTGTAGGTCCAGACTGAGGTAAATATGCTTGAGTAGTTGATGCAGGAATAGTAGAAACTGGAGCTGCCGATGCTCTAGAAGTAGGTGGGGTAGATTGAAAAAATGCTGCAATAGTTGCAGCAGTCGTTTGAGGCAGAGTTCGAGGCAAACTTGACCCAGAATGATGAGCTACACCAGGTGCAGAAGTTTGAATAGTAGGCTGGACAGGTTGCTGGGTTGAACCAGAAATTGAAGGTTGTCCAGATTGAGATGACAATTGCACATTAGGTTGCAAGATCTATTGAGATTGAGATGGATCCCACACCATGTTCATTTCGGGGTATGGACCCATAAAAGGTTGAGCATATTGAGGACCATAACCGGGTTGAGGGTAGGGTTGATAATTCAAAGGTACATTTCCAGCTCCTTGGACAAATCATTGACCTGAAGGTGGTTGGAAACCTTGGGTTGGGTACTGATCTTGAGGTTGATAACCTTGAGGCACGTACTGAAACTGGGGTTGACCTTGAGGTATATATTGATATTGGGGTTGACCTTGAGGTACGTACAGAATCTGGGGTTGACCTTGAGGAATGTACTATCCCGAAGGTATGTACTGTCCTTCAGGTTGCCCCCAGGCGGTAACTGGGTACCTTGAGGTTACCCCCCAGGTGATAATTGAGTACCCTGAGGTTGCCCCCCAGGCAGTAACTGACTACCTTGAGGTTGCGGATTTGGAATAGTACCTGACATCATAAGAATGCCTTCTACACTCAGCGGTTTAGTTCCGTTATTACCAGTTGATAATCCATGTTCAACAGGTTGAGGAGAGGCTCCTGAAAAGGTACCAGTGAGTGACTGATACCCAGAAGGAACAGAAGGACTACCATACAAAAATGTTTCTGGTGATTGGGAAAACATGGATGACTGTCTCGAGATATTGAAAGGAGGATAGTAACCTCTAGGTGTTGGATGAAAAGGAACTCGAGGTGGTGAAAAACTGAGACCCGGATTTTCTAAAAAATTGGTCAATGAAAGATACCAAGTGTCCCTCCTAGGTTAACTGTAAAAGATCGATTCACGCTCCCTAACTTCTATAGTTGGTTAATTTTCAGGGATGGTTATACCTTCTTCCAGATTAACAAGTTCTTCAATAGCAATAAGTCTAGAAGGAAGATTTTGGGTAATGATCCTTCTTACCCTGGGTGAACTAGGACCACTGGAAGTTGGAGAAGCAAATCCTGACGATGGAGTAGTAGCAGGTTCAGTTTCAGGCTCAGAAATTTCGGGTTCTTCAGCTAATTTAGTAGTAGAAGAAAAACAACCAGTAACTTCGGAAAATGAAATTGGTTCAGAAATATACTCTGTTGCTTGAACTTGATAATCAAGATGAACAACTAAAGAAGATTCTTTTTCTTCCTGTGACCCAACTCTACTGTCACTAGGAGTTACAAGAGCTCGTAGCCCTTCAAGCTGGCTTGGTGAATACTCGAGAGGTTGCCCCTGAAGTCTACGGGATTGTCTCGGTAATTCAGCCACGATTAAATATTTTAATTACTTCACACACAAACAAAGAAAAATCTCAATAAAACCACCTAAAGTCTCTAAAGAACCAAAAAATTTGAATCACATGCCTAAAAAATTTAGGAGTTCAAACCACACACAAACAGTAACTTTCCGTACCGAAAACACTAGTTGGTGATGAAATCCAACGTCGCAGAATTCAATACAGAAATGGCGGTTCGAACAGTTACCTCGACAACCTGCTTAATGAAACAGATTGGCACAAGTTTCTTCACTAAACCGTCTCGAGTGAAGAGAAGCCCCAAGAGAGTCCAAGTGAGTCTAGTCGACGTCTGGTCCAGGTATAGTGGGATCTTCCCTCCACCGTCACCTTAGGAAAGAATCCTATAGATTATGGTCACTATGGTTACCAACAGAAACAAATATACCCGGGGGAACAGTCTGTGATCCGATACACATGCAAGGGCAGAGTAACAAAGCTCAATCCCCTTGAAGGCTCCTTGACATAATCCAAGGTTTACCAACAAGTGACCCTAGGCTCCTCGACAATGGTCAATCTGAGGTTTACTGTTTTTAATACGTGTATATCTTCTATCATTTCCAATGAGGAAGGATTGATTACCCCACTGGTTCGGATATGATCTCATGCTTGACTCCTTTAAGAGGAGCTTCCCAGAGCATAGATGTAACAATTGGAATTTATCTCCTACCACAAGAAATAGCTACTTGTTTGTTTTAAGTATATTGAAGAGTTAATTACTCCCTACTCCAAGATACTAGCCTAAGCTATGTTGGTGATAAAGAGCCCTAGAAATAAAAAGATTTCTAGATAAATTTTACTTTAAGAGTTATTTTTATTGGTTGTTCCTTAGGTCAAAAGGTATGGATATGAAACTTTATGGTGTGAAGACTCGACTCCAAAACACTAAAATTGCAGCTAAGATGATAAACAATTATTTTTCTTCAATGAATTTCTAGCTAAAGAAAGAGTTGAGAATGCAATTGCTTGAAAAACAAATCATTCCTTAACAAATAAATGAAAAGAAAATTTATTTATTTTTTGTCTTTTACAACAAACTAAAAAACGACACTAACAATTATGCTCACGAAAAATATCCCTTTCTTTTCAACACTCAAAAACTACAAAAAACAATTTCTTTTCAAAAGAGATTTTAGAATTTCTAGAAAACACTCAAAACTATAAAAATCTAATCTTGAGATCTACAACTTTTAAAAACCTAATTGAAGTAAAAGCTTACAAAATTTATTTTCGAGGACGTTTTACTTAGTTATTCAACAAACTAAGGACTAATTCATTCAGAATAACAACTTAATCAAAAAACACCCATCTTATGTTTTCTTTTAAAAATGAAATTCAAAACTTTCAAAACAAGTTCTTTCAAAGCTTTGCAAAGAGAAAACGAGATCTATTCCCCACCAAAGGCAGATTTCACAAATTGGTCAGACTCATCAAGAAGACCACAAAGACTAGGGTAATCTGAGGTTTCTTAGGCTTCTAATCTCTGAGTTACTACAAAGACCAAACGAAAATCAAACCAGGCACACAAAACTTCTAGAAAATCACCTAAAACCAAAATGCTAATGGAACTCACTTACAAGAAGTTTCTGCCAAGACACATGCAGATCTGGGCAGAGGCTAAAAAAAAGGTAAAAAAATCCTAAGCTTAACTAGATGAATAGATTTTAGGTTTTTCAAAAATTTGACAGGGTCCGCAGGCGTCCGGTATAACCAGTTGCGGTACCGCTCTATGTAGTAAAGCAATAGTGTGGGGATGACCGCACTGTGTTACAAACAGAATGTGCAGTCCTCTTTCAAAAGCGTGAAAAACAAAAAACAATTCAGAATCTAAAAAACTATCCAATCCCACACACATCAAGCAAAAACCAGAAACAGAGAAAAAGTTTCTCAAGCCAAAGTAAAAGTAAAGGCAAAAAACCAAAATTCAAGTCCCCAGTGGAGTCGCCATTTTGTCGGCCGGATAAATCATTCTTGCGGACAAGACCGATCTCCCTAGTATCAACAAATATCTAGTGACGAGCAGAACAAGAAAATCTACCTTTCTCTAAATATTGCGATTTATAAATAAAATCCAAGAGGTGTTTTAGGTCCTACCTTAATTCCAACGCTAGTTTGTAGTAGCCACGCTTCGACTGTCCGAATGAGTTTCCTTTTAAGAACCTACAAACACAAACAAGCACACATCAAATAACACCTGCATAGCCAATATAATAAATCATATTTATCATGGTGATTAAGGAATCCATGAAATAAACCATAAGGGACAGCTTATTGAGAAAAATAAATTTTATTGTATTAACTTTAAACAAAGAAGAACTTTACAACCTTGGTGCCTTGATGTTGTACAAGCTCCTCACAGGGGCCAAGCAAGAATCTCCTCTACTTTGACAAGCTTCACACTCTTCCCATTGGGATCAAAAGGTATGTAATCTCTCCTCTCAAGCTCAATTAGGAAGTCTAAATTCCAACAGGATTTACCCTCAAAAATATTCAACTTTCAACCTCCCTAGTAACCAGCCCAATGCCTCATTTTATAGTGCAAAGGAAGAAAGTTACAGGCCCACCTATGAAGGGATAGAGTCCTCCTTCAAAGGGATAAGCTCCTCACATCAAGGGGTTAGCTCCTTTAGTTATGGGATAAATGAACATCAAAGGAGAGAACTTGCCACCTCAAGATTCCCTCTAGAAGCTTCTAGAAATAACCCAAAGTGAGTTTTTAAGAATGTACTTGCGCCTTTTTGACTTTACAGGGGTCCGCACCCTTTACACAGAAACAGAGCGGGCAGCTCCGCAGGGGACATGACCAAGGGGTGCGGGACTGCAGGTAATGCTAAGAGAAAGTGCGGAACCAGAGTTTTAGAGATTTTCAAGGACTTTCTCTCATTTTTCAAGGCTTGACATGAAGAGCTGAGGTTTAAGACTTGCATAGGAGGAAAGTATGAGTGGTGATAGACTCACACTGACTGCAGAATGTCATGATGACAATATTTTTTGTAACAACTATTTTTGAAGTTTTTTGTATATATATAAGATGAAGAGGGACAAATCACCTCTCTATTTTGACAGTCTTACATTTTATGGTAGAAAAAGTGTCATTTTTTTGTAGGTTCTAGGACGATGAAGGAGATCACTAGATGCATAGACCAAGTTTCTTTCAAAAGAGCATGATCATTTCATGTCAAATCACGTAGATCCATTACACCATTGCTACTAAAAAAATACCAATTTTACCATTGCTACTCATTCTAAGCCTATAGTCGATCCATAATTGTCCATCTCCCTACTACAAAAAACTCATTTCGCTTTGGAATATTCATATTTTCTTGCCCAATTTTCACTCACCCTTAACCTAGAAATAAAGTTATTAAACTCCCTTACAAATTTGAATCATCCCATTTTTGATTTCCTTCCCGTCAAATAAACCTTGCTTCAATGCAAATTTTCCACCTACACTTCTTCAAATTATTATTTCATACTCACTTTAGATGGTGGATGAATCACTAAGGCCTTCCTTCTAACAGTTTTTGACCCATCGACTCCGACACATCATTTGGGATCAAAACTAGAGATATTTCAAGTACCTTGAGGCTTGCATGCCTTAAATGCAAGTTCTTTTGCCAATAAACAAAGGGAATACATCAATATCCCCTATTTGTCGAATATTCTAGGTGACTCGACTTTGGCAGATCAATTCATACCTAGTAATATGTACTTAAACATTTTGACTTTCATTGACATCAATGGTGAGTAGTCTCGTGTTCGTTAATGGCATTCATTAATCACGAGTAATTCAACAATTTATTTTCTATGTTTGACATTGACACGCCTATTCACATAGATCAGAATTATGCCACCAAGTGGGAATGATTGAAGACTACATGATTTCAATAGTTTGCAACATGACTAAATTCAGAATTCAGCATTCATAACAATAAAGATCTCAATCTCCTTTGCACATACAACCAAGAGAAGGAATAAGCAGAACAAATTCTTTTACTACATATTCTATGATCTAGTAGCAATAGCCACACTCTTTGATATACATAACCTGTCCACTTTTAAGGTAAGTGAAGGTATGTTGTTTTCTAATCTTTAATAATGTAATTCTTTAAATGCTAAAATTGTGATTTTGGAAAATCCATCACTACATTCATATTCCCTTTCTCATTTGCCAAAAACTAAAAACACCTTTCATTGGAAGGAAGGGATATTCACATTTCATGCCACATGGCACGTTTAACATAATTACCAATCAAACGAGAAAATGCACTGGTACCCGTTTTTTTGAGGTAGAAAAAAATCACCTGATTTTGAAAAGTGGTGATGCCAAAATACACCTTTTCTTTTAGCATATTTTTGGACTTTAAATTTTCTTACGTATGAAGTATGAACATTTTTTTTAGACATTAGTGATTTTCATGTTGATTTTGAAAAGTGTTGATGCAAAATCAACCGCTTTTTTTAGAGGGTTGATTTTTGACACTTTAAATTTTCTAATGCCTTCTTCTTCCCGTAAGATTTTCTTTTTAGTGTTTTCTTTGTTTGTGTGTTATCATTTTTATTTTCAATTTTGTTTGTAATGAAATCTTAATATTTTTTATGTAGTTAGAAAAATAAAAAAATGGTCAATATTTTAAGGATAGTATTTTCTATATGTTTATGTAATGTTAATTAATATTTCAATGGAAATCAAATAATTGTCACTAAAACACAATAATTTTAAACATTTGACAAAAAAATAATTTTTTTTATATAAATATAATGAAAAAGATAGATGTTTTCAGAATTTTTGTCAAAAATAACATGTCAAATAAACGTTTTTTATGGGAAAATCCTAACAAAAAATCTTTAAAAAATAACATTTTTTTATGAATTTTATGTTAAAAGATAATAATAATCACAGGCTTTTTACAAAAAAAATGATTCACATAAAAATTAAAGTGAAAATCAGATAATACAAATATTGAACATATAACAACAATAACCAAATGTTCATTCTTCTCATCAATTCTAAAAGTCAAAACATTACAAGTAAAACTAATGAAGATGTCTCAAAATTGAGTTTGATTTGCAATCATAAATTAAATGTCATCAAAAATATCATATAATCCATGTTCATTTCCTTCTCCAGATTCATTATTTTCTTCTTCCACAATATTTCTTGCTTGAGTTTCCTCATTTTCCTCTTCTAATGGATCTTTCATGTCTGTAAATCTCCCAAAGTGTCATTTTCCAATCATTCCATATAATGGTTGAGGTTCCTTTGCCTTTTTTACCACACGTGATTCATTAAATTCTCTTTTCCTCAAACCAACTTCTTGCATTGCATCTGGAAGAAACTAAAGAGCATTAATTATTTGTTGAATAAAATTGCATTGTAGTGAGTCTCTTTCAATCACAATGCAATTTGTTCCTTTTTGTAGGCAACATGCTAGTGTTGTACCTAATCATCAAGCATAAAAACAATAAGTAAGTAAATTAGTATAAACACATAAAAACAAAAAAATAAATATTAACATTGAATTTTATATAATAAAACTTACCTGAACCAGAAAATGAATCCAAAATCCAATCTCCGTCATTTGAACATAAATCTATAAGATAGTTAATCAATGTTTGTGGTTTTTCATAAATGTTAACTATCTCTCCTTTTTCATCTTTATCCTCATATGTTAACTTTTTTACAGTAGCATCATGAACCAGTACTTGTCTATGACTCTTTCCATCTTCTTGGTTAAGAAGAATGGACTTATAGCTATCATATTTTCCCCAACATTCAACATGGATGAACTCATAATCACTTATAATTGGTTGATCTCTAGAATAAATAATATTTGACTCTTTCTTGTAACACGACATATTAAAAGTTCAATCCACTTGTACATAAAAAAAAAAAAAAGTTTACATTAATCAAACATACAATTTCAATGTCTTACCATGTAAGTTGCATCCTTGAGTTTGATTTTCCCTTGAAGCCTATTAATAACATTGCAAATTGTGTGTCTGAATGAAATGTCACAAATCTCCAAGGTGGTGACGTTGTGACTTCTTGAAAGCCCATAACCACTTTATTTAAAGCTTGATAAGTGTAGGGCTCACTATCATATTCAATGTTTGGGAAATTGAAACAATGAGGAATGTCTGGAATAATGAGGGCATATTCCCTTTTAGGTATGAGTTTTGAAATGTCTTCATAGTCACCTTGTATTATTTGATATTGGATAGTGTCCAGCCCATTCCAAATGAAATGTGTAAGAGTAGGATCAAGTTCAACATTCCCAAGACGTTGCTTTCTCAGCCTTTCCAACTTAATTCTTTCAACAAAACTTTTGAAAGTATTTGGTACTTCATTGATTCAAGTGGATGTTGGTGGCCACCCACTTATCCCACTTGGACTCCTACAACTATCTCTTTCAATCTTTTTAGTTTCCTTATTTGTAGCATAATTTACTATTTTTAGCAGTTTTTCGGGTCCTGAACTTCTAGAGCCGTTTTAAGGCCCTAAATGACTATTTTTGGGAAATATGGGAGAAACATGAGCCCATGGATCAATGTTTCTCTTCCGAAAGTTGTATTTCTCGGATAGATCTCTCTAATGAGATATTAAGCACGTCAAACAAATATCGTATGCCAAAGTTACGACCCCGGGAAGTTGATGTACCAATTTACCCAAACGAGGCCCACAGTTTGGTGTTTCATCTTATAGGATTAGGTTTTTGGATGTTTAGGGTTTTCCATTGTTTCTCAACAATAAATATGCCTTCGAGCCTCATTGTAACACAATTCAGAGGCATGTAGCCGCCACATCTCTTCTCAGAGATAAGCTACCATCGTGCTAGCTCGTTTATTTCCATTTCTATTTGTAAGCATATTTTAGTATTTTACATTAATGAAATGAAGTATTATTTCCATTGCATCTTTGTATTCATGGTTATGTCTATAATTTGTTGCGTTCCTATTTAAATATGGATCATTCATTCACATCCTTATTCATCATATTTAATGAAATAAATAAATATAAGTATAAGTAATATAATAAAATAAAAAATTATATGCATAAAATGAATATAAAAATCAACATACCTTTTTGAATGCAAGATAAAAATCTTCAAGTGTTGTTGTAGATCTTGATTTTGGGTAGTTGAGTACAACTTCATTCCAACTCTCTTCATTCAACATTTTAATCATATGTTCTCGTATTTTTTTTTTGTTAACTTTGGCAGAGTTCCTATATATATTTCAAAATCAAAATTTACATCCATCATATGTCCCAAGTGGTTAGCCTACCCGGAGGAAACCAGGAAACCACCTGTCTGCATTAAAATAGCCCAAAATTTGAAAATTTTCACCTTTATGTATCTAGCATGTCTGTTCCTGTGAGCTCTACTCATTAGCCTATCTTTTATTTTAAGGTAATACATCATATTCCAGTTTATCTCTAAAAGAAAGCGTTGATAGACTTAACATAGTGATCAATCCTCATCCGAGGAAATTATAGGGGTGGGCACCTTGGCCCTTGATCCATGGATCTCACTTCTCTGCTCCATTGTCAATTTCAGGTCTCTCAGCATCTGTTCAATTCTCCCCAAGACGAGCTTGTTGCGAGAGGCCTGAATTTGTACTACTGCAATTTCCTTGAGGAGCACAGACTTGATGTTTTCTATTTCTTCCTGGCTTTGGTTCCATTGTTGTTCGTTCCACTGCTGCATTTCCACTTCTTCTTCTTCCTAGGCAGCTCGATTTAGGTTCATGGCTCTGGCTACCATATGCTTCATTATCCAGTATTGTTGTAGAGTTTTATTGAAGAGGGAATTGCGGCTCCGCGAGCTGCTAGGGTTCGACACCATGGGCTCCCATTCTCCCCTGGGGACCTCCTGTTTCATGCTGATAGATCTTAGCTCTCTCTCCCAGCCAGCTATCTACTCCCTAATTTCAGGTGGGTTCCCCGCCATGTACGCATCTATAATGCTCATCATGTGCTCTGCCTCAGATTTCCTGCCTCTCCTTTTCATATTTTTGCTGGTTCCCTCTTCCTGTTTTGGTACCCGTTTCACTTTCCTCGGGGCCATTTTCTTTCTGGACTGAACGCTACACTTTACTGAATATTTCTTACCTATCAAGACATGATAACATAAGTCAATAACATGGTTTGGAATTTGATTTTTGATCTAGTTACTTACCATCCTTTTCCTTGCCAGGATTCTAGTTTCCCACGGTAGGATAAGGGTGTAAAGGTGCATCATGCACCAAGGGCCGACCTTTGAATTGGCCCATTTCAATTTCTCCACTCAACATGGCTAAGGGTACCCCTTACTGCCCATGTTTCTAGCTTTCTGAGGGTCTGTATAGGTCGTCTCTTCTCCCCGACTGCCAAAGGAGGTGGCTTTCTCTCCTTTTTTCCAGGGACTTCCTACCCATTCTTCATCTGGCTTTTGCTACAGATTTTCTTGGTACTTGTGTCTGGCTACTTACAGGGGTACCTCTCCTTTCTGAGGTTCCTTCCTTCCCCGCTCTGATAACATTCCTGAATTTGGTCTTACCTTTCCTCAGGAGACCATTAGTATTTTTCCCCGGATGACTAGCAGTTTTCCTCAGAGCCAGGGCTTTCTGGCCTGTTCCTATGGTTAGAGGTGGACACTGCTACCCAGGTCTAAGGGCTCTTACATACTTGCTATGTCTACGTCCTGATGTAAGCTTCATGGCCCTCTCAGGAATGTTGCCTAGACTCCTACTTCTAGCTACAACATAAAAGACTGAGCAAGAGGTTGAGACTACATACCACCTTACCCCGCCGTTGTCGTTTCCTTTGTCTGTTTGTTGCTCCTGTCTACCACCTTTCTTCATTCTAGCTATATCCCTTCTCTATTGCATGCAAATAGCTATTGCCACCTTAGGCCCTCTTGGGGTTATTCCTTTCCTTCTGTCCCTTTTGAACTCCACCTGTCCTATTTCTTTACCGGCACTCTTTCCAGAGTCCTCATCTCGGGATGTGCCTCGACCATTCTGTCCACCTTTACTCCAAATCACTCCCTACGTCCTCCCGGTTGCTCTTGCCATGTGCTGTCTGCCCTTTTGCTGCCACTTGTCGTCCCTTCTCTACCCCTTTGCCCAGCCTCACACCTGCCCTCCACCATTTCATTCCTTTATTGCCCCTATGCCGGCATCTCGGGATGTGATCCATCCCTGCCCTACTCCGTCAGCTGCCCCTTTTGCCATTTACTCCTTTCATTTCCCTCATGTGTCCTATCTGTCATCACCGATTGTGTCCTTTCCCTACGTCTATCATTTGCTGCCTTTTCCTGAACATTCCTTTCTGGATCTCTATTACCATCGTTATCGACTTCTAGGAGTTTCTGCAGTTGTGCCTTCTCCTCTGGGTGAGGGAGCTCTGTTCCTCTGAGATCCATCGACCTTCCACTGTTTCGACTCCCCCAATTAGCCATCCAGTCTACCGGTCTGTTTCCTTTTTGCCTTACATGTCTGGGGATGATATAGTCTACTTGTTTATCAATTTCCCTATTTCACTGGTCAACCATGTAGTTCTCCAGCTCCTGCTAATCTTTTCCACCGGTGTATTGTTTTGCAGTCATTTTACCATGTCAACTACCTATTTAAAATCTCCTTCAATCTGAAGATTCTAGTACTTTTCCCAGATGGCAATTTCGAGTCCACGTTTTAGTGTGTGTAACTCCACTTCATTGTTCATTGCTTCTCTGCAATCCATCGCCTAAATTCTTAGAGTGGTTCCTCCATCATTCCTCAGTAACCCCCCAGAATGTCTAATTATCTATCTTCTTTCTTATCTTGCCTATAAGAGGTCCCCAATTTGCTACTCTGTACTGATGCTCATTAAGCATGATGTCGAGATACTTAGCTGGAAAACTTCCTAATCGAAATCCCATTGTTCTTGCTAAGAATCTTTGGGATGCTACCTCAGCATTAAAGAAGAAGATTTCTGATTTCTCATTGTTAATCTCTATCCCTGAGGCTTTCGTAAACCGTGAGAGAATTTTTAGAATCTGTTGGGTTTCCTTGAGAGTAGCTTGTCCATAGATCATGACATCATCTACGAATTGCTGATGTGTTATAGGAATTTCGTTACCCCAAATTTGCAATTCCCTTATCTATTCATTGGCCATACATGCTTTCACCAGCTGGCCCAAACCTTTTGATGCTAGAATGAATAGGAACGGGGAGAGGGGATCTCCCTGTATGAGACCTCTCGTAGGGTTAAAGGCTTCCAATGGGAATCCATTTAGTAGGACCAACATCACTGGAGTATTTACCATTGACATTATCTACTTCACCCATCTCTCATCAAAGCCATGATCCTTTAGGATGCCCCCCAAGTATTCCCAGCTATGACGACCATAAGCCTTCGCTAGATCCAATTTTATTAGCATGCCTTTGCTTTTGGAATTTTTGAGTGAGTGTATTACCTCTTGAGCAATAACTATACCATCCATTATCTATCTTCCTTTAAGAAATCTAGTTTTCTCCTGAGCTATGAGGTCCGGCAGGTTTGGTTTGAGTCTATTTACCATTATTGTAGCCAGTATTTTGTATACTACATTACATAGAGCTATTGGTCTAAAGCCCTGGGGTTCTTCTGAGTTCTCCATTTTCATAATCAGAGTGAGGAAGGTGGCATTTAGGGCCAAGTGCATGCGTTTCGTGCATCTTGATTCTTTGACTAGTTCCACGAGGTCCTAGCTCATGAAGCTTTAGGAGGCTTGGTAGAATTATATAGTAAATCCATCAGGCCCTGGGGCCTTGTTCTTCGCCATTTTTTTTACTACTTCCTCCACTTCTTCTTTTGTGATCACCCTAAGTAGGGCCAGATTTTGATCTCTGGTCACTTTTTTGGGGATATATTGGCAAACATTAGTTATTTCCTCCTCCCTTCGTATATTAGGTTCAGTCAGGATCCCTTTGAAGTAGTCTACCAGTAACTTCTCCATTTCTTTTTGTTGAAGTATCTTGTTCCCTTGACTGTCTTTGAGTGAGAAGATTCTATTATGCTGTCTGTGGTTCAACATTGCTTTATGAAAGAATTTTGTATTTTTCTCCCCTTCTTTCAACCATTGGACTCTTGATTTTTGTTTCCATAGAATTTCTTCTTGCTTTCTTCTTTCCTCTATTTGGGTGATCACCCTCCCTTCCTCCTCTGCCAGCTCCGCACTTCTTCCTACCTCTATGATTTGTTGTTTGATTTTCTCCATTCTTACTTGTAGTATTTGTTTCTCTTTTTGAATTTTACCAAATTCCTCTCTGTTCCATTTCTTTATTTTTCCTTTTAGGTCTTTTAGTCTAATTTGGAACGTATGCATTTTGTTTCTACCTTCCATGCTGTTTTTACTCTCCTGCCACCAAGTTTTCATTTTGTCTATGAAAGTTGGATCTCTTAGCCAGAAGGCCTCAAACCGGAATGGCCTGTTTTTATTCTGAGGATTCATTGCAATCTCCAGTTTAATAGGCCAGTGGTCTGACCCTATAGATGGAAGAATGGAAGCTTCATAGAAGATATCCTTTCCTATTAATTGTTCAGAGGCTAGAAATCTGTCCAGCCTTGATGCTATTTGTCTGTTCCCGCCTCTTCTATTGTTCCAGGTAAATTTTCCATTTATAGTTGGAATGTCCACCAACCTTAATTCCATTTGCAAATCTCTGAATCTCTCCATCTCCGGGTCCTCTCTTTGTATTCCTCCTTTCTTCTCTTCTTTGGAAGTTGTCATATTGAAATCTCCTATAATGATCCACACCTGTTCCTGATGCATAGTCCCAAGCTTTTACGTATGAGTGAGGAAGCTACCTCGATCTACTGGGGTGTTGGGCACATAGACTGCTGAAACTAGAAGCCATTCGCTTTGCCCTATGAGTCTAAGCTTTCTTGTAAGGATTCTGGGTAGTCCTATCCACCAGTTTGTTATCACTTCTGTTGGGTTCCAGATGACTGTGATCCCTCCCACACTTCCTTTAGCATCTAGGGTTACTTGCTCATATTTAGGTTTAATTTTATTTAGGATTTCCTCCATCTTCTGGCCGGAGATTTTGGTTTCCTGGATCAACATTATCTGTGGTTTGTCTTTTCTCAGTCGTTTCGCAAGGTGTCTCTGCTTCCCTTTACTATTCAAACCTCTTATATTCTAGGATGTAATAATCATTGGGGGGTTTGATTGAGGTTTTGGAACACTGCCGAAAGTGGAACAACTCTCCCTGTGTTTACTAACATTTCCCCCATGAGCTGGATGGAATCCTTAATGTTTTTTCGGCCTCGTTTTTTTCCTCCTTTTAATTTTCCTTGCTGGTCTGGTTGACTATCCTTTTGACTCTCTTGATGCTCTTCCATCTCTGTTTTGCCTTTTCCCTATTTGGCTTGATATTGCTGGAATGTTTCCGCATAGAGTCTTTTTTGATCCTCGGGGATAAATCGCTCATCCAGGTTTCTCCATTCATTTAATAACTTTCTCAGGACTTCTTCTTCTATGCTTAGGTCTTCCCCCCTATTTATCTCCATTTCGGTCACAATATTTTCTGTTTGTTCTTCTTGTTCTTTTTCTTTTTCTGCGATCTCACTCTGTGCTTTTCTCTTGGTGTGGGCCCTTTCGCTACTTGAGCTGCTTTCTTTCTCTTTGTCTTCCTGGTATTCCATGGTTTGATCTTCATCTTCCCCTTCTTCTTGGAGGATTTCAAAGCTGTTTGATTTTCTTGGGTGTGTTTGTTATTCCTTTTTATCTTTGTTAGAGTTTTCTTTTGTTGGTCCTCTTCTACTCTTCACCTCCTGGAATCCCTCTTGATCTGTTTGTTTGTTTTTTTTTTTTTTTTTTTTTTTTTTTTCTGCTTCTTACTTTTTCTTTCTTCTTCTTCCGCTGTTAGGGGTCACTCTTTGACTAGGTGTCCATATTAATGACATCTACGACATCTAAAGGGTATATATTCATATTCTAGGGTTTATTGCCAAACTTCTTCGTGGTACTCTAACTCTACTGTATCAAGGATCGGGTTAGCAATGTTCATGGATACACATGTCCTAGCATCTAAGGTATACTTTCCTTTCTTCGTAGTTTCCACTATTTTCACAAAACTCCCTATCGTGTTTTGTATCCCTTCCAAAAATTCTGGGTCCTAGAAGTCCATTGGTAAGCCAAATAATCTAACCCATACTAGTGCTGCTAATTTTTTTTCCTTATCGGGGTTATAGCATTCTTACCAATATCTCATGAATTGACTAGCATTATAATAAAAATAAGGTCCATTCTCAAACACTCTTTCTTTGTCTTGTAGGTTTGAGAAGATTACCATAAAGAAGCCTTTTGCTCCTAGCTTCAACTCGATGTGTCCTAGGGGTTGCTATTTTTGCCGAATCCATTTGGTGAGGTCTTTTTCTGACAGATAGACTCCAATGAACTTGCAGATCATGGCGTGATATTTCATGTAGCTTCTATACCTTTCTAGTTTGTTTGGCAGGATTACAAACCATTGTTTCTCCTCCACACATGGCAAACATTTGTCCCTTTTGCTTGCCTGCCAGGTCACCCCTAGAATAGGGCCTTCGTTCTGCTTTCCTGCTACCGACTGATTGTTTTGTCCTTTGTTTGCCGTTGCATCTTGGTAGGAGGGGATCTCTCCCCTCTTGACCTCTTCCATCATTACTTTCACTCTCGGTTTCCGCGCTTGTCTTCTGCTGTTACTCTCGGGTTTCTACATCATTGTCTGTCTTGGATTCTCCCTGTCGTCTACCTCATGGTCACCTGGCCATTAGGGTTTGTTGCAGAGCTCCTCCTCTTTTTCCCATCTTATATATATTCTCATATTTTCATATAAATCTTATGACTGAATAAATAAAGTAAAAATTGTTAATAACAACATCATTCCAACTCTCTTCATTCAACATTTTAACCATATCTTTTTGTATTTTCATATAAATGTTATGATTGAATAAATAAAGTAAAAATTGTTAATATAGTGATATTTATAACAAATAATACGAACAAAAATTTGTTATATTTAAAAGAAAATTATAATCCAAGAAAAAGTAAAAGTAATTCAACAAACTTACTTTTGAAATTCTAAGCACATGTCCTCCAATGACAATTCACCTGACTTCACACGACATAACATTGATTTGACTAGTTTGTCATCTTTCACACCTTGCAATGTTCTCCAAGGTGTAATAGCGATATCATCTGGAAGTTGCTTCATTTCAGGACCTGTATTACTATTGGTACATATTATGGGTTTAGACCTTTTAACCTTCTGATTTTTTATAGTAATATTCTCCCACATTTCGAAAATGTCATCAATCAATTCCCATATCTCCCTTGTTCTAAATGCCAACTGGAAAATGTTATCTATGCCTCTGAATAGTTCTAAATTTACTTTTACACCTTTTGATTTGATTCTATCCTCAATTTGATAACCTGTTTCCATACAACATTCATTCTAAAAGCTTAAACTGACCTTTGTCTTATCCCCACCAAATTTTTCTAAAAATTCATTATGAATAAATCTAACCCTTTGGACGAAATTCATAAACATTCTATACTCATTATCTGCATTATGATCCCATGCCAATAACTTTGCCTATGTATCTGTTAAACCAGCATAAATGATTCATTTCGTTGTTTCAAAAGGATAGTTTCCAGGATATTCCTCGATCAATTGTATTTTGGGCTCTGCTGAATGGTTCCCTCCAATTACATAATATTTGTAGTCAAAACATTGTGTCCTATCAAATTCCTTGTTATTGGGAATTTGATTTGGATCAAAAAGAACCACATAATCCCCCACATGTGCATATGGATTGTACCTGAACAATGTTTTTAAATTATGCACATGTAGGTGATGTGCCTTTCTAACTTGATATTGAGATTGTCCTTAATCTGACCTATAGAATTGGGTGACATTAAGCTCAAATTGTTTGCCACCATTAATTAATTTATTTTTCCTCAAGTGATTCTGAATGTCATTTTGTTTTGTTTTCATAATTCCATCCTCTAAATCAATACCCGGTGTTATAATTTCTTTGTTTCCTTTAGAACTTTCACTTTGTTCTTCACTGTTGCTTATGATTTTAGCAAATTCACCAATTTTTTATTTCTTCTTCTTCCAAGTTAACATATCTTCTTCTACAGAAATAATGTCCTCATCATCAAGTGGAAGAGCGACATCCATGGACATTTTTCTTTTCGGTGTTTTATTTCTTTTCTTCTTTTCAACAACAGTTCTATCCTCCTCCTCACTAATGTATACATATTTTTGAGCTTTAGCTTGAGCTACAACTGGCACATCCTCAAAAGAAAGATGTTTACCTTTGTTAGATTGACCCACCATATGGATTCTTTGTTGTTCCCCTACATGTACCATTGCAGTGTCATGGATTGTTGATTTTTGCTTCATTCGCTTTTCTTGTTTTGACTCTATATGGAAATTTTTGATCACATGCATAATATTTGGTTCCATATAATAAATACCCTTCAACATCATTGAAAGACTCTCAGCAAAATCCTATAAAAAAAGATACAATATGTCAATGATCAATCATTTATAAAAAAAATTAATGATCATTACAATAATACATTACACATAAATATAAATAAGCATACTTACAATGTTATTTGAAATGTTGGATGAGATTTATCCACACAATGGTGTAGATTCTTCATCTGTGTCATACTTGTTCTTTTAGAGATGATATCTAACATTTTCATGTCACTTGGGCAATTTTGCAAGAACATAAATAGTTTTTGAATTTGGCACCAAACATATGTCTCGTGCTCTGTCTATCACCTCATACGGTTCACCCAGGTAAATCATACCACAGTATAGATAGAAATGTGTACTATCATGAGATTCAACATCTTTAACATGCCATGTAAAACTTGTTTTATTTATTTCTCGTGATTTCATCCATTCAGAAATAATCTTTGGTGCACTTGATGGGCTAGTTGGCCGACTTCTATGTTGTTTCTCAATTCCGGTATGTTCGACAATCTTCAAAGCTTGTACACATGCAACTTTAGATGATGGAATTTTTGTCTTTGTTCCAAACATATTCACAGAGACCTTCAATGATGCCATCTTCCTGAAAAACAAGATATATATATATATATATATCTATATATATATATATATATATATATATATATATATATATATATATATATATATATATATATATATATATATATATATATATATATATATATATATATATATATATAATATATATTCTATAAAAATATATATATATATATATAAAATATATAATATAATATATATATATATATATAGATATATATATATATATATAAATATATAAAAACATGTATATTAGTTAATCAAAAAACGATATATATTACTTTAAAAATAAATAAATGATATTATAATTGTTATTTAAATATAAAAATAAGTTAAATTATATGTAAATTTTTAAAAAATGTTATAAAATTTATATCTACAAATTTATAAAGAAATTATTATATATATTTTTTATTTTATATTTTTTGAAATTATTAAATATAAATTAAAAAAAAAAAATTATATCTACATTTTTATAAAAATATAATTATATATTAAATTTTAAATTATTAAAATCAATATATATATATATATATATTTAATTTTAAATTATAAAATTAACAAATTATATATATATCTAATTTAAAATTGAATATCTAATATTTTTAATTATATATATATATATATATATATATATATATATATATATATATATATATATATATATATATATATATATATATATATATATATATATATATATATATATATATCTATATCTATATCTATATCTATATCTATATCTATATATATTATCGAGTAAGAGTAGTACCTTCTATTAAGCTAACTAATAATACATAAATTACATGAAAGCGTGCCCGCTTTGTGAGAGTTCAACAGTGAGCAGGGCAGGCAGAAACCGAACCACGCACCCAAAACCATGAGAAGCTTAAACAGGGAAAACCATGAGATACAACCAAACAATTAGGGCAAAAAGCAAGCAATAGACCATCCGGTAGTACTGACGTACACCAAATGAAACCTTGAACTCCTTGGAGGATGAGTCCAACAAACCGAGGCCGACAAAAAGCCACAAATGACCCGCCGAGAGTCCACAACAAGCCACACTTAAAACTTTCTTACGGATTTGACGAAAACTATAGGAATAACGCTCTAAATTTTTTTGTGTCCGAAACACCCAACCAACTTACACGAACAAATCTCCACCGTTGATCACCCGATATAGATCCAATGACCTTCGTGGATATTGGGTGGACGAGAAGCGCGAGGGTTAACTGCCCGATGAGGGCGGTTTTCTCTCACCTCATATCTACATATATATATATATAATTTTTCTTTATTATTTTAAAATTATATAAAAAAATTATTATTAAAATTATATATATAAATTATTTTATAATTTATTGATGATGATGATGGTGGTGGTTAGCATTCACTGAGACCAAACTTTGGTGTATCGGACCTAAAGAAACGAATTATTTTGTTTGATTTAAGATTTTATTCCTATGCTCAAAAAGCTTTGAGAGAAGCCTACCAAGCTCACTATAGTTTTGACATCATAAAAGGCTAGGAAGGTCAATATTGCAACAATGATTACGAAACTGAGATCGAACGTGGTTGTACGCGAGGCACTCTAAGAGGAAGTGGTTTTCATCCTCGATGTTCATATTGTCACAAAGATGGAAGATCCTTTCCATCCATGGTATTTTAGGAACTTCCCAATGATCCATTTCACTATGGAGCTCATGAGAGTTCGTTCTAATCTTGCCTATATTAATTTTCTTCTTTGAGCTAGTTAAAACAAAGAGATACTTTTGATCTTCTAGGGTGGGGTTGATGACATCCTTATAATATCTTAATTTTCTTTTAGCTGCTAAATCTTTCTCACACCACATTTTTTCTTTGAACTTAGAAGTAACAATATTTTTAATGTTATCAATGTTTTGTAAGGCAACATTCTCGACGATCTCCCAATGGTTTAACTAGGCCCTAGTGTCTTTATACCAACCTTGTTTGAGCCTTGGGTGGTTTTGGCTAGAATTTAAAGCTAGCTTAGGAAGTCTATGGTCTCCTATGTTATTGAGTTTGTGCTTGTACAATAGAAGCCTAGTCATAGCTAGGCTCTCGATAGGGGAAAGACCCACTTATATAAGGAGAATATGATAGAGTGTATTGCTTTTAATTTTGAGGTTATACGTTATAAAACACTTTTGAATTTGCTCAATCTTTCTCCAAGATTCTCTAGAGATGTTGCAACCTCAAACCTCACATCCATATAAGATAACATGAGTGACTAAAGTTTCAAAGAGGAACTTATTTCTATCCCACATTATGGGGTTTGTCGTTTTACAATCATTTTCAACAGAAAAATAAGCTTTCCACCCCCCTTTAATCATTTTCTCAATGCTATAGTTCCAGTTGAGCTTGTAATGAATATCAGTTCCTAGGTACTTGTAAGACGACACTTCCTCCAACTTATTATTGTCATACATAAAATTACCGTAAGTGTCCTTCTTGGATTTGATAATCATAACATTTGTTTTGTCAGTGTTAACAGTCATACCCATGGTAGAGTAGAAATCCTTAAGAAGTCTAAGTTGCTTATCAAGATCAGATGGGCACCTTGCGGGAAGAACAATATTGTCAGCATAGATAAGAAGGATGATGACTATCCTAGCTAAGATCATGCCAACACATATTGCTTCCTCTAAACAACCTTATAGCTTGTCAATGTAAATGCCAAATAGGGTAGGGGAGAGGGGGAAAACTTTTTTAACTCCGATGTTACACTCAATATCTTTCGCCCACCCCTCATTGCTTTTTAACTTGATAATTACATTCTCATATAACCTTATAGTGGTAGCTCTCAACTCAAAAGGAACCTTTAGCTCTTCTAATCTATTCCACAAGTTGTTTCTAGGAACCATATCGAAAGCCTTTCTAAAATCCACAAAGCAACAAAAGAGATTGGTTTTATCATTGCAGAATTCCTCCATAATGACCCTAAGCGTAACGAGGTGGTCCATTGTTGATTGTTGCCTTCTAAAACCCGCTTGGCCTTTGGCCTGCTTAAAGAGGTGTAAGAGATTCTCTTGTCTTTTACGAATATACTACCTTTTTTTTCTTTTAGCTAGGGCTTTGTATATTTTTATCTTGCTAATTTTAAGAGATTCATCACGATCTTCCTTAATTGCTCTCCTTGCACTTTTAGAATCTTTGTCATGCCATGGGTTTGTTTTGCTATTTCTTTGATTACTTGAAACTTCAATTGGGAACTTGTTAATAGAATATGAGAGGGTTGTATGAAAATTATGATAGAGGTCTTCTATGTTGTCTATACTAGATAAAGGAAGCAAATTAGTTTTTAATTCAATTATAGAGAGATGATTTTTATTTCTATCAAAGATTAATTTCTTTTGGCTATAAGGATTATCTTCTATGGGATCTCTATGCACGACAAAATTGAGAATTATAAGTAAAGGCCTATGATCAGATTCATGCTTGTGGTCATTTAAGATGTCAAAATTTATTATTTCATTGTATAAAGGGAGATCATAAATAACATAGTCTACCACGCTGCTACCAAGCCCATGGACGTAGGTCATCTAGCTAGAATTGGGCCACTTCTTTAGACCGTTGCAAATTATGAGATCCTGAGCACTACAGAGATTGACTAGCTTCGACCCAAACAAACTCTCCCTGAGGTCTTCAGAGCTCATTTTGTACCAACTAGCCAAAGTAAGGTCTTGATCTAACCAAAGAGGATTAGGGTTGGAATGATTGCTTAGAAGAATAGCTTGGTTGCTTGAAGTTCAAGCATTAAATTCACCCATTAAAAGGATATTACCTTCATTCCTTAGGATAGAAATATCATTCTCTAAACCATTGTAAGGACTATTTTTATCTAGATGTTTTTTCTTATAGAAGTTAGAATGGATGGGGGGGAATAACAGATTGCTATGTAGGTCTTTTTATAATTAATGTCAGTAATCTCTATCCAACTATATTGGTTGTAAGGGTTGTTTTTATAAATCTTAGTATGGGGGGAGATGTTCTTCTTAATGTAGAAAGCTATACCCCCAATGCCTCTACGGGAGGATCGCTTGTTCTAGGTAGACCATAGTGCAAAGCCATCTATGTTAGGGTCCTTAGATTCTTCATGCTCCCAAGTTTCAACAAGAAAAATAATATCAACATCATTTGAGATCTAACTTAGCTTGGGGCCTGCGTTCAATGGAAAGCCCCGACAATTCTAAGAAAGAATATGGAGCATGTTGAATTGCTATTTATTACCATATCTTTGGTTTTATCTTGAATAAAAACTTTCTTATTTCTGATTATTGCCCATTTTCCTTCCTTCCTAGCTTCTTTTACCTTTTGAACCTCCTTTCTAAATTTTACTTGATCTTCTGTAATGAGATCTTCATTATAAATATTCCCATTCCTTTTAGACATGAGGTTTTACTAAGTATGTTATACTTATGGTCAGTAGAGATCACCTTTATTCAGATCAAGCTTCCTTTATTCTCAGTTAATTTCCCCAACTTTGTTGCTTCTGTGAGGCATGTTGTTTCAATTTGTAATATATTATGTAATTCTGTATGGGCTATGGCTAAAGTATCCTCATCTACCTTCTCTTCCAAACTGAAGATTGTAAGGTTCAAGGCCCTTTTGTTATGCTCATGGTCTAATTCTATCAATTTTTTCGTTTCATCTTTAATTCGTTTGATATCTAATTTACCTGCCACACTATTTAGGGTGAGGCAGCTACTAACTTTTTCTTCTAGTTCTTTAATCATGTCCTTCATTTTAAGACTCTCTAAAGTATCAGCATCTCCTTGCTCAGATGTTTGGTTCGTATCTTGGTTTTGTTTTTCTATAACCTGCAACCCAGTCTCCATTGCCTCCATTTTTCTCTCCAATAGTTTTATTTTATTTTTTATTTGTTTTTGGATCTTGTCTTCAAGAGATGTGAATTTATTTTCTAGCAGACTTCTAACTCTGTTTGTAGCTTGACTTCTCTTTCTTCTCTACGTTTCTGTAAAGAATCTATATACTCATAAAGGCTCTATAGAGTAGCTATGCTAGGTCTACCTTCGGTAATATTTGGTAGTTGTGGTGAATTATTCATACTTGAAAATATATGAGAAAATATATATTAGAAAAAGATAAGGAATGTGTGCACCTGATAGATTGGAAAAGTATTTGGCAAAATCGCATAGCAAACCCGACTCGTAGACCCGACACAAGAATTTTTATAAAACCAGTTTTCGAACTGCAGACAACTGATATAACGCATAATACATGTTCTTCTTTTTCTGCACTTCGCTTTTGGCATGACTTCAAGAATTGACCTCACTCTATTGCAGATCTGTATATATGCGAACCCGCAGAGAATTGTATATATTCAAACCGCAAAGAACTATATATATGCTAACCCGCAGAGATGTGTATATATTCGAACCTGTAGAGATCTTTTTCCCAAAATTGCATGCAACGGAATAACAGTTCTCTCATCTTCTTCGGTAAAGGAGCCTCGTCTAATATCAAGTTTCATATAATTCGTTCAATGCAATTGACAACTCTTCCCGCAATGAAGAAGCCAAGATAATTCAACAACCAAACGCAGAACCTTGTCTGATATCAGGTTTCAGATAATTCGTCCAATGCAACCAGCAGCTCTTCCCACAATGAAAGGGGTTATATAACAATAAATTAATACAAATTTAAATGCGAACCTTCATCACAGAAGTATATCATTGCATAAGTATGTATCACCATAGACCTCAGAGGAATATCATCCTAGAAGAGTCTTGAGCAGTGTTCCAGTTGTATCACCACAAACCACAAAAGTGTATCACTGTAGACCCCAGAAGTGTATCACCAAGACCAAAAAAGTATATCATAGAAGACCGCAGAAGTGTATCACTGAGACCACAGAAGTATATCAATAAGACCGTAGAGGAATATCACCGTAGGAGTATATCACCACAGAAGTGTCTTAACTATTCTGACTTCCTTAATATAAATTTAAATGCGAATCTTCATCACAGAAGTATATAATTTATTATTATTAAATTGTATACATAAAAAATTTAAATTTAAATTTAAATTTTGTTTTTCAATTAAAATTTTAATTTTAATTAAAAAAAATTAAAAATTAAAAAAACTACCAGCCATTTGGCCGCTGCCTCAGGGCCCCAGTGGGTGGAGGGGGACTGCACGTAGCCCCATCTGCCAGCCCAGGCCCCTAGCCAGTGCCCAAACGATCGGAGGAAAGGGGCCTGGGCGGGCGGAGGAGGCGCTATACGCAACCCCCTCCACCCACTGAGCCCCCGGCCAGCGGCCAAAGGGCAAGGTCGATTTTTTGAAATTTTTTTTGAAATTTAAATTTAAATTTTCAATAACAATATATATATATATATATAAATAAAAATAATAATAATAATAATAATAATAATAATAATAATAAGAATAATAATAATAATAATAGATATATAATTATAAGTATAATTTTAAATAAATTAAAAATTAAAATAAAAACAAAAGAATATATATAAATTTATAATTATAATTTTAAATAAATAAAATTAAAATAAAAACAAAACAAAAACTTATAAAACTAAAATTATAATTTTAAATAAAAATAAAAAATCAAATCAAATCAAAACAAGAAATGGCCGTTTTTTTTTTATATATTTTTTTATAATATTTAATAATAAAACAAAATTAATTTAATAAAAAAACTAATAGTTTTATTTTTATAAATTATTTTTTAATAATTAAAAAAAACAAATAAATTTATATTAAAAAGAACAAAATTCTAAATATTTTTTAAATTATATTTAAATTAAAATTTCAAATATTTTGAAACATATATATTTTAATTTAAAAAAAAAATCAATTTAAATTAAAAAATTAAATAAGAATAAGAAAAATTAAATGAAATTTTATTAATAGTCTTTAATAAATAAAATTTCAATTAAAAAAAAATAAAAAAACAAAAAAGTTGGAAATTACAAATATATAACAAAAAAAAATGTATTTTATTTTCTAATTGAACACTTTTTTTTTCCATGCAATAATTGTAATGATCCCCAAATGAAATCTATATATATATATATATATATATATACCCATTCTTCATTTCAAAAGCCTAAAAATAAAAAAATAAAAATGTTAACTTTTCTCCTAAAAATCCTCAAAATTTGTTTTTTTTTTTGCATTTTGTCCCTATAAAAATATTAAAAAACAGAGAGTTTTGTAACACAAAATTTCCCAAATTCCTCTGTAAATAGTCGAGATAGAAAGAAAACTAACCTTTAAAATGCATAAAACTCTCCTTGAATGTGATATCTACATCAATGCATCTCCTTCACAGCTCCTCCACAAAATCGCTCCAAACTTTTTAACAAGACCCAGAAGACTTGATGTGATGTGATGAATAGAAACGGTGAGTTTTATTTTATAGCGTTGATTGTGGGATTGATTTATCATTTCTTGAATGTGGTATTAAACTTAAAATTAAAAATAAAAAAAATAAAAAAAAATTATATTTAATATTATAGCGTTAGGTTAGCTTTTACTCATTATGGGATTAAAAAAATAAGAATTATAAAAATTAATTTACTTACATAGACAATGTTAAATAGTTTAAATAGAAAATTTATTTTGAGTTTCTATCAATATTTTGAACAGAAACTAAGGTGAAATTTTCCAAAACCAAAAGTTTAGTAATATGTTTTCAAGTAAATTATAGATGAAAATTTTGGAGGGAAATATTTAAAAACAAAATTTTTGGAGGGAAAATATTCAGCGAAATTTTTTGGGGAAAACTTTGGAGGGAAAATTTTCAGCAAAAAATTTTTGGGGGGAAACTTTAGAGGGAAATTCTCAATCTCTAAGTTATATATTGTCCTTGGGAGAGAGTGAATTTGTATCATTTGGCATCTTCTGGTTGAAGGTTATGGATTCTTCTGATAGTGAAGCTTTTCTTTCTTTAGCATCGACATCTTTGTCATGCAACAACTCTATTCATTTTGATGAATGTAATAGGAATTCTTTCACTATGAATAGAGAGGAAAATTTTCCACTTGGTCGTAATCCTAAGGATGATGAGAGAAACATTGATGAAGGGCAGCAAAAAGAATTTCCTGTGAATAGAGAGTCAATTTTTCCACTTCCTCCTAATCCTAAGGATTATGAGAGCACCACTAATGAAGGTGGGGTGAAGAATTTCTAGAGTCAAAATTTCCACATAATCCTAATCTTAAGGATTATAAGAGCAGCATTGATGAAGGGGGTGATGAAGAATTTCCCGAGTCAAAGTTTCCACTTCCTCCGAATCATAAGGATTATGAGAGCACCACTGATGAAGGGGGGGATAAATTATTTGCAGAGTCAAAGTTTCCACTTCGTCCTTATCCTAAGGATTATGAGAGCACAACTGATGAAGTGGGCAATGAAGAATTTGCAAATTCAAAGTTTCCACATAGTCATAATCTTAAGGATTATGAGAGAAACACTGATGAAGGGGGGGGTGTGGGAGAATAATATGCAGAGTCAAAGTTTCCACATATTCCTAATCCTGAGGATTATGAAAGTAACATTGATGAAGGGGGGGATGAAGAATTTGCAGAGTCAAAGTTTCCATATATTCCTAATCCTAAATACTATGAGAGCACCACTGATGAAGGGGAGGATGAAGAATTTGTAGAGTCAAATTTTCCACATATTCCTAATCCTAAGGATTATGAGAGCACCATTGATGAAGGGGAGGGAGAGGATGAACAATTTCCAGTAAATAGAGATTCAAATTTTCCACTTAGTCCTAATCCTAAGGATTATGAGAGAACCACTGACATGGGGGAGGATGAAGAATTTCCATTAAAAAGATTCAAAGTTTTCACATGTTCCTAATCCAAAGGATTATGTAACCACCACTGATGAAGGGGAGGATGAAGAATTTCGTGCAAATGATAATTTGACTATGAATAGAGAATCATATTTTCCACATAGTCATAATCCTAAGGATTACGCGAGCATCAATGATGAAGGGGAGGATGAAGAGTTTCTTGCAAATGATTATTTTAGAGGCACAAATGTCAATAATGCATTTTCTCTATGTGAGTGTTTCAAAGGTAGTCGTGGTGATGATGAATTGAGTCCTCCAAGGGAGGTTTTCAAATGCAGGGATGAAGATGGTGAAGAATTTCGTCTAAGTCGAGATTTCAAAAGCATAGATGTTGGTAGTGAAGAATTTCCTTCATGTGAGGATGATAATGAATATTTTCCAAGCAATGATGGTGATTAATTTTCTAACTATCTTCATCTGTATAATACTTCTCCTACTGATTATGAAAATGCTTCTGTAGATAATAATGAAATGATGGAGACGTTGCAAGAAAATATTGTATCTAAGAGTAGGAGTAGGCCTTTTCATATCAATCCAAAATATTCTGGTTATACAAGGGTTAGGAAAAAATATCTCACAAGTAGAAGTTATGTCGGTGATCTGATTTCAAGTGAATTTCGTCGAAAGGATTGCTTGAAACATATGGATTTTGATTTTTCTTTGGAGCAAAGGAAGAAATATTTTTCAATGAATAAAAGGATACAAAATTCATTTTTAGTGGGTTGCATGCAATCTACACTGGCAGGTTATGATTATGATATTGGGAATGTATTGATCGGTAGAAAGGCTTTCAAAATGTTGCATTCAGTTGGTAATTTTCGTTTGTCAAGGATCCAAGAAAGAATGGAAAAACGACCTACATATTATTCAAAAGTATGTTATAAAAGAGATGTTGGACCAACAACAATTACTGCAATGTCATGGATGAAATATTTCTTTTCAAAGCATGGAGAATGTATGCCAAATAAAGACACAATACATATTCCAGATAGTTTCTCAAGACAATAAATCTACAGCTTATACAGATAATATGCAGAAGGTGTTGAAGGAGATAGTAATTTTATTACATATTCATATTTTACCAAGATATGGAGGAACGAATTCAACAATGTTTGTATTCCTAATAAGACAAGTATGGGGATTTGCAGTACATGTTCTTCTCTTAAATCAAAAAGAGAAAAATTTCAACTGCAAGAAAGAGGTATGCATTCATAACATTATTTTAAAAAATTGGATAGTTATCAACTATGAAAATATATTTACTAATAGTTGTCTTTTATTTTATGTGCAGATTCCATTATCAAAGCACTTCAACAGAATCACAATTAGCAAACAAGTGAAAGGAAAAATTTGTATAAACATAGAAAAAAGTGTTATGATAATCCAAATAAATATTTGGGTTTGATAATTGATGGTATGGACCAAAAGAAAACACTTCTGCCCCATTTTGTCCGCACACTAAAACATTTACAGGAAGAAAAGTTTATTTAGTTTCACTTGGTTGGTTATATGGTCTTTAATGGGAAGATGTTCCTAAGGGTTTACTTCACAGCTCTAAATATTCATAATGATGTAAATCTTACCATAACTATAATCCATGCTGTTCCTTCTCATTGGTTTGGTATTCTTCCTGAATTTTTGTATCTGCAATTGGAAAACACAAGCCGTGAAAATAAAAATCAAGTTCTTTTTGGATATCTAAACATGCTTGTTCAATTGGGAATTTTTAAAAAGGTAAAGGTTGGTTTCCTTATTTTTGGGTACACTCATGACCATATTAATCAAATGTTTAGTAGTTTTTCAGTAACATTGAGGAGGAAGAATTTTGGGAGCCTTGCATCATTAATTGAATGTATTAAGAAAGCATATATTCCAGAGCCTATTTTTTATGTGCTAGAAGAAACTATTGACATGCGAAGGTTTATTTTGGGATCGCACGGTGAGGAGAAATGCATTGAAAAACTTAATGAAATTAGCTTCCAGCATCAATTTCATATCAAAAAAATTCATGGAAAAACACTTATATGGGGCAAGAAGTATTCATCTATTCCAGAATGGGGGTCGTCATCAGGTTTATTGTTTTTGTAGTTCATTCCAGAGCATCCAATATTTTCATCAAAGATAATATTATTACAATCAGTTCTTCAACTCAATAATGCATGAAGGCATAAGAGAGAAATAAATTATTCTGAATGTCTAGAAGAAATAAAAAAATGTATTAGAGATACATATCACTACTTTGATGTTGCCGATTCAGTTTGGTGGGAGTATTTTTCAATGATCAAAGTGATATCATCTCAATATCAGGAAATGAATATACACTTTTGAAGACTACATTTATTTGGCCTCAAAATATGCCAAATGAACAGGAGGAAAGACACATTGTTCAACAACAAAAATCCCAATGCATTATTAATTCTCAACAGGAAGAGGAAAGAGAAATCCATATGGGTTTTAGAAGATCGTGTGCACAACGTGAAGCCATGGAAGACCTTTATAGCAGTTCTATGCAGGGTGTTAAGGAGGGTTGCATGATGGCAGTATTAGCAGATGGAGATCCACTTGGTTATCCATTTTGGGTTGCGAAGGTTATAAAATTCATTAAATAAAATGAAGATATTACAGTTGTTGAGGTACATTGGTATGCCACAAATACCCACCCATTCGATGATGTGTATAATCAGGAGATGGTAGTTGATAAACAAATTTGCAGAAAGAGAAAAATAAAGGGTACAAATATAAATCGTTGCCACACATACCTATTAAAACTGGAGGATGTTGACATACTTGTCTATGACTTCAATTTAACAAAGAGAGGAACTCTTCACTTCAAGACCATAGATATTTTGAAGAATTTGCTACTAGAAGGAAGAATGTTGAGATGGGAGTCTGCTGAACCTAGTTGTAGATATAGAAGACTTTTGAAACCTGAAATGGTGGGCATGCATGTTGACTCAGATGGGGCTCTAGTTGGTGAAAGAGAAGAATATGGTTCATATTCATCTGCATCCAGTCATTCATCTGAAGATGTAGATTCTGATGGTGTGACAGATCCTATGGGTGATTTTGAATAAATGTCTAGGATATTTTATGTAAATGAAGTTTGCATGGTAACCTAAAATAAATATTTTGACTTCCATATGATCTTACATGAAGTTATGAGTCATTTCTAAGTTTGTTGGATTTAGTGTTTTAATTAAAAGAAATTTATGTCTTTAGAGATGTTTGCATGGTAACTTGAAATAAATATTTTTGACTTCCATATGATCTTACATGAAGTTATGGGTCATTTCTATCTTTTTTGGATTATATGATTTAATGTATGTGATATCCAATTTACAAAAGTTGATATTTTGATTAAAAGTAAATAAATATTAGATATTAATGTTGATTTTTTAAATTATATAGTGATATTTCCATGATATTATTTATTGTTATCATTTGATATAAGATAGTTTTAAAATTGTTGAATTTTTAATGCCTTATTAAAAAGAACACTTCATTTTAATGGTTGATTTTTATGTTTTTCTTACAATAGGATAAGTTTTCTTAGGCTATAATTTGAAAAGAGCTAGAGTTTTATCCTTTGAAATGAAAATTACTCTTGGAATAATGAATCTTTCATCTACTTGTTCATTTTTAAAAATTGTTTAAGTCATATAATCTGTCCATAATTTCATGGTTGAAATGTCTTACACACTGAAGGTTTTTAATTACAAGGTCGAAAATTTGTCAAAATGTTAAGGTGTTTCTGAATTATGATATTTTATCTTTAATGTTATGGTTTAAAACAATTACAACTTCAAGGCTTTTTAGAGTCAAGATATTTTATCCTTAATTCCATTGCTAAAAATTACTCTTGGAATAATGAATCTTTCATTTACTTTTTCATTTTTAAAAATTGTTTGTCATATAATTTGTCTATAATTTCATGGTTGAAATGTGTTACAAACTGAAGGTTTTTAATTACAAGGTTGAAAATTTATCAAAATTTTAAGGTGTTTCTGAATTACGATATTTTATTTTTAATGCTATGGTCGAAAACAATTACAATTTCAAGGTTTTTTAGAGTCAAGATATTTTATCTTTAACAACATGGATGGAAATAGTTGGAGTTATCAGGATTCAAGACATGATATTTTATCTTTAACATCATGTCTGCGAATCGTTGGAATTTTACAGTTTTTCAAAGTTCGGATATGTTATCTTTAACTCCATTGCTCAAAATTACTCTTGGAATAATGAATCCTTCATTTACCTGTTCATTTTTAAAAATTGTTTTAGTTATATAATTTGTGCATAATTTCATGGTTGAAATGTGTTGCAAAATGAAGGTTTTTAATTACAAGGTTGAAAATTTGTCAAAATGTTAAGGTGTTTTTGAATTATGATACTTTATCTTTAATGTTATGGTAAAAAATAATTACAATTTCAAGGTTTTTTAGAGTCAAGATAATTTATCTTTAACAACATGGATGGAAATAGTTTGAATTATCAGGATTTGAGACATGATATTTTATCTTTAACACCATGTCCAAGAATTGTTGGAATTTTACAGTCTTTCAAAGTCCGGATATTTTCTCTTTAACTCCATTGCTAAAAGATGTCAAAATTGTAACCTGTTTTTTTTTTGTTATTCTAGAATAAACACTTTTTTAAGGGTTTTTTTTTTCATCCATTTTTCAAAACAAAAATGGTTTTTACTTCCATTTAAAAAATATGTTGAAAATTTACCCTTAAAAAAACATCATTCTGGCATAAACAAATTTCATTTTTGGGTTGTTTTTTCATGTTTTTTTTCGGGTTTCTGGGCTCGAGTACCTGTTTTGATGTAGTAGTTCCCATTTGATCGGTAACTATATTATTTCATTTCATTCTAACCAACATATTTTGCCCAATCAACTATTATTTCATTTTTATTCCAAAATATTATGTGTTTTGAAATGATCAATATATGAGCATATTAAATGGATTATAGTCCCCATGGGACTTAAAAAAAGATTTCTGAATATTTTCAAGAATTTTGATGCAACAATTATTGTTACACAAGAACTAATACTTATAAATTTTGGTTGTCACGCAAGAACCAACCATAAAAATATATGTTGCAATCAAATATTTTCAAACTACACTTTGCAAATAAAACTTATCAAATGATACAATTACGCAAAGATAAAAGAGAATAAATATAAAGCCAAAGCTCATATAAAAGAAAAAATTTCAAGAATATCAACTAAATATTAAGGGAATCAATGCAATAGCTTCATGAGGGCATGCAACAACTTCAGTTGGCGGGTATGTTGGGTCTCCAAATATCATCCACTTTCACCTTTCTTTCCATTATTTTACCCTCATTTCGCAACATTGTAACTCTATAAACCCTATATTAGTAACCATTTTCATGACGATATGGTTTTATTTTTATTATTTTCCAAATTCATTAATTTTATGTATTTTAAGTGAACTTGTGATTAAATATTAGGGAATTAACATATTTTCATATATATATAAAAGAGTTATGATTTTTATGATATGGTAGGCCTACTTGAAGATTCTATAAGGGTCCTATTTGGCCTCCTAACTACAAATTCGAATTTCAAATACCAACTCATGAGGATCTGTAGAATATTTGAGGAATATGTGGATCATTAAGCTAAGCACGTTCAAAGGAGAAGAATCATGGAGGTTTTTATATGTGTCCTTATCAAAACTATGAGAGAATTTGGAGAGGATTTGTAACTTGTATTTTAGGAGATTGGTTGAGACAAATGTGGATTTAGGATAGATTTGAGGCATATGTATGTATTGATCGGTTATCCCTAGATTTTGTATAAATAGGGATACATCCTGCGAAGGAGCCCACGTATCTAATGTATATCCTATCTATGTATTCATCTATTTTGTAATACTTTTGGATCTTTTCTACATCTTTATGAAATATAGGTTGTTGTTTTGATCTCCAATATGTTATAGTTGTTTGATGCGCATACTGAGGCATGGAGGGCCCCCATCAACCACAATTTGCATATCTTTATATATATTGGTAACATAGTATAGTTTTGTCATTTCATTTCATTTCAGCAAATGTGCTTTCAATTAGGCAAGTGTGAGTGTGATTTCCTTTCATCAAGTGTGCTTTCAATTATGCAAGTGTGAGTATGATTTTGTTTCTGCAAGTGTGATTTCAATTATGCAAGTGTACTATAATTTTCAATTCTAGAAGTGTGGTGTGATTTCCTCTATGCAAGTGTGATTTTAATTTATGAAAGCATGGTGTGATTTCCCTTATGCAAGTGTGATTTCAATTTCTTTGGTTTGGATTTAGTTTTATTTATTTTCTTAGTTTAAATTGCATTAGATTTATCTAATCTAAAAGATAACCACCTAGGACATATAGTACAGGTATACCTTGCCAGTTTACGAAACCCTGGGTTGACAAATTAAATGACAGGGATTTAACTAACAATTAAATCACCCAACATAAGTTATGACCTCTTTCATCCATAGATTCTAATTTTCCTTAACTAGATGTGAGACCATGTTCTCTTTAGATGAGCTTAGGAAAATTTTGGTACAATGTAGAAGAGAAGATTTGCAAGTTGAATGTACTAATAATAAATAGATAACCTATTAGGATGTTATCAACAAGGTGTTGGACTTATAAAATGTCAACATTAGACATCACCTAAAAACTTATTATCCTCCTATTATAGCTAGTGAAGTAGCTTCTCTCTTAGGTGACCCACAATGATGAGTGACTAAGCCAAAAGGAAACAAAAAGGATAGAAATGTCTTAGGAGACAGTCTTACTGGATTTGAGCATGATGTTGTTGTTTGTTAGGTCTGTATAATACTAAAGGATTCCCCTTATTTTTACTGTTAGTGTAGTCCCATTTTGTTATTGTTGTGCCCTCACATTATTATTGATATATAGGAGACCTTTGCTCTAGTAGCAAGGTACTCATGCATCAGGTTAGTTCTGGCACTGTCAGCATAGATGGGGAGGAAGATCCACCAGATGGATCTAAAGACAACATTCATCAATGGATTTATTGAGGAAGAGGTGTCTATTGGGCATTCGGAGGGGTTTGAGACCTTTGACAGTGATTCACATGTGTGCAGACTCAAGCGAGCATTATATGGACTCAAGCAAGCACCCTGTGCTTGGTATACCATGATCAAAAGTTATCTCACTGGTTTGGGCTTCACAAAAATTCAACTATATGCAAACCCTTATGACATTGTGGTAGAAGGTAAATTATCTATTATTGTGTTATATTTCGATGACTTGATCCTTATTGGTGATGAGCAGCTGATCATATCTTGCAAGGAGGACCTTCCAAGAAATTTCAAGATGATGGACATGGTATTCATGCATTATTTCCTTGGTTCATAAGTATGGCAAGGAGATGGGGAATTGTTTGTCTCTCAAGGAAAGTATGCTAATGACATAATGAAGAAGTTTCGCATGGAGAGTAGAAAACCCATGGACACTCCTCTAATAAGTAATTGGAGGAAATAGGGTGCCACTTCAGGTGAGGAAGTTGAGGATACCATTTACAGGTAGCTTGTGGATTCACTTATGTGTCTTGTGAACACATGAATGGACATGTGTTTTGTTGTTAACCAACATAGTGAAGCCATGGTTTAGCAAACCAAACTATATTGGAAGGCAACAAAGCATGTGTTGAGATACCTCAAAGCCACTACTCAGTTTGGTATTTGGTACAAACGGACAGAGGGAGTTAAGTTGCAAGGCTTCAGAGATGCAGATTGGGTGGGGAGTCCATTAGACAGTAAGAGCACATAAAGAGGAATTTTCAGTGATGGGTCAACAATATTTTCTTGGTACAGTAGGAAGCAATGATCTCTGGTACTCAACTCAGCAGAAGCATAGTACATGGTTACATGTCAAGCACGTGGGGCTATCTGGATGAGAAAGATTCTTATTGGGTTATTTGGTCAGAAGATGGATCCTGCATTGTTTTACTGTGGAAATAAAAGTTGTATCAAACTCTATCAGAATCAATTATTTCATGATCGATCCAATCATATTGACATCCGGTGTCACCATCTACGAGATTGTGTGCAGAGGCGGATTGTGTTGTTGCATTACATTTTGACAATGGAACAAGATGATGATATTTTGACAAGGGCCTTATCAAGAGGAATGTTTGAGTTCCATAGAAGCATATTTGTGGTATCTGATAATCCCTCTCTTTCTCAGATGGAGTGTTGAAAATGCAACAAGAAATTCCTAATTTAATAATTTCAGTAGAATACATGGAGGTATTTAACTGATGTGAAATGGCTCTTGTCACTCAGTTAACTCAATGAATTTGAGTTGGAGACACTTGAGTTCAGTTCTACATGATTGATTGTTAATTTGTAGCAATCTATTTTAGTTAATTTGATTTACTGCCAGCGTAACTAGTTCTCACTCTTAGTAGAACTAGTGGAGGTCTAGTTAAGGGTGTGTAACTTTTTTCACACTGAGTGATCATCTAGTTAATTGATCAATCAACCCAAAATAATTGTTGCATGGAGAGAATTAGAGTTACCAAGTTGATAATGGATTTTAAGGGTAGTGTACTATTAGTTGTAAACTATTCCAAGTTGTATAGGTCATGCATGCAGTCAGAGAAGGACCTAGAGGAATTGCGCAATCTAGATTGAGGAATTTACTAAATAATAGGGGGCTAATTCCTTGAGGAATATGTTATAGACATATTTGGGCATTGCAACCCCAATATTATATGTTGATAAACTAGGGCTCTTTAACCCCTAAAAGTGTTGTTTCATACCCTAAAGGATAATGGTCAACTGATTACATCATTCCCCAGAAGTTCCACCTAAAAAACCACTTAGAACTGGCCAAAACTGGACCATACTGACTGCTCCACTGTTAGGGTGCAATGCATACTGACTTCTACACTAGCCAGGTGCGATGCATACTGAAGAGGCCTTCTGTGGGGTGCGATAAGTGATAATGGACAAATGTCTAAGACAGTTTGCTAAGTGGATGCTCATGGATTCTTCTAGAAACTTCTTCTATGACACTTGCCTCTCTGAATTTGCCCAGGGATGAGTAAGAGATCCAAGAAATCTCCAAGATGAACCAAGAACAACAAGTGGAATGACACTAATAAAAAAACCTAGAGATGACTCACACCCTTGCAGACATCTATAAATGGATCCCTCATCTGAGAGATCTAGAGGTTGGAATTTTGCAATTTGCAAGGAGGTGCTGATAGTTTGTCTTTGAGAGAGAGCATTGTATTGTTGAGTGATCTTGCTTTTCATGAGGTGAAGAGGGCTTTGATGATGGGACGCTGATACTGGATCAGACAGATGGGTTCTAATTCTCCCTTCTATTTTAATAAAGTTCTTTGAGTTTTCCTCCATACAATCGTGTATTTGTGAATGTTGTTATTTGTGAATGCCATTGTATGTTCATTGTATTCCTGATTCTGCAAAGCTTATGATATAATAGATCAAGATGCTTTGATAGTGTTTTGTTACTTTGTTTCTACAAGTATTCTCTAAGTGGGATAAGTAGGAAAGGAGTTGCAAGCTCTGTCAAGGGGGAGAGAGATCAAGCAAGGAGTCAAGCGGAAGATCCAGGTTGGTTCCTTTGCCTCTCTCTTATCTATCATACATAGAGGAAATCCCAAATTGCTTTGATTGTTTGTTTCTAGGATAGCTGCCAATCCTAGAGGGCTAGCAGATCGAAAAGACACTAGTTTTCCCGGAAACAAAATGGCAACTCCGTTGGGGAGCGAATAGTTTGTTTTTTTGTTGTTGTTGTTTGTTTTATAAACTATAGACGAAGCCTGAAGTTAGCCAGATAGCCTTCGAACTTCTCTTGCTCTACAATTGCAAAGTAGATGAATGCTGCTTCAATGAATCTCTAGTTTAGTTTATGAATTGAACATCTAACTTACAAGCATTCTAGATGCCATTTTTGTAGCTCATTAACCTATCAAGATCATACCTTTGCACTTTTCTCTTTACTGTCCATCATAGCTTAGCTTAGATCACTGAAATCAGCTACAAATTTGAGCCAAAACCCATCTCAGTTGCGCTCCCTGGCCCATCGCACTATCTGTCATTGTCAACCAGTATGCATCACACTTCTTGAATGTAGTAGGTGTGATTCATACTTGTTGATGTGAAGGATAGGTGCGATGACTGACTGAGCCTATTTCTCTCCTTGAAATTTGGGGTTTTTTGTCCTTGTTTTCAGCTCTGTTTAGTTGTTTTGCTACTTGTGAACATTATCTCATTATTGAAGCTTGCTTGCATTACATAGTTCAGCCTCCATTGATTAGGATTAGTAAATGTTTTTATGTATTTGTCCATCATTTACAATCCTTTGTCGCAAAGTTGCTTAAATCGATCTATCGTTTTGGTACAAAAAGTGTCGTAACTATTGTTTTGTGTCAAAAAGGAGAAGTGTCATTGATTCTTCCTTCCCTGGATAGTCGATTGAACTTTTTGTCATGTATTTGATCTGATTTGTTGATATTTTAAGCGTTGAAACCATTTTCTATTCAAAATTGAAAAGTGTCATTTAGTCTTCCTTTCCATTTTGAAAAAAGAAATTGTCGAAATGTTGCTTTGAATAAAATATTTCAGATCTTTGCAATACTCAGTTTTCCTTTTTGGCATTTCTCACATTAAAGGGAATGAAAAACAAATACATGCATTTGCATTTGCATTTAGACTGTGTACCAAAAATGATTTAGGAAAAGTGCATTTAGTGTGTGCTCTTTTCTCTTTGTTTGAAAGAATCGTAATTTTCTTTCCTTAGTAGCTAAGATTTTCATTGCTCAAAATAAACAACGACTGTTTATCATTGTAGATTGCATTTTAGGAATTTTAAATCTACATCACGCAGTGAACCATTGAAAGGAAAACTTCTAAGCAAGATCAACTCTAAAATAAATTCAATGAACTTAACAATGCTTTGGAACCTGACGCAACACATCTAGAGGTCTAGGCTAGAGACGTGTTCTGGCATCGTAAAAACTAGTAACTATCATTTTCATCAAAGGTTGGGTGATTCCTCCTCTTTGATATGACAAGTGCTAGCACGGACTTGTGCTCCCCATACCGTCGAGTACATATTGGGAGACCATAATAGGCTTATATCCTTTATCCATAGGAAGCTGTGTCTGCCGCCCTATCGATCGCAATGCACTAAACACATCATTCGGGAATATTGACTGCCGTACATAAGTCCTTGGTAATTTCTCTTTCATTTATCACCAAGGTGTATATTGGAGTTTTGAGATTGGTTTGGTAACGCTCTGTCTAGATTTCCAGAGTAGTCACTTTCATTCCTTTTTGACTCCTTAAAAGAAAAGTTCCATCTGAGCACTTGTCACTTCAGGCTCATTAAAAATCGAAGGGGACTAGAGTCATCTTTAGCTTTTTCTCGACTCTTAAAAATTGAAAAAGCAAAGTTGTGTCAAAGCGTCATTAAAATTTATTAATTCGGAATAACATCCCTGTTCCTTCATTGGTCTTAGGTTGAGATAATGGAGTCCACCAATCAAGAAATCCCTTTTGAAGGGAATCCTAGTCCATTTTCTTCTTGGGGAAATATTGGTGCTTTGTATATGGCCACATTGTCCCTTCCAAGAATTACAATTGGCCTACCAGTATGGCTATTCTCGACCTCTGTCGTTCAAAATACCGTAATACCACAGTAATCGAATCAGCAACCAGTTGATACTGAAGTTGACCCTTCGCCTTCCTCTTCGTTTGTTTCTCCCTCCCCTCCTTCCTCTTCGCTTGGTGAAAGTAGCGATGCTAGTAACTGGGTGACTAAGAAGAAGAAGAAAGGGAAGGAGAAGAAGAAGAAGTCAGTTAAGCAAGGGGGCAACCATGCAGTATCTGGTAAAAATCCGCACACTGGACTTTCCAAACCCAGACATCCATGCATAATTTGCAAAGGAGACCATTTTCATCAAGAATGTCCATGCATCCCTCAGATCTTGAGAGAATGGTCCCCCCGTTCACACCAACCGGTGTCATCAACCTCTATTGATCATGTTGACAGCACACCATCAATTAATAATAGAAAGGTTAACATTCCATGTAGATTATGTGAAGGGGACCATACCCTCCCCCGTTGTCCTTTTTTGGATGAATCCAAGAGAGTCTTGCATAACCATCGTGCTTCAACGCAGCAACTTCCATCTAGATACAAGAAGCTCTCCCCTAGTCCTTTACTAGTTGAAAATCTGACTGACATAACTCAACCATCGGTCGAAATATCTATCGCTAAAAGCGAGTCTTCTGAGTCCATATCAGACCAAAGTCAACAGGTCGAGATGGCAGTCGACCTAGTTTTACCTTCAGAAGGTCCACCTTCAGATGATACCATTCCCAAAGAGAGTGAGAACGATACTGTTCAAATTCTTTTTGTTACTTTAGAGTCCGATGAACTTGGGGGAAATCCACCCGTTTCTTCACAACAGGAGGAAAATCCCCCAGTTCCTGCTACTCAAGGGGTTAATTCAACCATTTATTCGGTACCCCCTCCAAGTAGTCTAGTCACTTCCTTTGATTGGAATCGACTAGCAAGATCCCACCTTCCTTCTAATGTACCATTTCGGATCATAGTACAAGTTTACAAAATGATCGTGTCTGGCACTATCATAGATGAAGGGGCTTCAGTGAGTATCCTTTCCTCAACTGCTTGGAAAGCGACTGGTTTGCCATCGCTTATGTCTGTTACTAAAAATTTGTCAGGCTTTAACAAAGGAACCAGTCGACCGCTAGGGACCCTTCCTAAGTTATCGATAACTTTGAGAAGGAAAACCGTTCACCTGAACATGATGGTAGTCCCGAGACCATTAGATTACAATCTACCCCTTGGACGTGACTATGTTTATAACATGGAAGTTATTGTTTCAACACTCTTTCGAGTGATTTGTTTCGCACATGAAGGAAAAATTGTCACTATTAACTAGCTTTCATCTCCCGGTTCAAACACAGCTCGAAGTCAAGCATCATCCCTAAATGGTCCTTTTGAGTCGAGATTGTCTCTTCAACCTTGATTCCATTCACCTAATTACCGCGAGTAGTCTGGTGAATAGAACGAAGCTTAGGGGGCATGCACCCTTGTCTACTTTGGCGGATGAACCCAGCTGAAAAGATAGGTTTCCCTATAGTTAAGTGATTGGTCTCACTCACCATTCACCTTTGTCCACTATGTGGACAAAGCCATGGAAGTGTTTTGTTACTGTGTTTTCCAAGGAAGTGTTTTGACCACTGACTAAAACCATCCTGCTTAACCACAACGATTTCCATATGGTTACTGGAGACTCTCCTTTTCTCGATGCCTGGGGGCATGCAAACCTTTTTATGCAAGCTAAAAACGACGAATTTCATTTTTTTAGCTTTTTAGTTTTTTCAACTTCTTAGGTTAGGTGATTGGTCTGATCCAACATTCACCTTTGTCTGTGCTGCAAACGAAGCAAAGGAAGGTTTTGTCCAACTCCTGATGAAACCATCCTACCTAACCTCAGTAGTTCTTTAGCTTTTTAGTCTTTTTAGCTTTTTAGTTTGGTCATTTCTAGTTTGCATGAAAAGAAAAACTAAAAATCTGAGCATATGTTATCGTATGGTTCAAGCTCATTAAAAAATGAACCTACCTGAGCAATGTTGTTGCATGGTTTAAGCTCATTAAAAAATGTACCTACCACTCTGAGCATATGTTGTCACATGGTTCAAGCTCATTAAAAAATGAACCGAGCTCCAAGCATGTTATCGCATGGTTCAAGCTTGCTAAAAAAATAAACCTACCATCGAGCATAGTTTCTACTGGTTCAAGCTCATTAAAAAATGAATCCACCCTTGGTAAATAACCTTTGTGATTACCCTGCTATCAGCCTTTTGAGCCTTGCTTGTTTTCTTGCCATCACCTCCATTCTTTTGGCTAATCATATGCTTCCACTTGATTGTTTACCTTTTTGAGGAACAGCTGCGACGAGTGGCCCTGTTAGCCACCCTCTTCACATCACCATGTTTTGAGAAGTTCCAAGCTTACCTGAAACCAGTTGCTACCCTAAATGCCACTCGTTCCTCAAAACGAGTCTCCTTTAAACTCTTCTCAGACTCGTTAAATATGAAAATATTATCGAGCTATTCGCCTTTCAAGCTCGTTAAAGTAATGAGAAGCGCCATCCCTCCTATATATTTTAATGTTTTTCGGACCTGAGCGATTATCTCATGAAAAATTTCGAGCGCTTGTCTTTCCAGCTCGCTAAAGTGATCAAAAGGTCATCCATTTTGTATTATTTTATCCTTTTTCATACTTAAGGGATTATGCTACGAAAAAGAACTGCTGGAGTTTCCTTTTCGTCCCTTTTCAAACTCTCTAAACATGAAAAGGTTCGAGTTGTCTTTGTTGTTAAACTCATTAAAATGATAGCGACAAATTTGTCCCCTAGACAAGAATGAGTTTCAATGTTGCTAGGCTCGTTAAAACATAGCGACAGGTTTGCCCGAAGGGCAAATTATAGAACAAGAATATGTTATCCTCCTCAAGCTTGACAAAAATAAAGAGGTACTGGTCAGCAATGACTAAGGAAAAAGGGAAGAAAACTTGAAGAATTTTATGGTAGCAGGTCGCTCTTGAACATGACACTTTCAGTCCAGCGCCATGATTGAGTCAGGTTGGGTTATTCCGTTCACTAGTCATATCACCATTGGTCCTCCACACCATCCATCTTTTGGGGTTAACGCTACCAATCCTTCTCAGTGTTGCTGATATGTTCAAGAGAAGTCATTCAGTTGATAATTCACCATCCAGTTAATGCCTCATCCACTGCAATACCTTCACCCTCCATTTTTCATGACCACTATTCCTGAACCTTATGTTGTCAGATCATTTTTCACCCCTGGAAAATCATTCGCTTCATTTGTGTCGTAGATGTGGGATACATTAAGGCCCTCTTACGACGGGTCACTTCTTGTCGACATCAGCTCACTATCCAAGAAGTTGACTTAGAAACAACCCTTTTAGTACTTTGAAGCTTGCATGCCTCAATGGCAAGTTTCTCACTTCTGGCAACAGGTTGACGTCAATGACCTTCGACTGAAAGATTTTGCGTGGTGTTCGACATCGGCTCATATATTCACACCATGTGAATTTTATTGTAGTACCTTGAGGGTCATTATCATTATTGGTGATTCCTCTCGTCCCTGTTAACAGCTTACATTATTGGCTGGTAATCAGATGATGTATTTCCATGTTCGACTTCAGGACATCTTTTCACATGGATTGACTTGTACGTTGGGTGAAGATTGAACGAGTTTGAAGACCCTGGATCTAGTTTCATCCATCCAGGCTATGATATATTCAGGAATATAAAGACATCAAATGTACATAGAATCTACACAAATGATCATCCAAGCTAGGGATGATGACTCTACATATAAAGAATCACCATTCTGCAACCGGAGACAGTTATCTGTTCTATGTACATGAAAATGAATTTATAAAGCTGAGCATGGGAATGCCCGCCTCAGCTAGATCATGAAAATAATATGATGATGTATTGTATTGTATCTTATATAGGTCACCTTCCGGTTTGAATACCTCAGATCCTCATGATAAAGCATTTCACCCGACATCAAAATATTTACAACTTCATGCTTTAGGGGGCAACTGTTATAGGCATATTTGGGCACTGCAACCCCAATCTTATATGATGATAAAATAGGGCTTTTTAACCCCTAAAAGTGTTGTTTCATACCCTAAAGGATAATGGTCAACTGATTACATCATTCCCCAGAAGTTCCACCTGAAAAACCACTCAAAACTGGCCAAAACTGGACCATACTGACTGCTCCACTGTCAGGGTGCAATCCATACTAACTTCTACACTTGCCAGGTGTGATGCATACTAAAGAGGCCTTCTATGGGGTGTGATGAGTGAGAATGGACAAATGTCCGAGACAGTTTGCTAAGTGGATGCTCATGGAATCTTCTAGAAACTTCTCCTATGACACTTGCCTCTCTGAATTCACCCAAGGATGAGTAAGAGATCTAAGAAATCTCCAAGTGGAACCAAGAAAAACAATTTGAATGACACTAATAAAAAAATCTATGGATGACTCACACCCTTGCAGACATCTATAAATGGATCCCTTATCTAAGAGATCTAGAGGCTGGAATTTTGTAATTTGCAAGGAAGTGCTGATAGTTTATCTTTGAGAGAGAGAATTGTATTGTTGAGTGATCTTGCTTTTCATGAGGTGAAGAGGGCTCTGACGCTGGGAGGATGATGCTGGATTAGACAACTAGGTTGTAATTCTCCCTTCTATTTTAATAAATTTATTTGAGTTTTCCTCCATACAATCCTGTATTTGTGAATGCCATTGCAGGTTCATTTTATTTTTGATTCTGCAATGCTTATGATATAATAGATCAAGATGCTTTGATAGTGTTTTGTTACTTTGTTTCTACAGGTATTCTCTGAGTGGGATAAGTAGGAGAGGAGTTGCAAGCTCTGTCAAGGGGGAGAGAGATTAAGCAAGGAGTCAAGCAGAAGATCCAGGTTGGTTCCTTTGCCTCTCTCTTATCTATCATGCATAGAGGAAATCCCAAATTGCTTTGATGGTTTGTTTCTAGGATAGCTACCAATCCGAGAGGGCTAGCAGATCGAAAAGACACTAGTTTTCCTGGAAACAGAATAATGCAAGGAAACAGGAGCTTGGAGGCTCGAAAGTTTGGCTAAGTCTTGGCCAATATCGGTCAGTCAAGAAAGGGATAGAAGATACAAGTGCAGGTTGAGTTCAAGCTTGAGTAGAGCATATTGTATTCATCCAGATCCTTTGATTAATGTAATACATATAGTGATGGTTTTTGAGTAGTTTCTTTCCCTTAGATAAATCTTTGTGTGTTTGTTTTGAATCTTGATGCATGTTAATGATTTGTGTTATCTATCATGAATATACTTCTGCAGATCAGTAGAGTAGCTTCTAGTCTTGTGATTTAGAAACTTTCATGAGTAGTTTAGAATCTACACATTAATCTATACAAGTCCAAAGTCCCAATCCCTTTGGTTGAGTTACGAGGGTTTATTTATAAAAAATTAGGTGAATCTCCACCTCCCTTGTGACTCTTGAGTTCCTATTATGACTTTTCAAATTCCTAAGTGACTTTTGAACTTCTACATGAATTTAAAGCTTTCTAGTGACTTTTCATATTCCATGTGGGACCCTTGGGCTTCCACACATTTTACATTTTATCATTTGGAAAGTACCATAATTACATTTCCACAGATGGTGTGGAAAAATAAATTGACAAATATGACTTTGTAATGACACTTTGAGAAGCCATGACTTGGTGATGGTGACATAAGACTCTATTTCATCAATGTTAACCTCTTATATTTGTTGTTATGACTATGAATTATTCATGGTGGATCTTTGCTTGTACTTCAGCTTCACCCTCCAAAGGGTCTAAATGAGTTTCAAAAACTTCCATGTCAATATGTGTTGCCATGCATGCCTTTGTCTTGGTCCAAGATTCCTTCATGTCTTTCATGATGTTAGCCCCCCCGGTGCCAACTCGGCGGCCCGCCCGCCCGTGGGGTGGCGGGGCGATTGTGTTAGTCACCCCGCCACCCTGCAGGTGGGCGAGCCACCAGGGTGGCATAGGGGAGTGGCTGCTGCAACCCCCCCCCCCCCCCCCCCCCCCCATGCCACCCCAGTGTGCAAGGGTGGCGTGGGGGGAGTCTGCCATAGCCTCCCCATGCACCAGCGATTCTCGAAATCACCCTGCCACCTTGAGGGTGGGTAGACCAGCCATGCTCATCGCCCCTAGCCTACGGGCCCGTTTGTCCGCCGTGAACATTACTAGGCCTGTTTGGCCACCGTGAGCTTTACAGGGCCCACCATGCTCACAGCGAATGTAGTAGGTAAATTTAGCTTGCAAGAAGTTTTAATTAAAAAAAAAAAAATCAACTTCATTTAACTTATTTAATATTAACATTTGCAAGGAAAGAAATTTAACTAACCTTTCAATTGCGAGAATTCTCCGTTGAATATGTTGTTGATAGCAATGTAGTTGCTCCACAAATTCACTCCAAGTCTTTCAACGAACTTCAGAAAACCTTGATGCGATGTGAGTAATAGTGATAATGAAATTTATTATATAGGTGAAATTATGGAGATGTTTTACCCTACGGTTAATGTGGGATTAATTTGTTTAAAAAAAAATTAACATGTTAATTTTTTTATGCCGAGAAAGAAAACTATGATCAAGCGAATATTATGGAATTGTTTTATAGCGGGGTGAATGTGGGATTAATTTGTTTTAGAATGCATTATAAAAATTTAAAAAAACATTCAATTGTTTAGTAAATATTATATACTTTAACTATTAAAATAATTTAGGTAAATGTTGTAGTTTAAAATTTTAGCTTTAAAGATTTATTTCATAAAAAAAATTAGTTTACATTTTTCAATAAATTGTAAAATAAAATAATGAAGGGAAATACATCTAACAAACTTTTTGGAAGGAAAATTTTTGGAGGGAAAATTTCATCCTCTAAGCTATATAATATCTTTAGGAGACTCTGCATTTGTATCATTCAACCTCTTCTATTTGAAAGGGATGGATTGTCCTCATAATGAAGTTTCGATTTGTATAGCATCAACATCTTCATCACACAACAACTCTATTCATATTAATGAATATAGCGGGAATTCTTCCACTCTGAATTGAAAGTCAATTCTTCCACTTAGTCCTAATCCTAAGGACAATGAGAGTAGCAATGATGAAAGAGGGGATGGATAATTTCAAATAAATAAAGAGCCACAGATTCCACTTAGTCCTAATTAGAAGGACTATGAGAGCAGTAGTGATGAAGAGCATGATGACAAATTTCAAAAGAATGGAGTGTCACGGTGTCCAATTAGTGCTAATTCTAAGGACTATGAGAGCAGCATTGATGAAGAGCGTGATGATGAATTTCAAAAGAATGGAGTGGCACAGTGTCCTCTTAGTCCTAATTCTAAGGACTACGAGAGCAACAGTGATGAAGAGCGTGATGATGAATTTCAAAAGAATGGAGTGACACGGTGTCCTCTTAGTCCTAATTCTAAGGACTATGACAGCAACAGTGATGAAAGACAGGATGATGCACCTAGTCCTAATTCTACTGAGTATAAAGGTAGCAATAACAAAGGACAGGATGTAGCATTTTCAGTAAGTAAACAGTCACATTTTTGACGTAGTCCTAATTCTATGGATTATGAGAGCAGCACTAACAATGCACATGAGGAAGAATATCCAATAAACATTGAGTCAAATTTTCCATTCAGTCCAAATTCTAAGGACTATGACAGTAGCACTAAAGAAGGGGAAGATGAAGAATATCCTCCAAGTCAGTATTTGAAAACCACGACTGATGAAAGTGTGGATAAAATTCCTCTTAATGATGATGAAAATCCTTATACAAATGGTGATCGAATAATGGAGATGTTGCCAAGAAATATTGTATTGAGGAGTAGGAGCAGACCTTTTCATATCAATGCAAGATGTTCTAGTTATACAAGGGGTAGAGCAGAATATCTGATGAGAAGAAGTTCTATCAATGCTCTCATTTCAAGTGAAAGTTGTCAAAAAGATTGCTTGAAACATATGGATTTCAAATTTGCATTAGAGAGCAAGAAGAGATATTTTTCAATGGATAAAAGCATGCAAAATTTATATTTAGTTGGGTGCATGCAATCTACATTGTCAGGTTATGATTATCATATTGGGACTTTATTTATTTGTAGAAAGGCTTTCAAAATGTTTCATTCGATTGGGAATTTTCATCTCTTGAGAATTCAAGAAAATTTGGAAAAGGATACCACATTTTATTTAGAATTACGTCATAAAATACAAGTTGGGCCATTATCAAATACCGCAATGTCATGGATGAAAGATTTCTTTTCAAAGAATGGAGAGTGTATGCCAAATAGAGAGACAATACATATTCCAGATAATTTTTCAAGATGAGAAGTCTACAACTTATACAAAGAATATGTAGAAGGTGCTGAGGGACATGGTCGGTTTATTACCTATCAATATTTTGTGAAGGTATGGAAGAAAGAGTTCAACAATGTCTGTATTCCTAAGAAGACAAGGATGGGGATTGGCAGTACATGTGCTTCTCTTAAATAAAAAAGGGACAAATGTGAAGGGTCAGAAAGAGGTAAGCATTCATAACTTTAACTTTTAAAATTGTATAGTCATCAACTATGAAAACATATTTCTTAATGGCTTTCTTTTATTTTGTGTAGATTCAATTCTCAAAGAACTTCAGGAGCATTGTGAACAACGAAAAAATGAAAGGAAAAAGTTGTACAAGCATTGAAAGAAGTGTTATGATAATCTGAATAAATATTTGGGTTTGCTAATTGATGGTATGGACTAGAAGAAAACACTTTTACCACATTTTGTTCGCACACCCAAAAATTTACAGGAGGAAAATTTTATTCAGTATCACTTGGTCGGTTGTATGGTCTTCAATTGGAAAATGTTGCCAAGGGTGTACTTCACAGCTCCAAATATTCATAATGATGCAAATCTTACCATAATCATAATTCATTATATGCTTTCTCATTGGTCTGGTAATCTTCCTGAAGTTTTGTATCTACAATTGGACAACACTTGCCATGAAAACAAAAATTAGGTTGTTTTTGGATATCTAAACATGCTTGTTGAATTGAGAATTTTCAGAAGGTAAAGGTTGGTTTCCTTCTAGTTGGGTACACTCATGACCATATTGATTAGATGTTCAGTCGTTTTTCAGTCACATTGAGGAGGAAGGAAGTTGGGAGCTTGGCATCATTAATTGAATGTATTAAGAAATCATACATGCCAGAGCCTACTATTGATGTGTTGGAAGAAATTTTTGACATGCAAAGGTTTATTCTAGGATCACATGGTGAGGGGAAATGCATTGAACAACTGAATGACATTAGCTTCCAACATCAATTTCGTATCAAAAAAATTGATGGGAAAACACTAATATGGGGCAAGAAGTATTCAGCTACTGCAGAATGGGCACCGTCATCAGGTTTGGAATTTTTGAAGTTCATTCCAAATCATCCAATATTTGCATAAAAAATATTGTTATTACAATCAGTTGGTGAAGTTCATAATGCATGCAGACGAAATAGAGATATAAACTATTCTGATTGCCTAAAAGAAATTAAAAAATGTATTACATATACATATGAGTACTTTGACATTGCTGATTCAGTTTGGTGGGAGTGATTTTTCAATAATCAAAGTGATATCATTTCAACAACAAAAAATGAAGATATACCTTTGAAAAATCCATTTATTTGGCTACAAAATGTGTCGAATGAACATGAGGAAATAAACATTGTTAAACAACAACAATCTGTTAGAAAATTATATATTACGGAGCAATGGAACACATAAAATATTGCAGAAATATAAACACAGAAAACGCACAAACCAAGAGAGACACAAATATACGTGGTTCACCCAGTTTGGGCTACGTCCACCCCGAACAGCCAGTCCTTCCTTTCTATTATCTAGCAAAATGAAGAGACACAACCTATAGCAAATCCGCTGTAATATCCTCTGTTTTCTCTCACAGTCTCACCTCACAGTTTCTCGCTCACAGAATACACCTCTATATCTCAGCCTCCAATACAATGCCCTCATACAAAGAGAGGGGTTGCCTTCTAGGGCAAAAAACCCTAAACTAAACATAAGTTCTACCGTCAGATCATCTACCTAATGAACGGCCCAGATTGACTAGAAATTACTATACTTTTACAAGGCAATTTTACATTTGTTTTTAGCTTCGGGGGCGCTGCCCCCGAGCCCCCGCCGGGGGACCGCTGGCCCCCGGACACCCCAGCCAAGGGGGATCGGCCCCCCGCACCCCCCCACGTGGAGGGGTGTACAAACTTCCTGGGGTATACATCCAGCTGAAACAAAGACCTCTGAACAATCATGCTCCACACAAAACAATCTCCCACTTGGAGAATGATTGTAGAAACTCCACCGCTACTTCATTTGCTGGACAATGACTCCTCTTTGGACCTGGTTGTTTCTCATCTTCATCGTCATCCTTGAAGACCAATTGAAACTGATCATATTCTCAGTTTCTCCCTGGTTACAACTTTTGTTAGCATATCTGCAGGATTCTGGCTAGTGTGTATCTTTTCCAGCTTCAACTCTCCATCTTCCAACATTGATCGTATGAAATGGTACTTGAGCTGTATGTGTTTAGTCCTGGAATGAAATGCTGAGTTCTTTGCAAGATGAATGGCACTTTGGCTATCACTGTATAACGTGCCCTTATCATGCTCCTTACCCAATTCACCCATAAACCTTTGTAACCAAATCATTTCTTTACTAGCCTCTGTAGCAGCAACATACTCTGCTTCTGTTGTTGAAAGTGCAACAACACTTTGGATTTTTGAAACCCAACTGACAGTTGTTCCTCCAACAGTAAATACATATCATGTAGTGCTCCTCCTGTTATCTGTGTCACCTGCCATATCTGCATCAACGTATCCCTGTAGAGAAATGTTTGCACCACCAAAGCATAATGCTTGATTTGTGGTACCTTTCAAATATCTGAGAATCCATTTCACTGCCATCCAATGTTCCTTTCCTGGATTGTTCATGTACCTGCTTACAACTCCCACTGCATGTGCAATATCAGGCCTTGTGCAGACCATTGCATACATTAAGCTTCCAACTGCTGATGCATATGGAACTTTAGACATATAATCCATGTCTTCTTGGGTCTTTGGGCACATTTCCTTGCTAAGTTTGAAATGGCTAGAAAAAGGTGTACTAATTGGTTTTGCATTGTGCATATTAAATCTTCTCAACACCTTTTGTATGTACTCATTCTGAGACAATGTTAATTTGCGATTTTTCCTGTCTCTAGTGATTCTCATACCAAGGGTTTGTTTTGCAGCTCCCAAATCCTTCATTGCAAATGAATTTGCCAATTTTCTTTTGAGTACATTTATTTCCTGCATGTTAGATCCTGCAACAAGCATGTCATCCACATACAATAACAATATAATATAGCTACCATCATTTTGCTTTTTCAGATAAACACAATGATCAGAGTGACATCTAGTATAACCTTGTTCAGACATAAACTTGTCAAATTTTAGATACCACTGCCTTGGAGCCTGTTTTAAGCCATACAAGCTCTTATTCAACATGCACACTAGTTTCTCCTTCCCTTTCACCTCATATCCTTGTGGCTGCTGCATATATATCTCTTCCTCCAAATCCCCATGGAGAAAGGTTGTCTTTACATCTAACTGCTCAAGATGCAAATCTTCAGCTGCTAAAGACTTAAAATAGTTCTGATTGAAGTCAAATTAACAACAGGAGAAAATATTTCATCAAAATCAATACCTTTCTTCTGTGCAAACCCCTTCACCACAAGTCTAGCTTTGTACCTCTGTTTTCCTCCATCTTCTTCCTTCAGCCTGTAAACCCATTTATTCTTCAATGTAGCTTTTCTTGCAGGCAATATGACTAAATCCCAAGTCTGGTTATGCATTAAGGAGTCCATCTCTTCTTCCATGGCTACCTCCCACTTCTTCCTGCTTTCAACCTGCATTGCTTCTTCATAACATTCGGGTTCACCAGAATCAGTCAACAATAAATAATATAATGAAGGAGAGTATCGTTCAGGGGGTCTACTTATCCTGGTAGATCTTCTAACACCACTTTCAGGTGTTTGGGGTGCCTGTTGTTGTTGTGGTGGTTGTTGTTGTTGATTATTATTATTTTCAGGCACCTTTACCTTTTCAGTGATTTCATCAAGAACTGCGTATTCCTTGTTTTCTTTTTCCTGTTTCTTTTCCTGCGACTGATTCTTATACAAGACATTTTCATTGAATATTACATCTCTGCTCCTAAAGATTTTGTGATTTTCGTAATCATATAAGCAATAACCAAGATCATTAACACCATATCCAATAAAGGTACATTTCTTTGACTTTGCCTCAAGCTTTGTTCTATTTTCTTTATCAATATGGACAAAGGCCTCACAACCAAAAGGCTTTAAAAAAGAGTAGTTTAACTTTTTACCTGTCCATGCTTCCTCCGGAACACCACCATCCAAGGAACTTGAAGGCCCTCTGTTTATTAGATAAACAACAGTATCTATAGCATCTGCCCAAAACTGTAAAGGCAATCCTGCATGCAATCTCATGCACCTTGTACGCTCCATGATTGTTCTGTTCATCTTTTTTGACACACCATTTTCTTGTGGTGTTCTTGGAACTGTCTTCTCTCTGCGAATTCCATGCTCTAAACAGTACCTATCAAACTCTTTGCTGCAATATTCACCTCCATTGTCTGATCTAAGACACTTCAATTTCTTTCCTGTCTCAATCTCAACCAAAGCTTTCCATTTCTTGAAAGTATCAAATACATCAGATTTATTCTTAATACAATAAATCCAAGTTTTTCTAGTTGCATCATCAATAAAAGTAACATAATAACGAGAGCCACCAAGAGATGATACCTGAGCAGGTCCCCATACATCTGTATGCACAAGCTCTAATTTTTCAGTCTTATTTTCTTTCCCAACTCTGAGAAATCTGACTTTCTTCTATTTTTCATAAATTCAATTCTCACAGAAGTCCAAATCAACATTCTTCAAACCTGGCAACAAATTACTTGAGTGAAGAATCTTCATCCCCTTTTCACTCATGTGTCCGAGCCTATGATGCCATAATGCTGCATCTGCTCCTTTGGATGTTAAAGCATTAACAGAGTTAGAAATACCATTGCATAAATACAATGTACCAACCTTTTCGCCTTTTGCTATTACCAGGGCTCCTTTGGTGACCTTCCAAGCTTTATCTGTGAAAGTTGTCACACAACCTTCATCGCCTAACTGCCCTGTTGAAATCAGATTTTTCTTTAGATCTGGAACATGCCTTACCTCCTTTAATAGCCATTGGTTTCCATTCTGCTGTTTTACAAGAACCTTACCCATTCTAACGATTTTACAAGGTTTATCATCACCCAGACGAACTTGTCCAAAATCTCCTTGAACATAGTCATGAAAGTATTTCTTATCAGGTGTGGCATGGAATGAAGCCCCTGAATCTACCACCCAGGAATTAGTAATATTTTCGAAAGAAAGAATCAAAGCATCTTGTAACACCTCACCTGTCACATTTGCTTCATGATTGTTTTCTTGCTATGCATCTCCTTCTTTTCCCTTCCGAGATCTACAGTCTTTCTTTAGGTGTCCTTTCTTTCCACATTTCCAGCACACTATCCCCGATCTGGACTTGGATCTGCCTTTCCTTGATTTACTGCGATATCCTGAGATCTTTCCTCTTTCCATTTTTCTTCCTCTAGACTCTGCACTCAAAGCATTTCTCGATGTCTCACCAGAGCTTTTCCATCGCATTTCCTCGCTAAGGATAGCACTGACAACATCATCAAACTTTAAAGTACTAGATCCAGAAACAGAGTTACTAATGGCCATTACCAAACCATTCCAACTTTCTGGAAATGAGCACAAGAATAACAGAGCTCTAACTTCATCATCAAAGTTTACCCCTACAGAACTTAACTGACTTGTAACTGTATTAAAATCATTTACATGGTTTGCAACAGATCCACCTTCCGACATATTCATATTAAATAACCGTTTCATAAGAAATACCTTGTTTGAGGCTGAGGGTTTTTCATATAGTTTTGACAACGTCTGCATCAAACCCTCTGTCGTGGTTTCCTTCGAAATGTTGAAGGCGAATGACGCAGCAAGGCACAACCGTATTGTTCCGAGTGCCTTTCTATCGAGAAGGTTCCATTCTTCGTCTTTCATACCCGTCGGCATCTTTGTTTTTCCGCCCAATGGTAGGTATATATCTTTCTGATACAGATAATCTTCCATCTGCATCTTCCACAGCGAGAAGTTTTGGGCGTTAAATTTCTCGACCCTAAACTTACCATCTTCCGCCATTGCTCCAACTCGAACGAGGAACCCTTCTTTCCTGCGAGTTTATCAGCCAAGTAGACCTTCGGCTTTGATACCAGTTGTTAGAAAATTATATATTACGGAGCAATGGAACACATAAAATATTGCAGAAATATAAACACAGAAAATGCACAAAACAAGAGAGACACAGATATACGTGGTTCAATCAGTTTGGGCTACGTCCACCCCGAACAGCCAATCCTTCCTTTCTATTATCTAGAAAAATGAAGAGACACAACCTACAGCAAATCCGTTGTAATATCCTCTGTTTTCTCTCATAGTCTCACCTCACAGTTTCTCGCTCACAGAATACACCTCTATATCTCAGCCTACAATACAATGCCCTCATACAAAGAGAGGGGTTGCCTTCTAGGGCAAAAAACCCTAAACTAAACATAAGTTCTACCGTCAGATCATCTGCCTAATGAACAGCCCAGATTGACTAGAAATTACTATACTTTTACAAGGCAATTTTACATTTGTTTTTAGCTTCAGGGGCGCTGCCCCCAAGCCCCCGCGAGGGGGACAAGTCCCCCCCCCGCACCCCCCCGCATGGAGGGGTGTACAAACTTCCTGGGGTATACATCCGGCTGAAACAAAGACCTCTGAAAAATCATGCTCCACACACAACACAATCTCAAGGTATTATTAATTCTTCACAGGCAGAGGAAAGAGAGATGTATATTAGTTTCAGAAGTTCTTGTGCATAACATGAAGCCATGGAATACTTTTACAGGGGTTTAGTACAGGATATTAAGGAGGGTTGCATGATTGCAGTGCTAGCAGATGGAGATCCCAATGGCTATCCATTATGGGTTGCTAAAGTTATAAAGGTCTTTATAGAAAATGAGGATGTTATAGGTGTTGAAGTACATTGGTATGCCACAAATACACACCCATTGAATGATGTGTATAAGCTAAAGATGGTAGTTGACAAAAAAAATGGCGGAAAGAGAAAAAGAAAGTGTACAAATATAAATCGCCGCCACACAGACATATTAAAATTGGAGGATGTTGACATACTTGTTTATGAATTCAATTAACAAAGAGAGGAACTCTTCACTTCAAGACGATAGAGATTCTGAAAAGGTTGTTACTAGAAGGAACAATGTTGAGATGGGAGTCTGCTAAAACCAGTCATAGATCTAGAAGAATTTTGAAATCTAAAATGTTGGGCATGCATGTGGACTTAGATGGGGCACTAGTTGATGAAAGAGAAGAATATGGAACATCTTCATCAGCATCCAGTCACTCATCTGAAGATGTGAATTTTGATGGTGTGCAAGAAAATATGAGTGATTTTGGCTAATTGTTTAAGATAGTTTATATAACTAATGTTTGCATCGTATCTTGAAATAAAATTTTTGATTTCCATATGGTGTTAAATGAGAAGTTATGAGTCATTTTTATGTTGTTGGATTATATGTCTTAATTATGATAGTTTTTATTGTTTATAATATCTACAATGTAACATTAAATTAAAGATATAATGTATGTTTCATTCAATATACAAATAATGACTTTTGAATTCATTTAGTCATGTAATTTGTTCATAATGTCATGGTTTTTTAATTTTATGGTTGAAAAAATTCCAATTTCTTTTGTATCTAGCATGTTATGGTTGAGAACATGTTGAATTTATACTTAGGAAAGAAAAATGTTATTCTACCAAAAACATTAGTGTGTTTTTTTGCTCATAAACAACTTTTCTTGGCACATAAAAATTCGGTTTTACTAGAATTTTTTTAAAATGTTGAAAATTGACCCGAAAAAAATCATCGTTCCAGTATCTTCACTTTTTTGTTTTCAAGGTGCTTTTTTGCACGAAAATTTTGTTTTCACTGCCACTTTTAAAACATGTTCAAAATTGACCCTAAAAAAAAAACTATTGTTCCAGTATACACACTTTTCGTTTTTAGCACTATTTTTGATGTTTTTTCGGTGTTTTTTGGCCAGAGTTCCCGTTTTGAGTTTATAGTTCCCATTTCAAAGTTTAAATTGTTTTTTGATGTATGTGAATCAAACCACATTACAACACAATAGTCTAGAGCCTATCTACCGCATCAATTACATTGTATCATATCTTGACACATTTAATATATAACCCTTTGAATAAATTGTTCACTTCATGTTTGATGCTCTAGTGCATGCATATTGTTGCTCCATTAATTGACTACTATTCCTTTTTAAAAAGATTTTATATTTGCCTTTTTTACTATGCCTTGACAGATGAATCACCATTGTGTAGTCATAATTTAGTAGAGCGATAACACTTTGTATTTGGCCTATTCCTCTACAAGGTGCTGGTGTGCTTGCACTGGTGTTTTAGTGTGCTCTATCACGTTATCTCACCTTAATTATATAAATTCTAGTCTCTAATCCTTTCGTAGTCGGGCATAGTATTTATATGTGACCACTGAATTTTATTAACACTTTGTAACAAAGATGTGTATGACCCTTTGCAACCATTGTCATGTAAAACTTCATAGTATCATTGTAATTATAATGTGTCTTGTTTGCAATGCATCATTCTAATACACATGTATACCACGGTGCCTCCTTATGTAGCATTCAATTATAATGTGAAGTCACCTTCTTCCATTGACAATGGATACTTTTATTGTATCCATTCATATAATATTCTTTGTTTTTTTAAATATGGCCGTTTACCCCCCCATGCGAATCAATATCTATATGATTCTAATGTTATCTTGCATCCGTATTTGAACTGACTCTGCAACTTATCCGTAGACTCCCTGTCAAGATGGATTATCAATATAAATCCTTTATATGTAATATCATACTCTTCCAGTGTAAGCATAGTGCATTGGTGCTAGTGCAATGGTCAATGACTAAGGGTTCAAGATTGGGATTTGAAAATGCATAGTACGCTACAAGATTTGAAAATAGAGCTTTCACGTACAATGGTTCTATGCTAGTCTTGTGAGATGTGATAGCACACCCAAAAGAGGGACTTAAGACTGAGAGCTGTCGAAATCATTGATGGTGTCAATACAATTCTTCAACGAATACATTGTATTATTTTTCCTTCATCACACCTCTTGAAGTGTTTTCCATTGCATTCAAACTGCGCTTCATGCTATCTCTCATTGTGGTGTTCAACATGAGATTTACTATTGCCAATGATATCCACTATTATTCTCGTCATTTGTCAAGAAAATGATAGCTTGTTAGTATAACTCTTTGATTTCCGTATTCCTGTCTAGCTCGGGCCATATTGCCTGCCATGCAACATTTATCCCTGTGCAATGTCATTTTCTCATGATTCACATATTAAAATGCGATCATGGTACCCAAACATCATTTTGAAACTATTACAATGCATATGCCATCCTTTATATCACATGGGATGTATAATTTTTCACTTCCCTATCCAATAGTTTGCATCTATTTGTATATCCCCTCAATACATTTGTTCGGGACTATCACACAGTTCAACACTACTACTACACTAGTCTCTTCACATTGTTGGTGTGATTCTTTCCAATGTTTTGTTTGTATTATAGTTAGCACATGGTCTTGCGTTATCTTCCCTATCACAATTTCTATACTCTAATTGTCTTCCAACGCATTGTAGTATATTTTGTCTAGTATTCATTCTAATAAGGATTTTCTCTATATGAAAATAAACCATGGTCAACCATGTGTATTTTAGTGTTTACAATATTTATCTTAGGTTTTATATACCTTAGGTTTATAATATTAGTCCCTTGGTTTTAGTAATATTTCCTTGGGTTTATAATTCCTTGGGGTTTTCATATTAATCGCTTGGGTTTATAATATCAATCATGGTTAACCATGGTCAATCATAGCCAACCATGGCCAATCATCGTCAACTATGGCCAATCATGGTCAACCATGTTTATTTTAGTGTTTACAATATTTATCCTAGGGTTTATATACCTTGGATTTATAATATTAGTCTCTATGGTCCAACGTCACATTGTGACAACCATGATCATTCTTGGTCCAATGCCAATATGAAAATCAATCATTGTCTCAACCATGGTCCAATGTCTCATTATGACAAAGATTGTCTCAATATGATAATCATGGTCAGTGATGGTCAATCATGGTCAACCTTGGTCAACCTTCGTCAAGCATGGTTAACCATGTCTTATAAAGTCAAACATTGTCATCCATGGTCAATCATGCTTAACCATGGTTGAACATCGCTTTGTGACAAAAAATTTCCTTGATATGAAATAAACCATGTTTAAGCATGGTCAACCATGGTCCAACATCGCATTGTGAAAAGGATGGTCTCTATATGAAAATCAACCATGGTCAACCATGTTTATTTTAGTGTTTACAGTATTTGTCTTAGTGTTTATACACCTTAGGTTTATAATATTAGTCCCTTGGGTTTCATAATATTCCCTTCTATTCGTAATCCGTTGGGGTTCTAGTATTAATCCCTTGGGTTTATAATAACAATCGCTTAGGTTTATAATATCAATCATGGTCAACCATGGTCAATCATAGCCAACCATCGTCAATTATGGGAAACCATGTTTATTTTAGTGTTTACAATATTTATCTTAGGGTTTATATACCTTAGGTTTATAATATTAGTCCCTTGGGTTTAATATTGTTTGCTTGGGTTCATAACCGCTTGGGGTTTTAGTATTAATCCCTTGGGTTAATTATTCCCTTGTGTTTATAATATCAATCCCTTGGGTTTATTATTCCCATTAGTTTATAATATCTATCATGGTCAATCATGGTTTAAAATAGTAATCTTAATATTAATATATTAATTTAGCATATTAGATTTATAATATAGCATATATTAAGTTGACACATACGACGTATATCAACCGCATTTATTAATGTGGTTGTGTTAGTTTATATTATAGTTGAGTACATGAGCTTACGCTAGCTCCTCTATCACAATTTCTATACTCTAATTGCCTTACAACGCATTGTAGTATCTTTTGTCTAGTGTTCTAATTTATTGCTCGTTTTTAACATAATCTGCGGCATATGACTTTCACAACCCTATGCATTGTTATAGCTTTACCATCATAATGTAAATGGTGTCATATCTTTACAATGATGAAGGTTGTGATCGCTTGTTTACCCATTGCATTTTGTTACGACACATTGTATTGTGCATTATATACTATCTAGGCTTTAGTTCTAGTGCATAAGGATTGCACACTTTATGAATTCTTGTTTTATTATCCATGATGTGTTCTTTAATGTGCCTCATTATGTATGATGCTTCATCCTGGTTGGCGCACAATCTTGCATGGAATAACATATATCTAATCTCATTTGTTGGTCTTGACACCACACCCAAACACGCAAAACATCTTACGTATGTCACTATACCACCTTTATATCTCTTCATATGTCAAATTGCATGTTAGGATTTTAATGTAGAACTTGTGGAGGCTAGAAACATGAGCCATTATTTTCAATGAAAGTTTCCAATCCTGCACAAGACTTTTCATGTGATGACCTTTGTGGCATTGGTTGAATTCCATTAACTCAATTGTATCACAAATGTTTTGAAAGCATGTGCCACTCTCATTTTTACCGTAATCTCGATTTTTTTTTGTCTTAAATATGCCCTGAACACAACCTTGATCGAATAGTTCCCTTATAGTTTTGATCATGGCATGTTTAAATCTTCCACTTGCCAACACTATCATGCAATCGTTGTAGGGTTGGAAAACATTTTGGATGGACTATGGGTCATATTATTGTCAAAATGAGATGCTTGAATTTATAAATAAAAAACTCACTGGTTATCTCTACGAAGGAGAGTTTGAACCAGGAGAGTCTAGCTCTGCAGAATGCTCTACATTCTCAATATACATCAAACATTATATACCATACATAGCAACAGGGAAGTTGGAACCATACCCTAAGAAATAGAAACTAATTCCTATCCTAAGGTTTCGTGAACCAGCTCACACTATTATAGGATTCTCCATTATCTTCAACACTCCACCTTAATGGAGAAGGGGTTCACAAATATGCCTAAAATCTCCCTAAACATTTCAAACTTAATTTTTCCAAGACGCTTAGCGAAAATGTCTACAACATTATCACACGTTTTACAATATACAAGATGGATTTCCTTTTATTCAACTTTCTCCCTGACAAAGTGGAATTGTGAATCAATGTGTTTAGTGTTCTTGTGAAACACCAGATTATTAGCAAGTTTAATTGAACCTTGATTGTTGCATCTAATTGTTGTTGCATCTTTCTGTTCTTCCCCGGTATCCTAGAGAAGCCTCCACAACCAAATTGCCTCACATATTGTTGCACACATAGCTTGATACTCTACTTCTGCTGAAGACAAGGAAATTGTGTCCTCTTTCTTACTGCTTGATGTAATCACCGTGGATCTAATGCTGAATTCATAGCCTGTTATGGATTTGTGGTCATGTACATTTCTAGCCCAGTCGGAATCTGTAAATCCTATCAATCTAACATCAAAAGAATCAGTATAAATAATACCATAGTCTATAGTTCCTTATAGGTACCTTAAGACACCTTTTGTTGCATTCCATTGATTCTCAAGTGGTTTGGACATGTATTGACTTGGCACACTGACTGCATAAGTCAAATCTGGTATAGTAGTGGTTAGGTAGATTAAGCTCCCAACTAGTTGTCTATAAAGTGTCGCGTCTGACTCTTTAGACCCATCCTCACTCCGAAGTTTAATGTTCTACTGTAGTGGTGTTGTTGCAGCCTTACACTGATCCATCCTGAACCTTTCCAGTAGACCTCTGACATACTTACCCTGGGACAAAACAATTTTGTCTTGAATCTCTCCAGATCTCAAGACCCTAACCGTATCTTAATTCACCAAGGTCTTTCATTTCGAACACTTGTGACATTTGTTGCTTGATTTCTTTGATTAGAGCAATAATGTCACCTATAATAATCAAATCATCTACATACAAAGAAATCAACACTATGTGCCCCTTTTCATCTTTCATGGTATACAAATTAGGGTTGTTTTTACTTCTGTTGTAACCAAGTTGCAAAAAAAATGAATCAATATTTTCATACCAAAACCTGGGTCCTTATTTTAGTCCATACAGAGCTTTCTTTAATCTATAGACTAAATGTTCTTTCCCTTTCTAGATAAACCCCTCAAGTTGCTCTAAACAAACCTCCTCTTTCAATTCCCCATTTAAAAATGCAGATTTTACATCTAGTTGGTCAATCATCCAATGTTTCTTAGTAGCTAAAGCAATCAACATTCTAATAGTATTTAGTTTAGCTATGTGGGCAAAGGTTTCTTCATAGTCAATTCCTTCTTTTTGTGAATACCCCTTTGATAACAATCTATCTTTTAATTTATCTATGGTTCCATCTGCATTCATCTTGGGTTTATACAACCATTTACAGCCTATGGTTTGTTTCCCTTCAGGAAGTTCAACCATCTCTCAAGTGTTGCTTCTAATTATAGATTCATATTCTTGTTCCATAGTTGTTTTCCATTCAATACATTCATTTGCTTCCTTATAACTAGAGGGTTCAACAAAATTCATTATACTAGTTATAAAAGCATTTTCCCTATATCTTGCTGGCAACTGATCTTTCCTACCTGATCTCCTGAGTGGTGGGGTAACTTCAAACCTTCTCTGATCATCATTTTCTAGACTTGGCTTGACAACTACATCATCTTCTTTCCCTTCCCGCTGTTGTTGCTACTACATCTTCTGTTTCTCATTGTTGTCCCCTGATTCATCACCTCCTTCTTCCACCAACAAGGACATGTGCCATTCTTCCTTAGAACTCTCATGGCTTCCATCATTAACCTGCTCATGAAACACTACATCTCTACTCTCAAACACTTTATGAGTAGAGGGATTGAATATTTTGTAAGCCTTAAATTTTGTACAATAGCCAACAAAAATACATTTGATGGCATTTGAGTCAAGTTTCTTTCTATCTTCCTGGGATATGAGCAAAGGCTTTGCTGACAAAAATTCTCAAATGCTTAACTACAAGCTTATAACTAAATAAAGCTTCAAAAGGAGTTTCAAAATCTAAACTTCTTGTTGGACTCCTATTCTTTAGATATACTACAGTATTAATCGCTTCAGTGCGAGCACAATCCACAAGGGTTATGTTCTTCCTCTCTACAACCCCATTCTGTTGAGGAGTGTGGGGTATTGTAAACTACTACTGTATCCCATTATCTTTGTAGTATATGAGTACAGAAGCTTTCTTGAACTCTCCCCCTTGATCCAAGCGGAGAATCCTGATGCATTTACCTATCTGTTTTTCAACCATACTTCTGAACTCCTTGAATTATTCAAAAGTGTTGCTCTTCTTCCTGAGGAAATACAGCCAAGTAAATCTAGTACATTCATCAATAAACAATAAAAAATAATATGCACTACCTAAAGATCTTGTCTGCATAGGCGCACATAGATCTGTGTGTACCAGCTCAAGTATATCTCTCTTCTTTCTATTAGGGTTCACAGGAAATTCATCTCTATGCAACTTTCCCAGTGCACATGAATCACAATCAATATGAGAAGATTTTAAAATAGGAAGACCTTCGACCATACCTCTTTTCTGTAAAAGTAGCAAATCATTGAAGTTAATATGGCTAAACCTCTGGTGCCATAAGTCCAATGTAGTCATGGCAGATGATGCCAATGCCTGATGTGGTGTTCTTTTGACATTTAGCTTGTACAATCCTCCCACATGAATACCTGATGCAATAGGCTTCATAGAATCCAATAGGTCTTTAATGACAAAATATGATTTATAAAATTATACCTTGAGGTTCTGATCAGTCATAGTAGAAACAGAGATCAAACTCTTTTTTATCCTGGGTACATACATAACATTATGGATATGTCTAATATTTCCATCAGGCAAAACAAGAGGAATATTACCATAACCTTTGATTTCGTACCCTCTATCATTGCCAAGATAGATGTTTGCTCCACTGCTGGCCTCTTTGCATTCTTCAAACCATTGTTTGTTCCCTATCATGTGGATGGATCCATCTGAGTCGACAAACCAGGTATCTATTTCATCCTCCTTAGCTAAAAGTGTAGAGTCAGATATGAACAGTCTGATGTTCTAACTATGTTCCTCATCAGCAAAATGACCTGCATGCTTCTTATGTCTCTTCCAACCCTCATCAAACTTCTTTTTCATACAATATCTGGCTATATGGCCGGTTCTACCACAATAAAAACATTTGGTCATAGAGTCATTTCTATTGAAAGACGTACCTTGAGATGAGGGCATCTTTATCTATGGGGTTGTGCTGCTCTTTTGTGCTGCATTTGGCTTTCCTGTAAAGGGCTTCTTCTTTGCCATTAAGGCCAGATCTGAACTCTAGGGTTTATGAGTGAGTTACCTTTCCTCCTCTTGCATGAGGATCCCTATCAATTCCTCAAACTCGGGGGCTTTTTCTCTTACACTCAAGCGAGTGATGAACATCTGATATTCTTCAATCATACCATTAATGGTAATCATGACTAGAACTTTATCTAACATAGCTTCACCGATATCTCCGAACTTGTTCTTGAGCTCCTTGATCCATGAAATGAATGCTACAATTGTCTCATTCTCCTCCATCTTGATGGAGAGAATCTTGCTTTCCAAGAAAAACAGTCGATTTGTGTTCTTGACCTTATAGAGTTCCTTGAGTGTCTTCTGGATCTCTGGTGTAGTCTTGTAATCACGGATATCGAGGATAATGCAATCTTTGACTGACAATTTCAAGAGCATTCTCGCCTTAGTCTCCCACTTGTCCCACTCTTGGATTGTTGTTGATGTTCCTCCTACAATGAGGTTTGGCTTCACCTCATCATTGTTAACAATCGTCCATGCATTGTGTCCCTCAAGCAGGGTTTTCAGCTTGAATTTCCAACCAAAGTAATTGGATCCATCTAGCTTGTTGTTTTCATTGAGATGAGCTTCTGCTAATTGGCTATTCATCTTGAATGAATAAAAACTTCAACCTCAATAACTAAAAAAACAACCCCTATCTTCTTAAAAAAATAAACTGTCTGAAATGCCTGATAAAAAAAAACGAGCCTAGATCCAAAACAAAGAGAAACCAGATCTCCCTTTTTGAAAAACCCATATTCCTTAAGCAACTTGAATTCTTTAAATAAAAGACAATAAATAGAAAACCATATTTCTTCTTTAAGAATAATCGCCCCCTTCCTTTTTAAAAGGATTACATGAATTGTTTCCCCTTTAAAACAATTGCCCCTTTTTTCCTTTTTACAAATGTCACCCCTTTTAATAAGAGCCCATGTCTTTAATTAAAAAAAAGTGATGCACCATACGCAAATTTTCAATCTTGAATACGCAAAAAAAACAACATGAATACCATTCTTGAATACGCAAAAAACAACGTGACCTTGAACGCAATCCTCCGCTAAGGATGGAGAGAAACTAGCAGTGGCTTCCTCCCGTGGCCTTCGGGCAATCTAGCTTCATCGACTTTAGCGCAGTGTGTGGATCGCCTCCTAAAGAGACTAGCACAAGGGTCTCAATTCGGCACAACAGTAATCAAAACATGCCCTCTAATCTCCGGCCTCAATTGATCCCTCCATGGTTTGATCCTGCCACGTACGCAGCATATGGATCATCCCCTCTTGCTGGATCATGACCTCCATGTAGAGTTGGCCTCAACCACAGATTCTCCACGCAATGCCGACCTCAATCAAACACACCTCCAAGGATCGAATGAGACCTTCTCAGACTTCAACAATTTCACACATCATGGAAAAAAGAAAACGTAGCCATTTTTCCCTCATAGGGTCAGTGCGATTATTGGATGCATACTTGCATCCTGTCGCCCAATAAAATAACGCGTAAGTGTAACAGTAAATTGAAGCGATTTTCTCCTTAAAATCTGTGTTGATTCTGCCTCAGTCGCGCCGGCCTCTCTCCACTTAGGTACAAGCTTCCTCAACCCTGAAGCTCTAATACCATGTCAAAATGAGATGCTTGAATTTATAAATAAAAAACTCACTGATCAGCTCTACAAAGGAGAGTCTGAACTAGGAGAGTCTGGCTCTTCACAATGCTCTACATTCTCAATATATATCACACATTATATAGCATACATAGCAACAGGGAAGTTAGAACCATACCGTAAGAAATAGAAACTAATTCCTATCCTAAGGTCTCGTGAACCAACTCACACTATTATAGGATTCTCCATTATCTTCAACAATTATATGTGTGGTCTTTGAACATAAACATTCATTGTATATATTTTAATAGTTTCTCTTTGCATGAATAACCTCTCGCCTATGTTCTTCTACTGTAACCCTCTTCAACCTCATCATTTTAATATATAGTTGTCGCAACCTTTCACGCCATTATACCTTTTATCGTGAGTTAGACTTTGAATCATGTAGTCTTAGAGCACATTTTCCATTACTTATCATTTTCCTCCTTATGGATGTAGCTACTTGTCTCATAGGAAAATAAAATATATGAGAAATATGAGTTTGTCTATACATGCATCATGGAATATGAGATGGATTTTTCATCACAACTTTTATACCTGCACTCTAGTTCTTCCAACGTGAGTGTTACATAGAGATTATGCCTTTGCATACTTACTGTTATTGTCATGAGTTAAATTGTCGTCAAACCATGTTGTAAAAATAATTATCATTACACCATACAAACGCATTGAGAAGACAATTCATAGATATAATAATACAAGTTTATGCATAATGCCATATCTTTAATACATTATATGAGAGAAATGAAAATAAGTTATTTGCAAAATTGAATGCTAAAGCCTCAAATGGATAATGGGTAATAAATTACAAGTATGAGTTAGTTAATCAAGTAAAATTTAGTAAAACTATTTTTAAAACTTCCCATATGATAAGATGCATTGAAAGGTTTCTTTCCATAATAGTAAGTAGTGCAATCTATGGAGTTTTGAAAAGTCAATTTGGAATGAATTTGTTGGACATATGATAAACCAATGCTCCCCGTGTGTTTCCCAACATGTGATTAAGCACCTCTCGTGGATCTGTTAACTTTGGTGATGCATCCGTTTACTAATAGCTGTGGGCTTTGTTGTAATGACAATCATGATTCCAACAAGTGGTATCAGAACCAAAGGTCTCGAGTTCGAGTCACACCTAACTCATGTTGGAGGGAAGGTTGTTGGACATTGGATAAACCAATGTTCCCCTTGTGTTTTGTGACATGTGCCTAACCACCTCTCGTGGATCCATTAACTTTGGAGATGCTTCTATTTACTAACACCTACAAGTTTTGGTATAATGAGAATCATGATTCTTGTGTGATTCCAACAATATTGGTAAAGTCTTTCTTCAACTAATTTAACATTTGAGCACATAGATTGACTAGATGACTAAAATGAAATTCATATAGAATGTGATGTAGTAATATAATAATTCCATTGATAATGTTAAGAAATGCTCATGAAAAGTAAAACCAAAAGATGCACCTTAGAGGATGATGATAGGGTGAAAACATAGGTGGAAATTTCATCCTTAATTGTGATGATATAGGATTTCTAAGGTGTGTTAGCAACATGAAAAATTCATAAACCCTATTGAATTTGAAAAGGTGTCGACCAAGGTGGAATATGGTTATCAAAAACAAATGCATGCCTATCATTTGAAATGCATACTGATGGTAACATAATGTTTGAAAATGCATCATAAAAGTGGTAATGCAATAGACCCTAAAGCTTTTAATAGAATAATCATAAAGATGAAGTGAAGTGGATATAATAAATATGCATCAAGATGGCATAAGCATTAATAGGGTTTGAGGTAGGCATTCTAGTTAAACCTTGAGGTAGAGGAGGGGACCCAAAATTTGAATGTTAAGGAAAAATTTGGGTAGTATTATACCGGTCATAACACATGACGAACCACCGGTAGGATCCAACATCTCTTCCTTAGTCCCTTCGACAAATTGAGTGTTAAAACAAATGAAAGGAATTATTGAATTAAATATCATGGATACCACTTGAGTTACATGACCTTTTATAAGTATGGCATTCATCTATTACACAACTATGTCCCATTAGTTCTTAAACACCACATCAAGAGATCACACATTTTAGGATTCATAGATGACATAGAGAACATGACAGGGGGAGTATTATATTCATAATTTCAAAGTGGTTTTCTCGTGTTTCTTCGTTGCCAGCAGACCTCTTCAATACCTCGATGGAGTCACTCAAGAAATTGCAAGAATTGCTTCACTACCAATAGGCTTATTTAACACCCCAGCAAAATTGCTTGCATCACCTCTATGTGGAGGAAGCCTTTTTCTTCCTTTACGTTTTATTTCATTTTTATTTTATGCTCATTGGCATTTTGTAATCATTTATTTTTCTAGGGAATAAGTGGGATCCCGAACTATTTTTCATGAAAGAAAGGTTATTCCATGTTTTATAGAAACTAAAAGATATTATGAGTTACATACTTCCTCGTGCCATATTTCCACATCATGTCACCAACTCGCAAGTGGACTATGGAAACACACAAATGGAATATTAAAACTACACCAGAAGCAAACTTTAGGTTATATTTATAAGTCTTATGAACTTATTAGAGTTCCCCACATGCATGAAATCATATTTTCTGTAGTATACCTAGGGGGGATAATATGGGGTACATAGGGAGGTACCCAAGGGAATAATATGATGTAATGATTACAGATGATAAATAAATGTGTCATAGTTTATAAATAAAGTTGTTAACCCACATTATGCAAGGGACCACAAGTAGTTAGGAAATAATGTGATAAGGCTATGATATTGGATGTATGGTATTTAGAGACCCATAGTAATGACCCATGGTATTGTATGTATGAAGCCTATATAGAGGCTAGAGACTCCCAATTGAGGATGTCAAGGATTAGTGTATTGACAAGCATATGGCTTGTGGAGTGAACTCCTTCCTTAAGGAGTAGTTGTATGATGTTACCTTACCTCAAGGGTTTTTTTGAAGATATCAATAAAGAAGCATTTTCATTCTACCAATCTCTTGTATTGGCTCTTGGGTTTATTTTATAAAACAATTTGTTTGCAGGTTAGATTTATTACATTTTCCTTGTTAATAGATTACACTCATGTATAAACATAAGAGACGTCGTTTCAATATTAGTGTCTACAAGATGTTACATTTTGGAGTTTCCACAACAACCCTATACAAACATTGGATGGAATTTGAATATTCAAGGAAAGTGAATTAGATAAAAGGAGATGATGGAAGCTCTCTGTGACATCATTATATATAGACTTGCAGAGACATGTAGAGGACAAGATCCAAATGAGAAGTAGATATATAATACAAGGAAAAGGAAATAGAAAGTAAAGGTAAATGTAATGCACTATAACAAACCAAATGCAAATCAAAGAGAAGATATTGCTAAATAAAATAAAGAGCTATGAAATTCTTCTATAAATAATTTCAAATTAAATGCAAAGCATATGAAGTTATGGACATGAAAAACACCCATGTGAAATAATTCTAATAAGTAGAAAAAGCAATCCTAAATCTAAATCCTAATATAATTGGTAAGGACGTCGAACTTAAGTAAAATGAAACTTCCAATGCAACCATAATATCTTCCTTTGACCTACAAACATAACAATATAAGAGATCAGTAACGATATAAAACAATGTAATAAAATAAAATGTTTACCTAAATAGATTACATAAGAAATCGAAGGCCATGCCTACTAGTAAAAAGGTTTGCCATAAAATATTGCTCTATCCAAGATAAAATCCTACCTCAATGTATAGAATGATGGATATGAATACCTTGAAGGTGTCTTGCAAATGTATATTCATCGATGTTTTCATTTGAAACAAGCGCAAGATAAGATTGAAACTTATTACTAACAACAGAGCTTGCGAGATAATATTCCTCTAGCCAACCAATGATTCGATCATGATATTCGAAAAAACCAATTTGAAAATATTAAAATTCTTGCAAATATGAGCTTTCAATCAATGCATTCAAGGTATGGAGAGAATTTTACAAGGAATATATAACTTGATGTAGCTCAAAAACCTTGTCAAGATCATGAGGACTTGACATAACTAGAAGAAAATGCTAAAGTTCCTCAACTTCTTGATCAGTATATAAATGATGAGATAACAATTATCATAAGATATACAGTGGGAAAATGATCAACTGAATGATAACTATTAAAGATGATATTTTGATAAGAATTATGATTTTACACATAATATTATCCATTTTTCAAAGATAAAGATGAGTCAATTTGACAGATTTTACGAATGCTTCAAATTACAGAATCTTCCTCCTCGCCTGTTGATCATCAAAAATCATTGGTTCATCTTATTACATTCAATAAATCATTACCTTGTATCTGATTACAAACTATACCAACAACATGAGAGCTTATGCAATTAAATATGGTTGTTGTGTTGCAATAGTAAATCTAAAAAACCAGTCAGGATACAAAGAACAGTGAGACCAAGCTAAAAAATATTAGGAGTGTGTGTTAAATCAGATCCAATATTCATATCACCCAAGAATTAATTTGTCAACCTGAAGGTTTTTCTTCACCAAATTATTCAAGCATTCACTAGCACTCAAGACGATAGATTGTTCTACAAAAAACGATTATTTTTCTAACATACACAAGAGATATGAGTAGTTGATGATTCACAGAGGAGTTTAACAAAAAGAAATATTTCGGCTGATGATGATCATTGTCTTGATAATTAGAATGACGAGTTTCAAAGTTTTTTACATCCATGAAGGATATGAATTCCAACCCTAGATTTATTACAATAGGTTTGCTTGAAGATGAATTAACTGAAAAAGAATCTACTATTTGATTAGAAACCCAATACTGAGAATTAAGAAAAATAAATTGAATGCACTAAGAATATTTCAATAATGTAGAGAAAAGATCCATTGAAATAATGCAGAGAAAAGAATCTTGCAAGACAATTATGATAACACCTAGTTCAAGGATCTGATTACGATCACAAGAACATGACATAGCCTAAATAAATGTTGAAGTGCCTCAACTTCATGATAATTCCCTAAAATTTTAAATGATGAGTGATCACATTTTGAGGGCTTGCTTAGATCAACAACTACATGAAGACAACTATCATCAGTTATTTTAGCAAGATAATTATTAATCAGATGAAAGATGTTAAAACCAATGGTTTCATTAGATGTTCCAACATCACCAAATAGATTACTCAAGTCATAATATTGTTCACGATTTATAGCTAGAGATGCATATGTCGAAGAGGTTCCATGAACATCCTAAACAAATGCTTTATCCCCATCCAATGCTGATGATTGCAAACTATAATAAGGAATTTCAATGATTACTTCATTTTTCACACCAGAAGATGAAACCTTATCACCTTGTGTCAACTAAAATTCATTAGATTGAAAATTTGAAGGATTTGGAATATTTCAAGATTAGGACAGAAGGGGGAGTGAGCTATGGAAGAGGAAGAGTCAATTCTCATAAGAAATTCCTCTATGATTGAATCTGATTCTAGATCTAAATTTTTTAAGTCCAAATATTGTTAAGAAGTCAAGAAATTAACATAAGTGCATGGGAATTCATCACAATACATATAAATGGAGTCATTGTTCTCAAGATGATAATTTCCTAAGCCTTTATTTTGATTAAGAGTTTCAATTTCATTTGACTAATTATCGTGGATACTAGATTCTTCATTGAATATGACCATAGAGATATCATTTGAACATAGTAGGATTTGCAAGATGGGAGAAGGATGAGACGTTTCTCTGTCATTTTGCTCCTTTACATATGAAAATTTACTATCACTTACATGATCGCTATTTGGGATAACATATTGAGAATGAAGAGTGATCGAAGCAACTTCTAGTACAATGCATTGATCAAGCAAGGTAAGGCAAAAAGTGTTATGAGGTGTAAGTGAAAGAGGTTGATAGACATCCCTTGAAGAGACAATACTTTCAATCAAATCTGATCTAATATTTAGATCATTTCCAATGATGTCATTTTAGAGAAACAATATATTAGCCTTCACATTATGCTCCATGAAGTTACTCAAACATTCATAGTATTTCCAGATAAGATATTGATCGTTGAAATTAGATAAAGATGGGAGCATATGATGAAGACATTCATGAGTGGATTCAAAAATATGTTTAATAGGATTAGGTTGAATCTTATGAATAGGGAGGATTTGTTTAGTGATTTGATTTCATATTTCCCAAATCCAACATTTGAAAAATGGACCACCTCATTTGGTAATGAAAAATAAGGAGAGAGAGAGAGAGAGAGAGAGAGAGAGAGAGAGAGAGAGAGAGAGAGATCATGGGTAACAATTTATCCCTTCAAGAGTTGGGGCATTTCATGACTCAAAAAATTTGGAATAATGGGATTAGGTATGAGATATGGATGATTAAATATTTGAAGATCATTGGAATTAGTGAAGGAATCATTTTCTGCATCAAATTTCAGATTCAAACTCTCTCAAAGAGAAACAAAGCCATTACTAAAATTTTCAATCTAAGACTTCCAAGTTGACATCTATTTCAGGAAAATCATAACAAAGATGAAGAAGCATGTCAATAAAATCTTCCAAAGATTCATTGGGTTTCACTCTAAGTTGATTGATGATTTTATATATGTCTTAACAATCAAACATGTTGAAAGCTTCACGAATCTCCTTCACGAGCTACTTGAAAGAATGGATAGAAGCAGGTGGTAATGTGTTGCACCATTCCTTGAGATTAACTTCAAGCATGAGGTGAAAGGATGTATTATGTTAGAATGACAAAATTAAAAAAACTGAAACATATATCTCAATATAGTTGTTTCACCCTTGTTGTAAAACTTAAATTATGACAAGTCATGGATTATTTCCACTAGGATTGTAACATTAAGTATTTTGGAAAAATATCCAGAGATTAAGATTTGGGGAGGGGCCATGTAAGATGAAATATTAAAAGCCGAACTCCACAAGCTCAACTTTTCATCTTTCCCTCCTTCTAGCACCAAAAATGTGTCGACGATGCTAGATAATTTGCCAACACTAGGGAGTATCCACAGTATGGAAACCCAATTAGAACTCACACCATTTCGAATAGGAAACTCATCCAGGATATCAACTCGATTGCCATTACGTGTGTGTTTTCCTCTCGGATATCGAATGTAGAGATAAGTTTGAGACAAAGTCTAATATGTTAGAAGAATGAGGACTATATCAAGCCTGCATTGGTAGCTTGCAGAGCATGATATAAGGAAGAATCAAATATTTGATACTAACTAAGACCTTAAGGAAGAATCAAATAGTTGATACTAACTAAGACGTACACAAATAAGAGAGTGCTAGAAACCAAATGTGAGTTAGTTCACAATTAATAACTAACATTAACATTGAATAAGGAACAAACATTTAAGGTTGACACGCCAACGGAATGAAATGATGTAGTTCATAAACATGTAACCAGTGTGCAAATCCACATGCGTAAACAAAACAGGCATGAATAGTCATTACAAGTGCCATTAACATGTACGGCAATCAATTCATGAATTTTAGACTTCTCATCAATACAGTCCCCCATTGGAATACATGCACACAAAACCCAATAGCAGGATGAGAGGATTTCATATCATCTTCGTGATATAACACTAGATTCACAATCCCTCCACCTATAAGATACCAAGAGCTAGTGTCTTCAGCTCCGTAAGAACAAAATAATAATCCTATTAATAGCCTAGCTTAAGTGCTAAAAGTCCTCTTGCTTGAAGCATGAGGTTACATTTATAGAAATGAGGAAAGTGACCTTTCACCTTCTCCTATGACTTTTGAACTCCCTCATGACCATTCGAATTCCAACTGGCTCTTTATCTTCCCTAGGAATTTTACACTCTTGAGCTTCTAACTGACCTTTGATATTCCTCTTTTGTAATTTTCCATGGTTTAATATTTTTTCATTAATGACAAAATAATATATTTACAATAAAATAATAGAAATTCAATGAGTTGTTCACATAGAATCTTATAGGGAGACATTAAATTTTTAATAACTTGATAATGTTTTTGTTATTCCCTTGGGGTCACCTTGGTGTTGAGTTTAATATTCATGATGGCCATCCATTTGGGTCAAACATTTATGAATTGTTTAGACATAAATGACCAATAATGAGGATGCAAGACAAAATTCTTTATTATAATAAAACAAGAAATAATCATCAAAAATGGAATTGGTTTATATAATTAGTAATGAGAGGTGAGAAATACTCCACATTTCTGAAAAAAATATTACATCTTGATATTGGAGTATTCCCATCCATTGCATTCCTCTAGCTTTAGTCTTGGTCTCTATTTTAGTATAGTCATTCATACTTTTGATTGTCATGTCAATTCTTGCGTAGATCAATTTTCATTGGAGATTTTCCCATAGCTTTATTGTAGTTATTGATGCCATTTCCATAAATCGGATGAAACATCTCTTGCACTCTTTGTTCAAATCCCTCACTTCAATAACATTTTGCATTCACATTTTATATATGATTATTTTCAACCTTTTGTAATGCTTCATGTAATCACCAACGTGACATTTCATCCTTTTCATCGTAATGTATTATTATTGCAACATGTTGTTTTCGTGTCTTTGCATTGAACCACATTATTATGCGTTAGTATATAGCATTATTTACTACATCAATTGAATTGTATCATATCTCTATGCAATGGATATATAGCCCTTTGAAGATATTGTGCGCTTCGTGTTTGATGCTCTAATGCAATGCATATTTATTCTCCATTACTTGAATACTATTCATCCTCAAACTAATTTTATATCTTCTTATCACATTGTGCCTTGATGGAAGTTGAATCGTTGTCATGTAGTCACAATTTAGTGGAATGATGCCACTTTGACTTTGTCATATTTGTTTACAAGGATCTGGTGCACTTGCACGGGCATTTTAGTGTGTTCCATTGCCTTATCGTACCTTAATTTCATGAAGTATGGCCTCTAATCCTTTGGTATATGAGTCGGTTGTAGTATTTATACGTAATCACCAGATTTTATTAGCACTTCGTAGTAAAAATGCATATGACATTTTCCAAGCACTATCATGTAAAACTTCTTAGCATTGTTGTAATTATATTGTCTCTGCTTAATGCATCATTCCAATACATATGTATACCACGATGCCTCATTATGTACCATTCAATTATAATGTGAAGTCACATTCTTCCACTGAGGGCACATCCTTCCATTGTAATCATTTATATAATATTCTTTGTTTAAAACATGGTTGTGTATTCCTTAGTGCGAATCTATATATATATATATATATATATATATATATATGATTATGGTGTTTCCTTACATCCATATTAAATGTGATCTTTGCATCTGATCCATGCACTCCTAGTCGAGATGGATTATCAATATAAACCCTTCTATGCAATATCATACTCTTCCATTGTAAACACACTGTGTTGGCACTAGGGAAATGGTCAATGAAAAAGGGTTCAATAATGGGATCTGGAAACGCACAATCCACTACAAAATTTGAAAACATACATGGTGCAATCAGAGCTTTCAGACATAAATGCTCTAGGCTAGTCTCGTGGAATGTGATATCACGCCAAAAAGAGCAGGGACTTAACACTAAGCACTTCCAAAATCTTTGATGGTGTCAATACAATTCTTCATTGCATGCATTGTATTATTGTACCTTCATCGCAACCCTAGTAGTTTTTTCCATCGTTCTATCACTACTACATGAAGGGCACTTTTAAGACATTTTTTTAAGACAAAAGAAATCTTTTGTCTTAAAAAGTCACTTTTTATTTTAATTATTTTACATTAAAATTTAATATCAATTGAATTGTCTTAAATATAAAATTTAAGAAAAAAACAATTTGAGACAAAAATATTTTAAGACAAAAGTTTATATTTAAGACAAAAACAACTAAATACAAATATATTTTAAGAAAAAAATTTAAATTTAACAAAAGAATTTTAAGAAAAAACTTTGTATTTAAGAAAAAAATAGATTGAGACAAAAATATTTTAAGACAACTTTATATTTGAGACAATGGCCACTTGAGATGAAACCCATTTAAGATAATTAACAATTATGACAAAAACATATCAATTTAATAAAATGTTATCTAACAACTACAAAATTGACTCTGACAGTGCACCCTAAGTCTGACAGCTTGTGAGCTACTACTATATTGCACCTATACCAATGTTGTTATTTCACTTTTCATTCATGTTGTCTTATACAAAGACAATGACTTGTTGGGCTCTTCGTTTTGTGGGGGTAGCCGACTCTGAAGAACGTGAAAACTTTCCCTAGAAGGATTTCCCATACGTTAATTACTCTTTTGTCCCTTCGATCTCTGTTAATACGATTAGAGACAACTTGTATGTATTTTCATTTGACACTACTACATGGAGGGGAATTTTATAAGAGAAAATAAATCTTTTGTCTTAAAATTTTCGATATGAGGTGCTAGTAAAAAAGGTAAAGGATTAGGGGTTCGTCTTTAAGCTATTGATGGGTTCTTCGGGAAGTAGAGTGATTGAGGTTGACAACAACTAATGGGATTTAGGGTGATAGATGTTGAAAAGAGAGGTTTACGTTGTGATAGGAGTGATGGAGGCACTTTCGATGAATGTGGGTAGGTGGTAACATAGTTGGAGTACTTTTGGGGGTCTCCATAGATTGTGTTTTGATATGCATTTTTTAACTGTTTTATTTATTTTGAACGCTACTTATATCCATTTGTTGTTGTTATTAGCACATAGTTGTGCTAGATTGGAAACATGGATTAGATTCACCTTAAGGATTGTTGAAAAATACAACAATAAAGTTTCAATTTGATTTTACCTTGATTAAATTGAGAAAAATTGAATTTCCGCATCAACAGACAACTTGGATGCAATTAGTTTTTATGACATGGCTTGTGTCACCCATTTTACTCAATAAATTCGATTTGGAGGAGTTAGAGTTCAGTTAAGCATGTGTGATTTCTAATTTGTAGCAATCAAAGTCAATTATCTCAAGTTGTTTTCAATTAAACTAATTCTAACTGTTGGAGGAACTAGTGGAAGACTAGTTGTGCAACAGGACTTTAGTCAAATGCAGTGATCATCTAGTTAAGTGATCAATCAACCCAAAATAGCTAGTGCATGCAAAGAATTCGAGTTCCCCATCTATGGGGGAGATTCCAAGGCAATGTAACATTAGTTGTAGACTAGTCTTGTGCGTATAGGTGTTTCATGCAGTCACATGATCAACCTTAGGAATTGCGAAATCCATTCCGGAAAAAACTTAAATAACATGGGCCTAATTTCTCAAGGAATTGCACAAGGAAATAATGGCTCTTCAAGCAGAGGTAGAAATTGACAAAGTTTGCGTTTGAGCTTCTTAGTGTGGAGAGAGATAGGTTATTCACTTACAGGTTGTGCACATTTGAGTAAAGAAATTGTAATACATTTATATTCATTAGATTGATGCAAGAAGGCATTGGAGTTTTTAGCAGATTTCTTTCCCCAGGAAAAATATTGTGTGCATTTGTTTTATTTGTTATTGCATGTGTTAATTTTTTTGTTCTAAATTCTGAATTAACCTCTGTAGAGTAGTAGAGTAGGTGTGTTTCTTATGATTTTGTAAAAACCTCATGAGCAGTTGCAAATCTACACCATAATTTCTACATCGTATCATAGTAGGATTCACATTAGAGAAGGAATTTCAAATTTGTTTATCAGGACGTTTGAATTTGTAGTTTAGGGTAGCAAGATCTCTTAAGAGCTTAGAATATGACCTTTAGCAGGCTAAGTCTAGAGTATGCCTTGGAAGGTAGATCTAATTTAATTGACTGGAAGGATCGCATGCATGAGGTATTCCATGACAATGGATTCCTAGTTCATACATCAAGAGAGATGTTACAAAACTAGCAGAATCTGATGCCCAAAACCTTGCTCAGTGGAAGAAAGTTGTAGCCAAGGTGTGGAGAATAATATTGGAGGGAGTACGGGGCCACATTGTCAGAAATATCCATGGGAAATAAAATCCTTATGAAATGTTAGGCACTGACAAATTAGTTTCAGATTAGCAGTGACCATAAAAAGTTGGTGCTCAAGGATAAACTTTGAAGTATCAAGATGTAGAAGAATGACTTTATCCTGCAATATCTTAGGAGGTTCACACAAGTTCATGATGAGCTTGTAGGAGTTGGTGTTACTATTTCAAAGGATGACTTGGTAAGAATAGCCCTTCTGGGCCTTCCCAAGAGTTGGGATAGCTATCAACATTAAGTGAACGAGAGGGAGAAACTACTGAATACGGAACACTTATGGTACGATTTGGTACAGGAGGAAATAAGGCAGAATACCAGAGATGGGACCTCATCCGGCAAGGATGAAGAAAAATTTTCATTGGTTGGAAAGGGAAATAAGGGAAAAGGGAAGAAATCTCAAACCAAACTAGAATCCATCCAAGGGGGAAAGAAGAAAGGTTTGTGAAAAATTAAATGCTTCCATTGTCATGAATACGGGCACTATGCCACAAAGTGACCACAAAAAAAGGAAAGAAAGAAGACCTTACGAGGAGTAGTGGGTGAAGCCTTGGCTTCATAGTTTGACCTTGACTTTACCCTTATCACATGCATGTCGAACACAGTGATGGGTAGCGTGTGTTACTTGGACTCAGGTGCATTGTTCCACACGACATAGTGTAGAGATTTTTTCACTTACCTAGAGGAGAAAGATCTCCAAATGCACATCAATATTGGGGATGATGGAAGGTACAACCTGACCGGTATTGGTATAGTCACCTTTAAGAGGGAGTCAAGCTCCCCTCTCATGCTCAAGGATGTCATGTTTGTTCTAGGCATAAAGAAAAATCTCATCTCTGTTGCAGTTTTGGAAGACCGTTGTCATGACGTGATCTTCAACAAAGGAAAAACATTCCTGAGACACATATCTAGGGGACAGGTGAAGAATATCGAGGTTTTTGTGAAGAATCTATATAAGTTAGATGTCGAAGATTGTGCTACATTAAGCACTAAGGAAGACAAAGTGCATGGCCACGATGTAGGTGAACCTTAGCACATAAGACTTGGCCATTTGCATCATGGCACCTTGAATATTATACAAAAAATAGCCACTAGCCTCCCTAAAGGAGAAATTGAGCAGCAGGATGTATGCAAAGGATGTAGCTTAGGGAAGTAGATAAAATCTGCATTCCATGATCGGGACAACAAAGTGCAAGTAGTCCAAGAAAGGATCCACTATGATGTCTTTAGACCTTTCTCGATATCCTCCATTGCTAGACACAAATATTTTGTCCTTTTTATTGATGACTTCTCACATAAGTGTTGGATCTCTTCATGTGGAAGAAAGATGAGACATTCTCCAAATTCGTACAATTCAAGCCACTAGTTTAGAAATAAACCAACATGAACATGAAGGCTCTCAGGAGAAATAATGGAGGTGAGTATGTGTTGAATGAATTTAAAAATTTATGTGCGAAAGGAGGAATGCGATGAGAGTTCACAACACCCCACAACCCAAATCAGAATGAGGTGGTTGAGAGGAAGAAATGTATCATTTTGGTATTAACCAGGGTAATGTTTCATGACCAAGGCCTACCTCTGCATTTGTGGGTTAAGGCATGTAATAAAATAGTCTATTTGCAGAACCAAAGTCCTCATTGAATTCTTGGCATGATTACACTAGAGGAGCCTTTCTCGGGAAGCAAGCCAGATGTGTCGCACTTCAAGATTTTTGTAGCCTTTGTTTACTGCCATGTCTCTAAAGAATCAAGGAATAAGCTTTATTCAACTGCAGAATTGGGGGTATTTGTGGGTTACATAGAAAGTCCCCACAACTAACATGTGTACTTGTCATCACTCATAATGATAATTGTGTGAAGGGATGTAAATTTTGATGAGGAGAAAGCTATGTGGTGCTCCCCTAAGAGGGAGCTTTAGCTCCCATGAAAAGATGAGATTTTAGCTCCAAAATAGGAACCTCAGGAAGCTGTATAGCAACCACAAATTATGGATCAGAGACTAGAGACGCTCACTAAAGTAAAACATCTAGACAAGGCAAAAAATACTGAGGTTGATTGACTTGTGCAGGATGCAAGGGAGAATGTGGGATATCCTTCAAATTTGTCTAAGAAAAGAAGGTCACCTAAGAGCTACACTAGATACATGGCTCTTATGACTGAGCTTATAGAGATTCAGGTATCCTATTTTGAGGAATAAATACAACAACCTGTATGGGTTGATGCAATGGTGGAGGAATACAAATCCATTGCAAAGAGCAATTTTTTGGAAAAGGTCCCAAGACTAACATATAAATCAATAGTGGGTTTGAGATGGATCTTCAAGGTGAAGGAGGCAACAGACAAAAGCATAGAGAAGTATAAGGAAAAATTTGTGGCCAAGGGGTACTCTCAAGTTGAGGGAATTGACTATGAGGAGACCCTTTCTCTTGTAGCAAGGTACTCATCCATTAGATCAATTCTTGGTTTGGCTACCTAGATGGGGTGGAATATCCACCATATGGGTGTAAAAATAACATTTCTCAATGGGGTTATCAAGGAGGAGGTGTACATAGAGTAAAAAAAAGGTTTTGAGACATTTGATAAAGGGTCTCATGTGTGCAGACTCAAGTGAGTGTTGTACGATCTCAAACAAGCACCTCATGCTTGGTACACCAAGATTGATAGTTATCTCACTACTTTGGGTTTCACCATAAGTGAAGTGGATGTCAACCTCATCACATTTGGATAGAAGCTAAATTTCTTATTATTTCCTTATATGTTGATAATTTTATTTTAACTAGTCACGAGTAGTTGATCATATCTTGCAAGGAGGACCTTGCAAAGGAATTTGAAATGAGGGACATGGGTCCCATGCACTATTTTCTCAGGTTGGAAGTATGAAAAGGTGATGGGGAATTCTTTGTCTCTCAAGGCAAGTATGCAAATGAGATACCGGGGAGATTCTAGATGGAGAGTTGTAAACCCATAGAGACACCTATAACAAACAACTAGAGGAAGGAGGATGCCACTTCAGGTGAAATGGATGCTACCATTTGGTGGTAGCTAGTGGGTCCACTCATGTATCTTGTGAACACATGACTAGATATGTGTTGTTCAGTCAACCAGATAAGCCAAGCTATGGTTAGGTAAACCAAACTATTTTGGAAGGTAACTAAGCATGTTTTACGATACCTCAGAGGCACTACTCAGTTTGGACTATGGTATAGACAAGCAAAGGGAGTGAAGTTGCGTGGTTTCACAGATGCAGATTGGGCATGATGTCCATCAAACTGAAATACTACATCAATTGGAATTTTCAGTTTTGGGTCCGCGGTTGTTTCTTTGTATGATAGGAAGCAAGGATATGTGGTGCTCAGCCAGACAAAAGCATAATACATGGCTACAAGTCAAGAAAAACTTGAGGCGATATGGATGAGAAAGGTACTTGTCATTCTATTTGGTCAGATGATGGATCCAATTGTGATAATAAAAGTTGCACCAATCTCTTTGAGAATATAGATATCTAGCATCACCATTTACGGGACTGTGTCTAGAGGCAGATGATGGTGCTACACTCCATTTTGATATAGGAGCAAGATGTTGACATTTTGAAAAAAGCTTTATCAAGAGGGAAATTCAAGTTCCATAGGTGTAGGATAGGGGTGGTTCATAATCCCTTTCTTATAGAGAGGGATTCTTGAAAAATGCAGTAAGAAATCCTCAATTTGATTTTTCCTTGATTAAATTGAGAAAATATGAATTTCCATATCAGCAGACAACTTGGATGCAGTTGACTTCTGTGACATGGTTTGTGTCACTTGGTTTAGTCAGTAATGTCGAGTTGGAGGAGTTAGAATTCAGCTAAGCATGTATGATTGATAATTTGTAGCAATCAAAGTCAGTTATCTCAAGTTGTTTTCAATTAAACTAGTTCCAACTACTTCAGGAACTAGTGGAAGGCCAATTGTGCAGTGGGACTTTAATCAAACTCAGCAATCATCTAGTTAAATGATCAATCAACAAAAGGTATCTAGTGCATGGAGAATTCGGGTTCCCTAGCTGTGGTTGAGATTCCAAGGTAGTGTAACATCATTTGTAGACTAGTCTTGAGTGTACAGGTGTTGCATGCAGTCAGATGATCAACCTTGGGAATTGCGCAATCAATTTTGTAAAAATTCCTAAGTAATAGGGGCCTAATTTCTCAAGGAATTATGCAAGGGAATGTGGGCTCAAGAAGAGCTATAAACTTACTAAGTCTGGGTCAGAGCTTCTCAGCGAGAAGAGAGATAGGTTATTCACTTGTAGGTTATGCTTGGTTGAGCAAAGAAATTGTAATACATTTTTATTCATCATATTAATGCAAGCAGACATTGGGGTGTTTAGCATATTTCTTTCCCCTGGAAAACTTTTGTGTGGATGTGTGTTATTTCTTATTGCATGTATGAAATTTTTGTTCTAAATTGTGAATTAACTTCCGTAGAGTAGTAGACTAGGTTTGTGTCTTGTTATTTTGATTAAAACTTCATGAGTAGTTGCAAATCTACACCATAATTTCTACAAGGATGGTGGAGGAAAATTACAGAATATTCATTAGTAGACAATAGGCCTATCTCAAAACATCTATGAAAACTTTTGTGAGAAGAAGACATTGAGGATAAAATATTGGATCATGGAAGAACTAGTCACAAAATTCACAAGGGCGGTAATTTTGGTTGCAGGTGTGGAGGTAGATAGATTAAATGTAATTTTGGCTGCAGGTGTGTAGGTAGACAAGTCATAGTGACTCGTTTCATTTTTGCCGATGATGTCTTACTCCTTGGTATATTGACCTCTTTTCATCAGTCTATGGACTCCTTATGAATGATATTAAATCTCATATGATTTCTGCTTACCCAAATGTTGCATTAGTACTGGAGATTTATCATATTTTTGGTGTTATCTGTACTGCATTGGATGCGAATTTTAGATATCCTAGATTTATGCTCCAAAATAATTTCTATTGAATTAATGATTGGAGCTGAATTAAAGATAAAATCCACTATAAAATTTTATCATGGGCACACAGGTGGCTCTCCCTAGGAGGCAAGTTGACTCTAGTTCGAGCAGTCCTTCAGAGCATCTCTGTATACTGGCTTCATTTTTTCGCTCTACCTAAGAATATCAACAAATGTATATTTCTGCATTCATCTTGGCATGGGAAAATTTGTGTCGTAACGGACAGAGTGGGCCTTGGTTCTTGGATCAGGAAAGAATTTTATCAATGTACATTTAACATGAAACTAAAATAGGGTTTCATTATAATTCCTTGGGAGCAACATAGCATCCCAAAATGGTACCCTGATATTTGCCTATACAAGGGAAAATACCACATTTTCTGATTAGATGTCAAAGGTTAAGCCTTAAACTTGACTCCAAGTTTTCACCTTACCTTGGCATAGGAGTCCCTTTACTGAAATATTTCTTCCACTCCTACTGCTAAAAAAAAGGAAAATTATCATCACGCGGCTAGTATTAGAAACAGATCATCCAAATGGGTTATTGGTGGATAATTCTTCTGAGATTCACATGGAAAATCATTGGTTAGGGTTGACACTTTTCATTCTACAAAGAAGAATTTCAACCCTACAAATCATCATGCTAAGATTAAGTGAAAGTCCAAAATTGGTAAGGAATCCAAGAAGCCCAAGCAATCAATCTCTCCAGGCAAAAAGCTCACAAAATTTCTAAGTTCTCTCTTTATGGTTGGTGGTACCAAGAAGGAAAAGTGTTCATCATATCCTTCTATAAGCGACTCCAATTCATATGACTCTTCAGCAATAAAACCTTCCTTTTTTTATGCATACTATTCTTCAGTCAAATTCAGGCCATGTTTGAGCAAAACATCAAAAGGGTACTCAAACAAAAGGAGTCGGATGGGTCAAAATTCCGTCACATTCTGCCCAACAAGTGCAAATGTGGATTGGGACTTTCACCCATATGGGGAGAAGTGTCTCCATAGAACATAATGGTTTTATAAGATGGAGAAGATGTAATTAAGCCATTATTAATGTGTCATAATTATTGTGAAGGAAAATTTTAGAATATGCAAGAATACACAAGAAATGACAAAAAATGTAGAGCATAGGATGTGTTGTTAAGGGATGATAGTGATATCAATAATGAAAGATCAATAATGATGTATTCACCAGATAGTCAAGCTCCGAAGGCCTTGATGGCACATTGAATCATGAGACAATAACGAAGTGGACAAAACACTAAAACTGTGAGGTCACATGGTTGATTTTCATTATGCATTAATATTCCCTATGAAGAAATCCTCTTATCAGTGCCCTGGGATTAATAATCAGGTTAAAGAGAGCCTTTTTGTAGCTTATCTCTTGCTCAAGGGTTCTCGAATGATCATGTAATCGTGGATAGAGAAATGCACTATCAAGATAAAGGGTAGAGGGTAGGAGACTATAAAATTAGTAAAGTTTGGAACTCGGCCCTCTGTGCCACCAACTTTTGCATCAGTATTATGAATATGAAACAATTTACAAGGAATAATAAGAGGAGAGATTAGAAAGATGAGAGTTATTTCTAGAAACTTATGTAAATTATGCCCAAATATCTACCTCAATTTCACAATCAAGTGAAAGTTGCAATCATTTGTTTAATCACTTTATGATACATGCCCTAATGCTAGTAATAGCATGGAGAGAATTTCTCTTGACAAGCTATCAAAAAAATATGATGTGAAGTAGGACATGCAAAACCATAAAACTAAAACATGGTCACAAATAAGACCATCTCTAGACGCCATAGAATAGAATATCAGTTTCCACATTAGGAAGATGAAAATTGCTTAAGTCATTAATAAGGAACCCAAGAGTGGAAGCAAAAGTCTTTCTTTGTGGGATCCCAGGCTATTAAAAGATGGAAATATTGTCTCTTTATAGGATTCGTAGGAAGAGATCAATGATGTGGAGTCATCCAATCTAGGATGCATCCACAAATGATAGCATAGTGGGTGATTCTGCAGCAAATTCTGCTCAAGGCTCATATGCAAAGTCATGTTCTTGGAAAGAAGAATAAGAGAGCCTTGTTTGTGGAGGTGTCCCCATGGCTCTTAGAAAAGAGCCTTGGTAAAAAAAAATTGGAACTCAGACACAAAGGATAGAGAAATGTTATAAAAAGTTATTTATTCTAGGAGGTGATCAAGGGTTTCAGAGAAAAAAAGTTGGTGGTATTCTAAGTAGTACCACCATGAATGTTATTTTTTAAACATGTGTTGCTAAGAAATGGAAAAGATAGATTGAGAAGGATTTGCCTCGAACCTTTCGAGGTCATCCGACATTGGGCGAAGATGGTCAAAATGCATTGAGATGATTATTGACTGAATATGTAGGCCATAATATACCAATAATATGGTTGAAGCTCAGGTGTTCGAACTTGTTATTTTAAAAGGAATAATAGATGAATATGTGACAAATGTTGTAAGAAGAAATATATGTTTACGTTTATGGATAAATATCAAGAGGACCCAAGCAAGGTTTCTACAATTGAAGTTGACTTGAACTATATTATATTGGATGGAGAAACAGGATTCTTGATTGATGATGTGAAGTTGGCAATGGTTTTCATGGATATCATAAAGTTACATGATGGAACTCTATGGAATTTCCTAATAAGACAAAAATATTGAAATCTGAACCATAAATTTGGCAGTGGCATATAGTATGATGAAGATGATAGCAAATTTAGAGGACTCAGATATTGCACAACTGAGGGATGTCAACAGATGGAATTTTGTGCTTTTATTGTGCATTATTATTTACAATGAACACTGAAACTTGCATGTTTGTGGGTCACAATGAAAATATCCTTTTAGGAAGTCTTGATTAACTTGATATCATCAAATATAATATTTTGTTATTAATTTTCCATGTTTTCTTTCAATCAGATGATTGACTAGTAGATTTAAATATTATCTTGTTGTGTATGAAGTGATAAGCCTCAATAACAGTTTCTTGGGAACCTTTCCTCGCTTTGAATACTTGCAATAAAAAAAATTTTCTCTTTAGATTTAATTAAACATTTTATCTCATTCTAATATATCATGTTAAAATCTCACAATGTCATTTATGTTCATCTCTTTGACAACTTCTTGGAAGTAGCATTGGCTTTCAGGTTGCATCCACACATCGAACATGTACAAATGGCCTTTGTATGTGGAGTGCTCCACTGAAGAGGATTGCTCTAGATGCAACTCAGTACAATATCTTACTTCTTGACAGCAAAGGCATTGATGCATATGATCAAATTGTAATCACTAATCCTATTTTCCTTATTTTCAACATATTGTTTGTAAGCAATTCACAAAGGAAATGAGATTATGTTTTAATAGTTTCTTTGAAGGTGATCTAGATGGCAGCTTATAATTATAATCATAAACTTACTAACTATGGATCTAAATATCTAAGTGCAGACAACTATTTTCTTAAAAAAAAATCTTATGTTTGGAATTAGTTAATATATAAAAATTCAATGTAGAAAATTTCTTTATATTAGAAATTATGTTACTAGAAACTTTCCCCAACCCCTATTTCCATATTGAAAATGTTTCTGATATGAAATTTGTATGATATACAGTATACCCAATAAATTTTTCTGGGGTGTTTCCCAAAATAGGAACGCGTTCCAAATGTTTTAGGCAAATCTCCTGTCAACAATAACATTGATTTTAGTGTATTCTCTGAAGAGTTAAAAAGCTTGTAGGTTTCTGGGTTATAAACATAAGGTTTCTCAGTTGATTCAAAGTTGAGGTTCTATCTACCTCTATTCTTCCAAAGCTCCCTAGGACTTGCACATAGCCCAAACTGAAAACACAAGTACAAACACTAGGATAGGCAAGCGATCTATAAGGGAAAATCATGTTTCTTGGGAGACTTGATTCCTGGTAGGGGCATTAACAACATGCTGCATTCACTGACTAGGCAAGAACTCCTCGACAAACCTTGTAGAAACTGATGTCATGTTTATTATTTTATCTAGAATTCCATAGAATTGTCAAGCTATAGAGATAGATACACATGTATGGCTCTGTAGCATTTAGAACTTGATGCCAACCTAGTGGGCTTGTTCATGCTCACTTGAATGTGAAAATAGTGAAACTGTTTCACCTCAATATGTTATGAAATTATATCTTTATATGAGGCAATTATTCATTAAAAAAATCTTGTTCCTCTCGTCCTTTGTACTTTTAAATTGGTGCTATGACATTTCTCTTCAAAATGAGATTGCTCATTGTGCTTGAAGATCGCACAACATTGTGTATGAACCTTAGGAATATTTTATATTAACTTATCTCATAGAAACAAATAAATTCATTCTTACATTCTTCGCAAAACTTGGTAGAACTTGGAGCCACAAAAGGTAGCTCAACTAGTTTAACTGCCGTGATATTCATTGCAAACCTAGGTTCAATTGATTTGGTGAGGTTCAATTGTTCTAGTGGTAGGTTGTGGCAGGTGAAAATATCCTTGGCTGGTTCTAGGAGGGTGAGGTGTAACAGTCTACACTGATGGGTTTACTATGGATGCCATTCAAAAAATGTGGTGAAGAATCCCTAGGTGATTGTTTGTTGAAAAAAGATTCTCATCGAACTTGATATCATACAATTTGGTTTGTTTAGAAATCCCCAGATATCTAAGCTATAAACATTGATAGGCATGTATGGTTGGGTAGCCATTTAGAACATGTTGCTATTCGAGTGGGCTTTCTCTTGGTTACTTGAATGCTAAATTTGTGGACTTGTTTTGCATCAAGAAATTATACTTAGTACATAGTCTTGCTTCTAACTGACTTTGTTGTTCTAAGTCAGTGCTATGGAACTGGTTTTAAGAGTTTGGTGATTGTGCTTTGAAGAGTGCACAAATTTGTGTATGAATTATTACGAAAATTATACATTAATCGATCTAATATAAACAAAAAGATCCATACCTATGTGCTTATTCAAACCTCACAGAGCCTCAAATATCCATGCTAATGGATTTGTGTAGAATTTTGCAGATGCCAAACCTATAGAGATGAATCCACATGTATGCTTTGGTAGCGTATAGTAATAGAAGTTGATTCCACTATAGTGGGCTTCTTATTGGTTACTCAAATATGAAATCTGTAAAGTTTCTTTACTGTTAAGAAATTATAAATCTCTATGAGGAAATTATTCATTAAATAATATTGTTCCTCACTAATTTTTGTAATTTTAAGTTGGTGTTATGACATTTCTCTTAGAATGAGTTTGTTGATTCTACTTTGAAGTTTGCAAAAAATCCATTTTCAAGTTCAAAACTCAAGAATACAAATATGGTTCTTATATTTCTCACGATATATATTTCTTACACATAATGAAAAAGGAAACCTACTAAAATTGACATCCTAATGTATTTGATCCCTGATTTTGCTATTGTTATGCACACGTGCATTCAATGTTGCTATACGATTCTATTTTTTCTATGGATCAAAGCTTAAAAATTTTTGCGACTACACTGTTGTCAATGATCAAATCTCCTAGACACTAACTATTAGCCTAAGAATGCAAACCCATCTCTTAAATCTCTTTATAAAGGAATGAGTTTATTTGTATAGAAATTTTTTCATAATAATATAAATTAGTCCTTTACAACAAGATCCTTAGTGGTTGGGTCAATCAGTTGGTTCCACTATTGCTAGGATGTGGCCTGTAATGTGGCATGTTGTGCAAGTCCATTCTCTAATTCCCATGGAGATAAGTCACATGACACGAGGGAATGTTACACTGAGGACTTGGAAATATGCATATATGATGTGGGACTGCAAATATACGATATTGTCTTCTCCTAATATTACTAATATTACCAATGATCTATGGTAGATATGCATGAGCTGAAACTCGTTTCAACCAGATGGTAGAAATTGATAGCAAAATTGGACATGCATAGTATAAACACCTAGTATTTTTACTTTTGAACTGTTTACTTATTGTTCTCTTCATGATCCACATTAAAATATAAATTGGATAATCTGCCAACTAAATTGACTTTCTCATGGCCTCCGCTTCACTACACCCTCCATTATTGGCCACGACCATTAGGGATTTGTCCCATGGATGGGAGCCCTCTATACCAGCTGGACAAAATCCTGCTCATAGCCCTCTCCTCATTGATGATTGACCTTATTTTCATTTATCATCTAGATCGTTTTTACCAAATTTTGACTTCTTGATTTGTTTGTGTCAATGAGTATGCTAATGTCTCCCACTTCTTGATATTGCTTGGAAGCAATTTTAAGTAACTGACCTTGATATTTCACCAATTCATAATGCTTTGTTGCTCCCCTCACTGAATGCCTTAATGTTAATACCACCATTTGTTCTGATGTTAAAGTTTTATTTCTATGCCATTTGGTATCACCATGGCCTCAACCACCTCCCTCTTTGCCTAATTCCTCTTTGGCAGGTTATCTCGCTTTAAAAACTTTTGTAAGCCTATTGATTTCTTCTACTCAATATTTCTTACTCCATCACTCTTTTACTTGGCCTCTGTAGTTTTCATGCCCACCCTCTCATTCAGGAACTAAAATTTCTATCATTAAACCATTCATGTTAACATAAGATATAGTAGCAGCTAAAATGATAAAACACCTTTTTTATTTTCATCTTGAATATCAGTAAATACTAAAAATTCATACTTTAAGCCAGTCTATTTCCTTGACAATGTTTTGAGGAGATAAAATAGGGCCTTCGGGTGAAGTCTTACCTCCTTGGAATCACCTAACCTATTTAAGATTAAGATATGGATCTGATATATCACTTCAATTGGATCAAACTGATCTCAAAGATATATTGGCAGAGATCAATCTCAAAATGAGTGTTTGAGAGAAAAATTTGATCACCCAAATCATTAGATATGGCACAACCAACACCATATCTTGTACTCGAGTTTTTCTGAAGTTACTGCTAGTACTGTTAGCCATGGCACTAGTAGTATAAATATTAGGTCCTCCCTTGTAATGAAGATCAAAGAGCACCTCACTCTTGTCAGGCATGCAGTAGCCTTCTCTCCTTGTGTATGTGACTGCACTTTAGAAGCCGGGCTCAATATTCCTCCAAGTATTATTCTTCATTCTACAACCACATTAGCCATTGCCAATGTTACATAGGGATACCTCAGGGCTTGGGTTCATCTAGGATTCTCTGATAAGTTAAGCTATATTCTATGATCTTTCATTCATTCGAGGTGGATTTCGGTTTTCTTATGACCAGTCAAGAGCTCAATTCCTCCAAGTGACCATCATACACATCGATGCCATAGTATGTTGGATCCAGTTCTGAATCATGAACCCCAAGTTCAATTTTTCATGGTTTTCTTCTTGCTTGTGTTTATTGTTTTTTGTTCACTCTTACTCTATTAATAGTGCAGTTATTTTCTCCAATATATCTACCATTAGACTTCCTTATTTGTAGTTGCACTAAGAGAAGCAAGCTACATTATGCAACCTAGTTGGGCATAGAGGTGATATATCAACTCTTCATGCGTTGGTGTATCATTGTGTAATAGTGCACTAGATCTATATCATGCGTAAAATATGTCACTAACACACATCCTTCCTCAAGGTGTAGGGTAAAAATATGCCACACAATGAATCCAAAACATCAGAAACTTAAAACACTGCATCTATCACCGACATACACAATGTCATCAAGCTTAGCCAACTTAAGTTGAACATATGCTTTCCTTGTATGTTTTGCACTCAAGGCAAAGATTTACTTCCCAACAACCGTCCTTGTTCTAATTGAAATTCTCCATCATTTATAGTGGTTAATAAATTGTCAGAAGGATGGACCAGTAGTTAGATGGTTTCCATATTTCTTTGATGGACTAATTTTTAGATCTAGGTGTTTGCGTATTGGATCTCAAAGATGGTGTTAGCTAGCTTTATATTCAAGGATAGACTTGATGGTGCCTCATTTTTTTGTTATAGAAACTAAGGGTTATGCTCTTATTAAAAGAATGATATCTAGGATATCATGCCTTCACCTATAGATCTGCAGTGGTTGGCAGTGCACACGAGGATGAAAGTTAAGTCCAAGTGGATGATCATGGATGTCATAAAGGATCATTTGATCCCTCTATATACAAGAAGAAAACAATAAAGGATATGTTTTATGCCCTAGTGGGCTTCTAGTAGAGTGAGAACATAAAAAAGGTGATATTGTGAAACAATATTAGATCCATAGAGATGACCGAATCATACTTAGTCAATAGTTACCTTATGTAGGGAACACAAGTTCATGGTCAACTTGTAATAGTTGTAAATAAGGTTGTAGATTTAAAGTGACTGAACATGGCACTGAATGGATTCCTAGCTTCATGTGAAGAATTCGTTAAAGGTGTTTCTGATCATGAGAACCTTCCTCACATTGAAAATATGCATGATGATTGTATCCAAGAGGAAGACTTGGATGGAGTTGAAAGCTAGCAAGAAGGGCACTGATGAGAACATTTTTCTATTTGGCTAGACAAATAATGAGAAAGGTAAAGGAACTAGCAAGGGTAAGGGAAAAAGTGAGGAGTCAACCTCATAGTTAGTAAAGGACTCGAGTAAAAATAAGTGCTTCATTCCTCATAAGTATGGTCGTTATGTATCACAATGTCTAGAATCTACATTAGAAGAAGGGTAAGTGCAAGCAACAAAAAAAGTAGGTAGCAGCATCTTTAGAAACTTAATTGGATAAGTTTGTTGCCAAGCTTGAGAAGGATTTCTCGATGCTATCTTGCCTATCTATCAACACAATTCTTAGGAATGTGTGGTATGTGAGTATGGGGCTTCTCATCATATGGCACGAACCTGACAATTATTCTCTAGTTTAAAAAAGCAAGACTAGGTAGTATAACATGATCTTGGTGATGCCAAATACCTAACAGCAAGAGTAGGTATTATTCTCTTCCACCCTGAGCTAGGTTTTAGATGTTGATGATGTTTTTCTTCAACATTAGTGCAAAAGGAGCCACCAAAATTAAAGGATCATCATGCCTATATTAGGGATTTTTACTTTGCTTCCTTGAATCTTTGTGTCGAGGGTATGCAAGTATTGTATACAGGGCATCCTCTATGACATTTAGCTAGTGCTTCAATTTCTACTATGTTTCTAGGTATCAATAAAACATTTTGATCATTATATGTTTGTTAGGTCCCTATAATACTAGTGATTGCCCCATTACTATTGTAGTTGTATCCCTTATTAATATTGTTGTGCCCCTATTGTCCCCATAGTGTTATTACTGTGCCCCATAGAATCCCTCTATTGTTATTTTTGTGGCTTTATATTATTATTGTTAGGTCAGCTGGGTTATATTGTGACTCCTTAGACTCCTATATATAGAAAGGAGGTTTTTCCATTTGAATCATCCAAGAATTGTTCATTTATGTAATGTAAAGGAGGTTGTCCCCTTGAAGAGGCTGAATTCTAAAGCATTTATCTATCTTTTCTATCTTTTTGTGAGCTGGTTTCATAACATTTTGGATCAGAGCTTTGGATTCTAAGGTTTCACTACTCCAAATAAGTCATCGTGGCATTTTCGCTATAACTTTTTTCTGTGATATTTCAAAAGCTAAAACAAAAACCCATTTGAGAAGACATCGTACTAAACCTTGGGTGCAAACTTTGGAGCTCTTCGCGCTATATTTGCGGAGATATGATCTGAGGAAGTTGGTCTTTTTGCAGACTCTTGAATTACATTCCAAACAGGTGACCTGGGGAAAATCGTCATAACATTCTCTCTGCGCATCAGATTGAAATTTCATAAGAAGGTACAGAAAGAGGATGGACTGTAGTTTCTTGCATATATTTTTTGAAGCCAAAGGTTGAAACTGTGACTCGTGGCACGTCGTACAATTTCGCTCTACTGAACTAGTCTATAATCAAGTCACTGTGGCAGATTTGACATAACTCTTCCCTTGAGAATCCAATTTGGACCAGACTGGTGGCATTGGAAACAGGACATAGAGGGCTACCACAGGTCACAATTTCAGAACTGGATGATTCGAAATTATAGAGATACATCAGATTCAATATCTAGCTCCTACAAAGTGAAAAAAGGTGTGTAATTTTTTTCAAATTTTTTAATAAGCTTGGTTTGAAAAATTAGTTTGAAGGAATTGAAAGGGCATAGTAAAGCATTATTATCGGTAATTGTTGACCCGAGGAAAGAAAATGCAAACACCTAGTAAGCAACATGAAAGCTCTAGCATGACTCATGAAGAAGAGGAAGAAATGCAACATGATATATCAAAATTACGAGACCAAGTGCAACAAGTGTCACTTGCACAAAAAGCAACAGAATCTAAGATGGATGGTTTAAAGAAATATGTAGAAGCTAAGATGGATGGTTTAAAGAAAGGCGTAGAAGCTAAGATGGATTGTTTAAAGAAAGGCGTAGAAACTAAGATGAATGACGTGGAAGCTAAGATGGATGACTTGAAGACAGGCATGGAAGATTTGAAGACATGCATGGAAGATTTGAAGACAGATTTGAAGACAGATTTAACAAAGCTTCTACAAGAAATTCTTACTAATGGTAAAAGGGTAGTAAAGGAAACTCATGATGAGAACAAAAGAAATGTTAATCATGATTTCATAGACTCTAATGTTGGATCAAAGACCCACCATATTCCAAAAATCGATACGACGAAGTTAGATGGCAAGGATCCCGCAACATGGATATTACCAATGGATCAATTTTTTGATCTCAATAATGTGCAAAACACACAAAAGTTACGTATTGCAACTTTATATTTGGAACCAAATCAGTTTGTATGGTATCAATGGCTTTCCTCTCGTAAACAAATTATCACTTGGGCAATTTTTACGGAAGAATTGACAACACATTATGAGGATACAAAGAGCAACACTTTTTTTAGCCAATTGATAAGTCTCAAACAAAAGGGTTTAATAATGGAGCGCATTGAGGAGTTCCAAAAATTGAACATAAGGGTAAAAAGCATTCCAAAGGAGCATAGGATTGATGTGTTCATAGGGACTTTAAAGGATAATATCCAACATGATGTTCGCCTTTGGGAACCTGATTCATTAGAGAAGGCATTTAGGTTAGCAAGAAAAATGCAAAGCAAAATTATGGCAACGAAGAAGCATACCACTCACAGCTATAAAGATGGAAGTGTTGTTGCCCCTAGTCTTCCACAACCTATAAGGTTGACACCACAAAAATTCGAAGAAAAAATAGCAAAAGGGCTTTGTTACAGTTGTGATAGCAAATACACTAAAGGTCATAAGTGTGCTGAGAAGAAACTATTCTACATAGATTGTGAAGAGGAAGAAGAAAAGGAGCAAGAAAGGTCAAAAGAAGAGGATATACTCCAGGAACAAGTCCTAGATAAAGAAGAAATGAATCTGACCATATCTTGTAATGCATTGGCTGGAATTACCACTCCCCAAACCATCAAGATAGAAGGACAAATCAAGAAGAAAAAGGTAATAGTGTTGATTGATTCAGGAAGTACCCACAATTTTATTCATTGTAAGGTAGCAAAATAATTGAATTGCTTCCTATATCTAGCACCAGAGTGTCAAGTGATGATTTCAAATGAAGGAACGATAAATTTCTCTCGAAAGTGCCATAATATCATGCTATCCATGGGAGAATATGTATTGACTAGCCCAATGCTTTCCATTCCAATGGGAGGTGCTGATGTTGTACTAGGAGTCCAATGGCTACAATCCTTGGGTACAATAGCTTTTAATTTTCAAGAACTTTTCATGAAATTTTCTGCGAAAGGAAAGGAAGTTGAATTAAGGGGTATTGCAGGGAAACCATGAAAGATAATCAGCTCTAACGGTATGACAAAGCTTCTAAAAAAGGAACAAAGAGGTGTAATTGCACAATTATGTTCGTTAGATGTTTCCACATCGGAATAATCTATTTCTCAAAATCTCCAAAAAGTATTGGACAACCATTCCAAAGTATTTGAGACTCCCAAAGGTCTCCCACCTATTCGTGATCATGATCATGCTATTCATCTGATTCTAGGAAGTGTTCCTCCAAACATCAAGCCGTACAGATATCCCTATGCCCAAAAGAGTGAAATTGAACATATGGTTGCAGAAATGCTAGAGGCTGGTATAATTCAACCTAGTCAAAGTTCTTTCTCTACTCCAGTAGTATTGGTGCACAAGAAGGATGGATCATGGCGCATGTGTCCAGATTATAGAGAGCTTAACAAGCTCACTATTAAAGAAAGCTCACTATTAAAGATAAGTTTCCCATTCCTGTCATTGATGAATTACTGGATGAATTACATGGATCAATTTACTTCACCAAGTTGGATCTTCGTTCAGGATATCATCAAATCAAAATGAAGATTGAAGACATTCCGAAAACATCATTTAGAACTCATGAGGGTCATTATGAATTTTTGGTCATGCCTTTTGGCCTTACCAATGTACCTTCTACATTTCAAGGTTTGATGAATTCCATTTTCAAACCCTTCCTTAGAAAATTTCTGTTAGTATTTTTTTATGATATACTAATCTACATCAAGTCTTGGAAGGATCATGTTGAACATGTTGATAGGGTACTACAACTATTGGAGGAGAAACAATTATATGCAAAAAGATCCAAATGTTTCTTTGGAGTACAAGAGGTGGAATATTTGGGTCATATTGTATCTCAAGAAGGAGTTAAGGTAGACCCTAGCAAAATTAAAGCCATTAAGGAATGGAAAATCCTCACATCCATAAAGCATATGCGAGGATTTCTCGGGTTGACAGGTTATTATCGCAAGTTTGTTAAGAATTATGGGAGAATAGCAGCACCTCTAACAACATTATTGAAGAAAGATGCATTTTCATGGACTCCAGAAGCAACAAAGGCCTTCGAACATCTTAAAGGAGCAATGTGCCAAGCACCAGTCTTAGCTACACCGGACTTCACAAAAACTTTTATTGTGGAATGTGATGCTTCAGGAAATGGAATTCATGCTGCTTTAATGCAAGATGAAAGACCCATTGCTTTTGAAAGTCATCCAATCAAGGGAAAGTTTTTACACAAAGCTATTTATGAGAAGTAAATGTTGGCAATACTACATGCACTTAAGAAATGGCAACCCTACCTAATGGGGAGACACTTCAAGGTAAAAACGGATCATGATAGCCTTAAATACTTTTTAGAACAAAGATTATCCTCTGAAGAGAAACAAAAGTGGGTCACAAAGATGTTGGGTTATGACTTTCAAATCATCTACAAAAAAGGGAAGCAAAATGTGGTGGCAGATGCACTCTCAAGAAAGGATGAGGATGTGGAAGCATTGTTGTGCACCATTTCTATTATCCAACTAGATTGGATAAACGAAGCAAGGGAGGAATGGAAGAATGATGAAGAAGTGTGGGCACTTATTCGAAAGTTACAACAAGATTCCAATACATCTAATACATTTAGCTGGAAAAATGATTCATTATCATAAAAATATTGCTTATACCTCTGTAAGAATTCCCAACTCAAACAAAAGATTCTTATGGAATTGCACACTTCTCCCTTAGGAGGGCACTCGGGATTTTAAAAAACTTACCACAGGGTTAAGAAGGAATTTTATTGGGATGGCCTTAAATCGGATATTCAAAAGTTTGTGGCGGAATTTTTGGTTTGGCAACAAGATAAAGTTGAAACAATTAAGACCCCGGGTCTATTATAGCCTTTATCCATTCCAAGCCAACATTGGGAGGAGGTCTCGATGGATTTTATCACAGGTTTACCCAAGTCTGAGGGAAAGAGTGTCATCATGGTGGTAGTTGATAGACTTACCAAGTATGCACACTTTTTTGCATTATCACATCCATTTAAAGCCAGTATAGTTTCTACTGCATTTATGGAAACAATTCAAAACCTACATGGAAATCCAAAGATTATTATAAGTGACAAAGATCCCATTTTCACTGGAAATTTTTGGACAGAATTATTTTCTTGTCTTGGTACTCAGTTAGCTAATAGCTCATCTTATCATCCTCAATCTGATGGGAAAAATGAGATAGTAAACAAATGTTTGGAAGGATATCTTCGTTGCTTTGTATCTGATAAACAGACACAATGGGTCAAATGGTTGCCTCTGGCTGAATGGTGATATAACACTTCCTTCCATATAGAAACAAAAATGACCCCATTTATGGCACTTTATGGATATCAGCCACCATCCATCACATCATATTTAAGAGAAAATTCTAAGGTTCAAGTAGTGGAACATCACATCGAACATCAACAACAAGTCCTTCAACTCTTAAAAGATAACCTCGTGTTGGCACAGAATAGAATGAAACAACAGACAGATCAGCATCACAGTGAAAGAAGTTTTGATGTAGGTGATTGGGTATTCCTACGGCTACAACCATATAAACAAATGTCCCTCAAGCAAGCTAAGAAGGATAATAAATTATCACCAAAGTATTGTGGTCCATACAAGGTGTTGCAAAAGATTGGTACTATGGCATACAAATTGGAGCTTCCTGCAGCTTCTCGAGTGCACCCAGTTTTCCATGTTTCATGTTTAAAGAAGGTTATAGGCGACAAGCTCCCAGTTCAAACAATATTGCCAGAACTTGACGAGGAAGGAAAAATTATATTGGAACCAGAAGCAGTCATTGAAACAAGAACTCGACAACTACGAAATCGATCAATTTCGGAGTATCTCATCAAGTGGAAGAACTTATCCACTGAGGATTCCACATGGGAGGATGAGAATTTTATACCAAAGCATCCAAAACTACTTAAGTGTTGAGGAAACACTTTTTTTGAAGGATAGGGGCATGTTAGGTCCCTATAATACTAGTGACTGCCCCATTACTATTGTAGTTTTGTCCCTTATTAATATTATTGTGCCCCTATTGTCCCCATATTGTTATTATTGTGCCCCATAGAATCCCTCTATTGTTATTTTGTGGCTTTATATTATTATTGTTAGGTCGGCTGGGTTATATTGTGACTCCTTAGACTCCTATATATAGAAAGGAGGTTTTGGCATTTGAATCATCCAAGAATTGTTCATTTCTATAATGTAAAGGAGGTTGCCCCCTCGAAGAGGCTGAATTCTAAGGCGTTGATCTATCTTTTCTATATTTTTGTGAGCTGGTTTCATAACAATGTTTATGATATGTATGGATTTTAAAATGAATGAGTGTACATGTCTCCGTATAATGCTTTAGCATGCAGTATTGCATAGCAACAAGCTTACTAGTTTCATCTTAAACTTGCCCCATTTTCATGAATAAACATTACCCTAGATGCATGCTCAAGAGTTCACACGGTTGTTATTATGTTGTCATTATCTGAGACCTTTTGCATACTTCTTGACATGAGACCAAATCATGTAATCCAAAAGTACTAATATAAAAAACTAGCCTTTTCTGTACCAGTGATTTCACCTTACTATACAAGTTAGAGAGTATCAGCCTGATCTAAGTGAGGCCTGCATTCAATCCTTGATCCTGAAACTGATTTGTCCTGTCCCAAATTGTTGTCTTTGGTACCATAACCCACCCTTGAAACTCGCTCTTTTATTTTTTCAGTGCATTAGATTACAATCCTAACTCAAACTCAAACTCAATTACAAACGTTATTATTTCCTAAAAGATAAGTTAAGCATTATATTTATTTCCTTATTTTCTATTATTTGTTATGTGCAAGGAGTTTCCAGAATCCCAGTACTAAATTTTTTTTGGTTCATGAAAAAACTATCCTGCACTTGTTCCAAGTGATTTTTTATATTTTTGGAAATTTTGTGCATGCGCAAGCTCTCTAGTCATGTATTTTACAATTTTGCCTGTGAGACAACTATTGAAGAACTGTGTGTACACTTTAGGTTATGCTCTGATTCGTTGCAATTGAGTATTTATGTTGGTAAAAAATGAGGAGCATATTTTTCATCTGTCAAATTTGAATTTTTTAGACATTGAATCTTCTATAGAAATTTGAACTATGTCATTCTTCATAAAAAATTTGAATTTTCTGCTAAAAAATGATATTTCGTTCGTTAAATAAATTAGGGGTAAAAATAACGTTTGTGTCACTTGTTTTAATCTTAGGTTCATGATAGAGTAAGTAAATATTAGGATCATGAAAGAGTAATTTTGTCCTTAACGTTTTATATTTTTATTTCTTGGATCAATCAAAAGCCTCCAACATTACAATTTATACAATGTAATTTTAACTACATATAAGTTTATGTCAAGATCCATTCTCTGGATTAACATACATACCTATATATTAGTGAAGATATTAGGATTTAAGAGTAAAGTATAAGACAATTCTAATTGACTACATGCACAAGTGACCTACCTATTTTTGGTTGGATTTTGAGATCGAGAGACTAATGGTTCACTCTCTACTTCTTAGGTCCTCATATTTTTACTATGGGTTCGGAGGTCCATGCTTGCGACATACAGGTATTTGATATCATGGTTTTTTTGCATTTGATTTTTCTCGTAATTGTCCTAGTGACCTGGGGTGGTCCAAAAAGGATGCAACAACGTTGTAGGAGAGAGCGGTCCTCCTGCCCAATCATCCATGTCTTACCTAAGTTAGAAGGTAAGATTATCCCAACCCTCCTAATGGTATTCTTGGTCACCCAGACACTCTAGAAGGAAGAAACAAAGTTGTAGGAAAGAGTGTTTTGGATGTATGCTTATTTGAAAGGTCTTAAATGAGTTAGAGGGTGACATTATGCCAAACCTTGTAATGAAGGTAAGATATCTCATGTGCTTGGTTTTGAATAAGTCTTGTTAGCTTGTCCTCAAAGGTCAACCTTTCTAAACTTAAGGTAATCAAACTCTCCTTGATCTCTTAAATGAGCATAGCAATCTGTTTGTCTTATTTTGTAAGAATGTCAGTTCTGATCGATAAACTATTTTTGGAGAAGAGTTATGAAAGGATTTTTCTATAACCGTTGTGTTTTACTAATTGATATCAGTTTTGCGATGCTTGTCTCTAATTTAATGACCCAAGTATGTTTGCACAAACATTCTGAGAGATCCCTCAGTTTGAAAAACCTAATATCTGCTGCTAGATTTTTATCTAGGAATATTAATCTTTTAAAAATTTTCTGTTTTTGCAGACATATACTGTTGAATTGGAAGAGGAAGTAACATAACTGAAAGAACAGAACAAGGAATTATGAAAAAACAGGTATTGTGGACAAACCTATAATTGATATAAATATCCACATGATGTACTTTTCTCTTTAGGCAATTGGTTGTTTTATTATCATAAAATCTATGTACTAATCACTAATGGATCTTTTTGTCTAAAAAACAGACAGAAATGGCTGGACTACTAAAAAAATAGGTATACAAACCTAGAAATATTGGTTTGCCATCTACTTGAATGAATATATATCTAAGCACACTATTTGAATGCGGGGATTAATATTATTGTCATATCATGTTACAATAATCTAGATAGCAGTTTTGAGGGGGTGTAACATGGCCTTGAACATTTTTTGTTTACTCGTAAACCCATTCATCAACATTTTTCCTTAATTTCAATTAGTTTTTATATATTCCACTAAGATGTTTGGAGAGAAAAGAAGCTTTAGCACTCTGTTTGTTAAATGTTATTGGTATCTATTGGTTTGATTCTTTTAATTCTTCGTTGGTTCATATATTTTAATTCTAATTTATTATTATTCACATTCACATCTAAAAACCTATTTATGAGGGTTGAAGACACAAATAATTCATCTTGAGGATATTGGAATTGCATGCGTGGGTGAGTTCACTTCTTCTAGGGTGAATATATATATATATATATATATATATATATATATATATATATATATATATATATATATATATATATATATATATATATATATATATATATATATATATATATATATATATATATATATATATATATATATAGATATATATATATATAAAGATACACCCAAATTATGAGATTTAAAATCTCTCAAAATTGCAAAGTTATTGACATATTTTTGTTGCAAGGGCTTTTATTGTTTTGTTATTTTGGGTCCGACTTTAATGTAAATCTAGCTATTGTGTTTTCAACCATTCCATTCAAAAGTATCATTTTCAATTTACTAAGATTTGTGACAACTTTGTAAAGTGTTTTTTTAATTTATTTTGAGAGTGATTTTGATATAATTTCAGTTGTGATTTTAATTTGGATGTATTTTTATTTTAACTATTTAATTCAAAATTGTATTGTAATTTTAAATGAACTGAAATTAATCAGAATTGCGAGTTACTGATATTTTATTTTCATTAGAGGAAATTTGATTTTAAAAACTTAAAATTGAATTTCCTTGTCATAATATGTTATACAATCAAAATCTTTTAAAATTAAAAAGAGATACATGTATCTAATATGACATGGCAATTTTTAATTATCTAATTTGGGTATAGGTGAATTTTTTTGATAATATGGTTTACCTACCTTGAACATGAATGGTGCTGAAATGACATAAAAATATATTACATATTAAAAATAAATTTAATATTTAAAGAAGGGTAAATCATGGGTTGATTATTAATTACAGAAAAAATTTAAAATTTCTAACTCATCTAAGATTAATAATATATTTTTCTATGGAAAAACATTTAGAAACATAATTCATAAAATTAGAAATATTTTAAATATTATCCTTTTTCACGTTTAAGAAAACTACCACTTCTCTCATCCATATTAATTATAACATCTTTTAGTAAAAATAACATAAAATATAATCCCGTCAACACGTTTCGAACCAACCAATGTGGTTCGTCTTTAGGACAAGACAAGGGATCAGATCTAGGAAATGAAATAAATAGATGATGAGAGCAGCTACCCGTTAGAAAATAACGGCTAGTTTTACAAAAAAACTGAAATAAATAATTAAGCTTTGACCATGAATTAAAAAGAATATTAATTAAAAATTAATATTATTTTTTAATTAAGTTAAAATTTATTTATATAATAAATAAAATCAATTTAAGTTATAAAATTATATGAAAAAAGAATTAGAATTCTAACAAACTTAAAATAAATAAATAAATAAACAAATAAATAAAAATTGTTCTTAGAAAAAAAAACTAGCACTTTCCATTTCCATTTATTGAGATTTAACATTTAATTTTGATACTCTTTCTTTCTTTCTTTGTATGTTTTAGAAATTTATTAATAAGATAATATTAATAATATATTTTTCTATCCACAAATATTTAGAAACATAATTCATAAAATTAGTAATATTTTTAAAATTTTAAATATTTATCAAATAAAATTAATATTTAAGGAAGTGTAAATCATGGGTTGATTATTACTTAGAGAAAAAAAATTAAAATTTCTAACTCAACTAATATTAATAATATATTTTTCTATGCACAAACATTTAGAAACATAATTCATAAAATTAGAAACATTTTAAATATTATCTTTTTTCACTTTTAAGAAAACTATCACTTTCCATTTCCATTTATTGAGCTTTTACATTTAATTTTGATACTCTTTCTCTCTTTCTTTTTATGTTTTAGAAATTTATTAATAATATGATATTTTATATAATATTAATAATATATTTTTCTATCCACAAATATTTAGAAACGTAATTCATAAAATTAGTAATATTTTTTAAATTTTAAATATTTATCTTTTTTCAAAAACTTTCATTTCCATTTTTTTTTCAAGATTTACAGCTTTTTAAGGTTTTTTAATATTTTTAAATTTATGATGCTTCTCTGAATTTATAGTTTTCAAAGCACTTGGCTATTCTAAAGCAAGGAATTTTGAAGGAATATGAGAATTTCTTTTAAGAGATTTACGACTTTTCATTTTAAGTTTTTTTTCAAGATTTACGACTTTTCACTGTTTTCTAAGATTTCCAAATTTATGATGCTTCTCTCACTTTATAACTTTATAATTTTCAAATTATAGGTGATTCTAGGGCACTAGGTTATTCTGGATTCTACACGGAGGAAGCAAGGAATTTTTAACTAGAACCAGAGGAATATGAGAAATTATTTTTAAGAGATTTAGCGCTTTTCATTTTAAGAAATGTGTCAGGCCAGGTTAACTCCAGAAATTAATGAGCGCAAGAAAGAACTAATAATTTTATTCATTAGCTAACTATTATTTATACATACATAAAACAGATCAGTTCATCTTCTAGATGACTGTCCAGCTTCACCCATCCGTTTCGGATTAGGTGTCAACATTCCCCCCCTTAATCTGAAGGGATGTTGGTGAGTCCAAGCATCGTTCTGAATCTTTCAAGCTTTTCTCTTCCAAGCGCTTTGGTGAAGATGTCTGCAATTTGCTCGTTTGTGGAACAATGACGGAGATGGATTGTTTTGGCCTCAACATGATGTCGGATCAGATGATATTTAGTGTTGATGTGCTTAGTACGATCATGGAACTTTGGGTTCTTGGCCAAATTTATTGCAGAGGTGTTATCAATCATGAGTGGAGTTGATTGTATTTGTTTTACCTGCAAATCTTCAAGAATTTTCCTGAGCCACACAATTTCTTTCGTTGCTTCAACTGCTGCCACATATTCTGCTTCTGTTGTGGAATCTGTTGGTACTGATTGTTTGCGGGATCTCCAGGAGACAGCTCCCGATCCAAGACTCATAGCATATCCTGAAGTAGATACCCCAGTTTCTTTGTCTCCATCGAAGTCTGAATCAGAGTATCCAATCAAGTTGAAGTCGTCCCCTGTGTATACTTGATTCCAAGGTCTTGAGTTCCCTTCAAGTACCTTAGAACTCTTTTTGCAACAGACCAATGTCCCTCACAAGGCCTTTGCATAAACCTGTAGAGGATTCCAACAGCAAATGAAATGTCTGGTCTGGTAGTAGTGAGGTAGATGAGACTTCCTACAAGTTGTCTATACTTTGTTGCATCCTCAAATTCCTTTCCTTCAGTAGATGTGAGCTTCAAGTTTTGTTCCATTGGAGTAGAAAGGGGATTGCACTCTGTCATGCCAAATCTGTATAACAAATCTCCAATGTATTTCTTTTGAGAAAGAAATACGGACTTTGGATGTTGGGTTACTTCAATGCCAAGATAGTAATGAACATAGCCCAAATCAGTCATTTCAAAAAATTTTCCTAATTCTTTCTTTATGGATGCAATATAGCTTTCATTGTTCCCTGTCATTAAAAGATCATCTACATATACGACAAGATATACAACTGTTTTGCCAACTTTCTTGACAAATAAAGTTGCATCATCAAGATCAAAATGATTGAAGTTGAGTTTCAGAAGATGCTCAGTTAGTTTTTCATACCAGGCTCGTGGTGCTTGTTTGAGGCCATACAAGGACTTCACAAGTTTGTATACTTTGTGTTCATGTCCTTTCACAGCAAATCCTTCAGGCTGGGACATAAAAACATTCTCCTTTAGATCTCCATTCAAGAATGCAGTTTTTACATCCATTTGATGGACTTTCCAACCGTTCTGAGCAGCTAGTGCAAAGAGTGTCCGGATGGTGGCCCATTTTGCTGTGGGAGCAAAAGTTTCCTCATAATCGACCCCTTCCTTCTGTGCAAAACCTTTTGCCACAAGCCTAGCTTTGTGCTTGTCAAGTGAGCCATCAGCTTTGTACTTGTTCTTGTAGACCCACTTGCAGCGAATTGGTTTGGTTCCAAATGGAGGATCAACCAGCTTCCAAGTGCCATTCTTTATGTGGGCATCATACTCCTTCTGCATCGCTTCTTTCCATTTATCATGAGAAGCAGCTTCTTTGAAGGAAGTTGGTTCAAAATCTGTAGACAAGTTCAATTCATAATCATAAGTAACATCCATATCAACAGGTGAATTAGAGTTATCTACATCACCTCCATCTTGTCGGTTTGAATTTCTGGTTCCTGTTTTTCCAATTTCATCAGGATGAACACTTTCAAGTGTCTTTGTCAGCCACTTTGGGGGACCTTTCTGAGATGGTCCAGGCTGTTCTGTTGATTGAGTTGGGTCTGAATCAAGATTGAGTCTCCCAATTCTATCAATTACATCACTTAAAGCATCATCCGTTGTTGGAGTGTCATGCAGGGGAGATTGTTCTTCAGAAGAAGATTCCACATGTTGATCTAGTATAGGAATCCACCCTTCAAGATGTGGAATCTGATTATCAAACTCTTGGAATGATTTCGGTTTTGTGAATCTATCCAAGCGATCAAGTTGCCGCTCAACAACACTGTCAGATTTGGATGATTCAAGAAAAATGACATCTCTAGATAAAACAAACTTTTTATTTACTTCATCATAAAGGCGGTATGCTTTAGATGTGTTTGAATACCCAAGGAAGATACACTTACGACTTCTAGCACCAAGTTTGTTTCTATGTACCTTTGGTATTAAAGCATAACAAGTGGAACCAAATATCCTGAGATGTTTTACCAAAGGAACATGTCCATACCACAATTCATAAGGAGTCTTGTTTCTTATAGCACTAGATGGACATCTATTCTTGATATATGCAGCACATAGAACAGCCTCAGCCCAAAACATTGTCTTTACATTTTTGAAGAAAAGCATGGATCATACCATATTCAAAATTGTTCTGTTCATTCTTTCAGCTACACCATTCTGTTGAGGATTATAAGGTACAGTTGTTTGATGTTTAATCCCATGTTGGCGAAGATAGTGTTCAAATTCATTTGATGTATATTCTTTTCCATTATCAGTGCGAATAGACCCAATATGAGATTGTGCATCATTTTCAATCCACTTATGAAAATTCTTGAATGTTTGAAAAGCATCAGATTTGTTCTTCAATAAGTAAACCCAACACATTCTGGTGTAATCATCAATAAATGTCATGATATATTTATTTCCATTTGCAGAAGGAATAGGCATTGGACCACATAAATCTGAATGAATAAGTTCAAGCTTCCTATGTGCTCTTGAATGTGAATCATGAAAAGACTGTTTGCTATGCTTTCCTAGAATGTAAGCATCACATTGTTTATGTTTTCTAGGAATTGTAGGCAAACCAGCAACACCATTTTTCTTCAACAAGCAGAGACTATCATAGTTTAAATATCCAAATCTAGCATGCCATAATAAACTTGATGGAAGTGTACCTTCATCATGATGAGAAATATATGAAAAATGTTGTGCATGAGTAGAGGTTCCTTGAATTTTAAGAAGTCTTTCTTCTTCTATACCTCTCATGACAAGTGAATGGTGAGATGCCTTTCTTACCTCAAGCTTTCCATCAAACATATGAATGGAGTGACCTTGCTGGCGGATGTGAACCAGGGACAGCAAGTTTCTCTTGAGCTGTGGGAGATATAGAACATGATCCAGAAGAAAATCTGGAAGACCAGGCAGTTTAAGCCTGATTGTGCCAAGCCCTGATGGCTTGATTTTTGACTGATCTGCAAAGTATACTGCTCCATCAACATTGTCAGTGAAATCTTCAAAAAATTCTTTCCTATGAGTCATATGATAGGTTGCTCCTGAATCAAGCAACCAGTCATTTTTCGAAGAAGCAAGTGAAGCATTAAACAAGTCTTCATTTACTCCAATGTTACATTGTGCCTCAATATAGTGAGCGGATTCAGGTGCTTTACCTTTGTCTGTGTCATCAGTTTTACCTTTCTACTGGTTTCTTCTCTGCTCAACCTTGTCCCATGGTAGCTTGCATGTAGAAGCATCATGTGATCCATTTCGTTTGCAGCGAATGCAATGCAGATCTGCCTTTTCTGCTTGAGAATGTCTGCCCCCCCTGCCTCTGAAGTATCTTCCTCTTCCTCTTCGTCCACCTCTTCCTCTTGTAGAATCTTGAGCAGGATGCTTTTCTTTGTGAGCAAGGCAAACAGTCTCTTCAGAAGATTCAGGGACTGTTTTCTTTCCAAAGGCTTTCTCTCTTTCAACAAACTTTTTCACAAGAGAGTCAAAGGTTATATCTTTAAGATTTCCATTTGCTTGTGAAGACTCAAGATAATTTGAGTAGGTAGGATAGAGTGATTTGAGAAAGGCAATAAGAGAGATATCCAGCTCAACCTTAGTGGATTTAATATCATGCATTATAGACTTTATTTCAGATGCAAGAGCAAGAGGATCATTATTTTTCAGTTCAAGAGTGAAGAGTTTAATCATGAGCTGAACAACTTCAAGTGCAGAATGTGTATCATAGAGTTCTTTCAGCTTTTTTAAAGCTTCAAAGGCAGTGGAATACGATGAAATATGACGACTTACTTCCTCATTTACAGATGCTGCGATCAATGCATAGGCTTTGCTGTTCTTGTTCTCCCAAATGGCGAGTTCTTTGTCTGATGTGGGCTGCACAGGGTCTCTGTCTTCTTCTCCGACACACACTCCTTTCCACAGCTCATTGTAGATGAGGGTGTTTTTTACCATCAAGACCATTCTGAATAGTTCTCCTTGCCAGTGAGAACTATTCCGACCATAGAAATGATTGAATGCATTCTGTAAAAAAAAATATCTCTGCCAAAAACTTCTGTTGGAAAAAAAAAATCCTTGTGCCACAGCCTTATGCACCTTTTTTTTTCTTCTAACAATATAAAACACTCTGACTAATATAAACACTCTGACTGATTCAAACTATTTAACAATATAGTCAACCAAGAAGCTGCACATGTGCATTCTTACAGAGTCAATAAGTGAACATTCTTAGAGAAAATTGAACCTCGAAAGATAGCTCAATAACTAAATCAATCGACTCAAGTGTGGCCCCTTCGCTTTTAATACAAAGACAAAATAAAAGTCTGATTCCACACTGTGGGCTGAATCCCAAAGCATACAATGAATGGAAAGAAACAAAACATATATCTCGTGGCGGTGAAAAGGGTAGTTACATGGCCGCAAAGGTCAAAACAAGATTGCCCAGCTATTTCAGCTACGGGAAAGTATGTAAGAAATTCTTCTCTTCTTCATGAAGTTACTAGAAGACATGAATAACATAATACAAAGGTTTTGCAAAAATCTCCTCTCATTTCCAGAGCTCCTCCATTGGAATACCACGGTACGCTGCGACTTCACTGAACTGCCTTATTTGCGAAACAGCATCAATAACTGCCCTAGCATTATTGAGCGGATTATCACTCCCTAGTTGTTTTCCTAAAATGACACCAGTACCAGTAGTAGCCGGTCTACGCATCACCTTAGCAGCACCATAATGTCCATCAGACTTCTGCACAGCAGTAATGAGTTACAAAAGCGCAATCACCATTACAAAAACGCAGTCAACATACCAGAAAACGCAGTCACCACAAGAAAACGCAGTCACCAATAGAACTCAGTCTTCAATACAACGCAACCATGCTTCAATACAACGCAGGCTTCAATAGAACTCAGCCACCATAATAAAACGCAGTCACCATAATATCAAACTATGCAGTCACCATATCATCAAACTAATAAAACATAAGCAGGAGTTCAAATGCAGTTCAAATGCACCAGCTTCAAACACAAGCAGCGTTTCCAGCGAAAATGAGTTTCAACGCATTGATAATTCAAACATTCATGCGCAGAGAGGGACAGTAGAAACGTAGTAGGTATTCCTGGGCGGAGGCACCAGAAACGCAATCAATTACTTATGATCTAAGGGCGCAGTCTTCAGAGGCGCTCAAGACAGAGGGCGCAGTCTACAGCAGTGGCAGCGCTATATGCTCAGAGAATCGCTCAGGGAATCGCTCAGAATGATGCAGCGCTCAGCAGGAGTTACACTATTTTGGGACCTGTGCTCTGATACCATGTCAGGCCAGGTTAACTCCAGAAATTAATGAGCGTTAGAAAGAACTGATAATTTTATTCATTAGCCAACTATTATTTATACATACATAAAACGGATCAGTTCATCTTCTAGATGACTGTCCAGCTTCACCCATCCGTTTCAGATTAGGTGTCAACAAAATGTTTTTCAAGATTTCAAAATTTATGATGCTTCTCTCACTTGGCTATTATGAATTCTATGACACTTGGCTATTATGGATTCTACACAGAGGAAGCAAGGAATTTTGAACCAGAATCTGAGGAATATGAGAATTTTTTTAAGAGATTTAATGCTTTTCATTTTAAGATTTCTTTTCAAGATTTACAACGTTTCATTGCTTTTTAAGATTTTGAAATTTATTATGCTTCTCTCACATTATAATTTTCAAAGTACAGGTGATTCTACGGCACTTGGCTATATTCTATGACACTTCACTATTCTAGATTCTACATGGAGGAAGAAAGGAAATTTGAACCAGAATTAGAGGAATATGAGATATTTTAAAGAGATTGACCACTTTTCATGTTAAGATCTTCTTTTCAAGATTTAGTGCTTTTCAAGGAATTTTGAACCAGAATCAGAGGAATTTGAGAAACTTTTAGAGGGACTCTCTAGTAGGAAATGGACTTGGATACCCCTATGGATCTCCTCAAATTCCCCTTCAAACCTTTCACCTCTACCATTAAAAGTGCAAGAGAAGGTAATAATTGATTTGAGTTGGTGGTAGCTTTCCTCGTCAAGTCCTCGAAATTCAATTGAATGACGTAGGGATATAGGAGTCCACATATGGTCATACCATAATACGACCATTGCGTGACCTCTTCAAAGATGGTGTCTTCTTTTAGTAAGACAACTAGAGGAATTTGTTTCTACAAATGAAATGTCATTTTCTACATAATTATATTTTGGCATAGTTATTGGGATGCAATAATCAAACCAACACTATATGCGTGGAATGCTTAATTACTAGCAAGAGAATCTATTGAAAATTACTAAAAACAAGAGAAAAGGTGATGATTGTGTGATTGTGCATCTTGGGGATTGTCTATAGAAAGAAAGAAACAAGATTATTGTTGCACATGCACCTGCTACCTTGTCATGGAAGAAAATTTTGAGTATTTTTTAGAAACGGAAAGTTTGTGGCTAATTAGTGGAGGTGATTTGAAGTATCCATGGAATTATGCTAGTCCAGAGGCTATACAAAGTAAAGTGTTGTACGATTATGAAAAAATCCTTGAAAACTGATAATATATTTTATTTCTCTTCAACAAAATTGTTCAACTTTTGAATTTGTGGAAATTATGATTGAATTATTATTAATTTAGATAAGTATTATTATTTGTAAAATTTAATTGTTGTTTTAATCATGTAAACTTATTCTCAATAATAATAATAATAATTGAAAATCATATATATAACATGATATATATATATGTTAATATAAATGGTTATATAATGTAAGAGCCCCTCATATTGCACTACAAAAGGAATCTCAATTAGCCTCATTACATATGGCAAAAACTGGGGAGAGTATTTGTGAGGACTATCTTAAAAAAATAACTTGTTTATTAGCTATTAGTTAAAAAAAATGTGAAAAGACAAGCAATTTTTGATAATAAAATATTTTCAATTCAAATATTTGGAAAATTTTATTTGATGATGTTATTTTTTGTGCATATTTGTTTTTATATTAAAAAAAAATTGTTAAAACAAATGTTACTAGTTTTAATCATTTTTTATCAACCACTGAATTCATTCCTTATATTTAGGAATTTACACGATAGATTTGTCCCTTATATTTAGGAATTTATATAATAAATTTGAAACAATATATTAAATTTTGAATTACCAAATTTTATTAAATCTTGTGTTAATAAACTAATTTAAATATAAAATATATATATAGTTATTTTGATAAAAGTGACATTTATTTGGGTAATTTTGGTAAAAGTAAAATAATAAAAAAGAAATATTAAAATATTGTCTATATGACATTATTTTATTAATTTCTTAATTTTTTCTTAGGTGGTTCTTTTTGAGTTGAAATTTCCTCTAATTGAATTTTAATTGTATTATTATTTTGTTTAACCAAATTGTTTTTAATAGCTATTATTTTTATTCCCATTTTTATTGTGAATCTTTAAAGTATTCTAGATCAATAGAAGAGTACCTGCTTTATCAGAAGGAGGTTCATGGTTCAATTCCACTGTATCCTAATATGAATTAATCAATGATATTGTAGTTTATTTTTAATTAAATACTTTTAATGTTGGTTTATTTCAATGGTGAGATATTTTTCTAGATTCATTATTTTATATTGTCTCTAAAGAGACAACCGTGATGTATTTTCTTTGAATGTAATTTTTTATTGTCTCTAGAGAGACAATATTTAGGATCAAAGACATTGTCTCCTTAAAGACAATATGTCTTTATTCAAAACTATTGTCTCTGGAGAGACAAAAATGAAATTGTCTCTAGAGAGACAAAAATGAAAATGAAATTGTCTCTGGGGAGACAGAAAGATTTGTGTTATATATTGTCTTTAAAGAGACAATATTTTAAGACAATTTATTTTTAAGATAATTTAATTTGAGACAACCGCTTAATGACAATATTTGACACAATATACAAGTTTTCTTTTGTCTCAAGTTAAGAAAATTTACTAAAAAATTGTCTTAATTATTGTCTTAAAACCCCCTTTTGTGTTGTAGTGTGTCTCATTGTGGCGTTTAACATGAGCTTTACTATTTTTAGTTGTATCCATTATGATTCCCATCGCTGGTCAAGCAATTCATAAATTTTGTAAGAGTTAGATGTCAATATAACTCTTTCATTGCCATATGCCCACCCAGATTGGGATGAATTTCCTTCCATGGAGTATTTATTCCTTTGCAACATCGTTTACAAACACTTCAACATATTAAAATTCCATTGTAGTAGTAACTTTATAATGGTACCCAAAAATAATTTTGCAATTGTTACAGTGCATATGCCATCCTTTGCATCACATGGAATGTATCAATTTTCTCCTCCCCATGTGATAATTTTAATCTATTCGTATAGGTTGTCAATACATTTGATAGGGCTCATTGCATGGTTTGAATTGTTGGTGTGATTCTCTCCAACACTTTCTTTGTATTGTAGCTGAGCGCGTGGTCTTACGATATCTCTTGTATATCAATTTCTATACTCTCATTGCCTTCTAACATATTGTAGTATCTTTTGTTTGGTGTTCGAGTTTATTGCTTGTTGTTAGCATAATATGTGGTGTATGAATTTCACAACCCTATGCATCATTATTTCTTTACCATCATAACGTAAATGGTATCATATCTTTACAGTGATGATCGTTGCGATCACATGTTTACCCATTGCATTGTGCTATGATGTGTTGTATTGCACATTATATACTATCTGGGATTTAGTTCCAGCACATATGGACTACACTCTTTATGACTACTTATTGTATTATCTATATGTTCACTTTAATGTGCCTCATTACATATGATGATTCATCTAAGTTGGTGCAAAATTTTGCATGGACTAACATATATTTGATCTCATTTTCTGGTCGTGAAATCACATCCAAACATGTTAAACAACCTATGTATGCCACTATACCACCTTTATATATCTTCGTTTGTCGAATTGCATGGTTAGGATTTTAATGCAGAACTTATGGAGGCTACAAACATCAGGGTTATTTTCAATGAAAAATTCCAATCCTGCATAAGAACTTTCATGTGATGAACTTTGTGGCATTGGTCGAATTCCATTAACTCAATGGCATCACAATTGTGATTTTGAAAGCATGTTCCAGTCACATTTTTACCATAATCGTGATTTCTTTTGTCTTGAAGCTTCCCTTAGCAAAACCTTGATCAAATAGCTCCCGTATACATTTGTCATTGTACATTTAAATATTCCACTTGCGGACACCATCATGTAGTTATTGCAGCACTTGAAAACATTTTGGATGAACTGTGGGTCATATTACATGTTCGATATTTGGACATAAATATTCATTATATGTATTTTAATATGTGCTCTTTGCATGAATTTGTTGAATAATGTCTCGCCTATATTCCTATAATGTAACCTTGTTAAACCTCATCATTTTAATATGTAGTTGTCGCATCCAGCATTGTTATACCTTTTATCACAAGCTAGACTTTGCATCCTGTAGTCTTAGAGTGCATTTTCCATTGCGTATAATTTTCCTCCTTATGGATGTAGCTAGTTATCTCACAGGAAATGAAAATATACGAGTAATATGACTTTTTTATATGCATGCATCATGCAATATGAGACTTATTTTGCATCACCACTTGTGGAGCTGGACTCTAGTTCTTCCAAGGTGGGTTCTACACAGAAATTGTGCCTTTGCATAATCATTGTTCTTTTCTTCAAGTAAATGCATGGTAAACCACATTGTAAAAATATTTATCATCGCACCATATGAAATCATTGTGAAGACAGAGATATTATAATACAAGTTTGTGCAAAATGTCATATATTTAATACTTTATATGAAAGAAATGAAGATGAGATATTTTCAAATTTGAATGTTAAAGCCTCATATGGATAATGGGTAATAAATTGCAATAATGAGTTAGTCAATTAAGTCAAATTTAGTAAAATTATTTTTTAAATGTCCAATATGATAAGGATGCCTTGAATTATTTTTTTCTAGAACAATATGCATTGTGATTTATGAAGTTCTGAAAAGTGAATCTTGGATGCATTGGTAAAGCCTTTCTTCAACCAATTTAGCATTAGAGCACATAGATTGACTTCGTGACTAAAATGATATTGATATAGAATGTGATGTATTAACATAATAATTCCATTAAAAATGTTAGGAAATTCTCAAGATGAAAACTAAAACGAAAAGATGCACCTTAGAGGATGATGATGAAATGAAAACATAGGTAGAACTTTCATCCTTAATCATGATAATATAGGGTTTCCAAGGTGTGTAAGGAAGATGACAATTTCATAAACCCTAGTGCATTTGAAAAGGTGTGTACCAAGGTGGAATATGGTAATTAACATCAGATACCTACCTATCATTTGAAATGTGTACCAATGGGAACATAATCTCTGAAAATGCATCATAAAGGAAACAATGCAACAAACACGAATGCATTTAATAGAATGATGATAAAGATGAAGTGAAGTGGATATAAGTAATATGCATCAAGAAGGCACAAGTTTCAATAGGGTTTGAAGGCACAAGAAAACCAGTTAAACCATGAGGGAGAGGAGGGTACCCAAAATTTGGATGCTAGGGAAAATTTTGGGTGGTGTTGTAGTGGCTAGAACATATGTGTAGACCCAATTTTCCTATAAATTCAACATGAAGGATCTTGGTGCCGCAAACTTTTTTTTGGGTATGGAAATTAAAAGATATTGGTAAAAGAGGAAACCCTATTTAAATCAGATGAAGTATGTAGAGACAATATTACATAGGTATATGCAGAACATTAAATCGGTGAAGGCTCCTATTCCTATACATGTAAAGTTATCTATAAAACAGTATCCCAAGACATGGGAAGAAGAAGAGGAGATGTGATCCAGAATTATGCATGAACACAAGAGAACACATATATAAACATAAACATAGAGATTCGGCACAAATAAAACTTCATTTCATTAACATCAAAGAACTAAAATATGCTTACACACAAAATGGAAATAAACTAGCTAAGGTGATGATAGCTTATCTCTGAGAAGAGATGTGGCAGCTACATGCCTTTGAATTGTGCTACAATGAGGCTGAAAGGCCTATTCATTATTGAAAAAAATGGAAAACCCTAAACATCCAAAAACATAACCCTAGGAGATGAAGCATCAAAACTGTGGGCCCCGTTGGGGTAAATTGGTACATCAACTTCTCGGTGTCATAACTTTGGCATACAATCTCCATTTGACACACACAATACATTATTAGAAATATTTATCCAAGGAAAACAACGTTCGACTGCAAACAACAATGAAAGTTGCATGTTTTACCATTTTCGAAAAAAAATTCGTTTAGGGCATCAAAGCGGCTCGGGAAGTTCAAGACTCGAAAAACTGCCAAAACTAGTAAATTGTGTTATAATTAAGGAAACTGAAAATTTGAAAGAAACAATAGTCGGGGTCCAAGTGGAATAGGTAGGTGGCCACTAGTACCCACCAGGATTATTCCTCCCCCCTAGGCAGAAATGGTCTCCATTATGTTGAGAGCCTCCATGAGATGGGGAGACTTCTACTAAACTTGCTCCTTAGTGACCTACTTCCCTTGGTGTAGGAGTTGGCCAACTTTGACAACCTGATACAATTAGATCTTCTGCTAGCGAGTGTTCTTGATCTTCGTGTCCATGATTCAATCACTTGCGTCATCTTCCATGCAGTCTGGGTTTAACTCTGTTGTTTTTAGTTGTTCTGAAATGTCTGATGTTTCTTATAATGGTGGAAAGCATTGTCGAAGGCAGTCCACATTGAATATTGGGTGCGGGCCAAGGAATTGTGGAATGTTGAGCTCTAAAGCATTGTCCCCTATGGCCTTAGTGATGTTATAAGTCCCATATTAGAGTGGGTGAAGCTTTTTATAGGCCTTAGCCAGGCGCTCGTTCTGCAAATGTGACCAAACATTGTCACCCACCTGAAACTTGTGCGGCACCCGATGTTGGTCATGATGTTGTTTGTACTTAGATTTTCTTTATCCAATCTATCATGTACCAGCTCGCTGTTGAAATGTGCAACAAGAATATTCCAATTTTAATTTGTCCTTGAATTAAAATTGAGAATTAAAGTTCGAATTTAGTCTCACCAGCTGTTTGAATAAGAATAAATTAATTCATCTTGGATTAATTAGTTGGAGAAATTCAAGCTAGAAGTCTTGGTGAAGTCATGCAACAGTTATCCCTTAAATTAAGGAAGTTATCCCTTAATTAAGGAGATAAGAATGAGTTATAATTGAGTAGTAATTAGTTAGCTCAGTTAACAGAGTTATGTCCAATTAAATTAGTTCCAAACAATTTGAGGAACTAATTGTGAGTTTAGTCAATTAATGCATGCATGCATGCAACTAGTGTACTTTAGATAACTGATGATCCTCTCATAAATAACTCATGCATGTCTATTCAGAGAAAGAGCCAATTGAGATTAAAGACAGGGACAATGTACTATCAGTTGCTAGAATTTTGCTATAAGGAAAACTCTTACACGCAGAAGGAATTCATTCCTTGAGATTTGCGTAGAGTTATAGTGTGTTGGATCAATGTGTGAGATCAGTGTCACACAAGGTTACAGTTGGAGCACCTAGGGAAAATTGTGCAAGGAAATAGGAGCTTGCAGGGCAGAGAGAAGGCTTTATGAGCAGTCTATTTTGTCTGTGAGCAATAGTGAGGGATTGTACTGAGAGTTGGATAGATGTGAGAGCTAATGTTGTGTGTAAGCCTAAGATATTTCCACTTTTATGATAATACAAATAGCGAGGTTTTTAGCTGAGGCTTTCCCTAGAGTATTCTTCTGTGTTTTATGTGTATTGATTCTACTTCTGGTTATGTGTGTTATGCTTGATCTTGCCCAAATATGTTAATCTTCCACAAGTTTGATTGTAGAAGTAGATTGAATTATTTTTCTTTAGTTATATTGCGTTATCTGGTTAATTTACAGTGAGAATTTCTACATGGTATCATAGAAAAGGTTATCAAAGCAGTAAACAATATACGAAGAGAAGAATTAGAAGTTTGAAGCTCAGGATTGTAGGTACAAATCAAATTCACCTTATACTTCAGGTTGGTCAATGGCGTTCTATGGCTTGAGACTTGAGTATGCCTTGGAAGGTAGCTCGAATTACATAGCATGGAAGGATAGAATGGAAGCGGTATTAGAAGACAATGGTTTGAAGAATTTCATTGATCAAGAAATCCCAAGTCAGTTGTAGTTATTGCTTAAGAATTGGCTGAATGGAAGAAGTTTGTAGCGAAGGTGGGACAGATTCTTCTGGAGGGAGTTCGAGACCATATTGTCTGAAGTCTTCATGGAAAGGAGACTCCATATTCAATGTGGAAGACATTAAAGGACCTCTATCAGAACAACAATGACCAGAGGAAACTGGCACTCAAGGATAAGCTTTAGAAAAGAAAGATGCAAAAGGACGATACAATTTCCACATATCTGAACAATCTCACCATGTGCAAAGATGAGCTCGGAAGTGTGGGAATTACTACTGCCGATGAAGCTATGGTGAGCCTAGCTCTCCTCGATCTTCCAAAGAGCTGGAATAGCTACCAGGTTTCTGTGAATGGAAGAGAGAAACTGTCGGATTGGGAACGACTGTGGTCGGATCTCATGCAGGAGGAGATCAAGAGGAGCACTTGAGATGGTTCTTCATCAAAGAATGATGATGAAGAAAATATGGCCTCAGCAAGTAAGGCAAGGAAAGGGAAAGGGAAGGCTTCCCATTCCAAGTCGAATTCTTCTCATGTTGGGAAGAAGGGTGACAAATCTAAAGTGGGATGCTTTAATTGTCATGAGTTGGGACATTATGCAACTAATTGCCCATCAAAGAAGTCCAAGAAGGGATCCACAAAAGGATCGGAAGGTGAGGCATTCGCCTCTCAGTTTGAAATGGATTTCACCCTCATCACATGCATGCTTTCATCGATGGTGGGTTGTTTTTGGTATCTTGATAGTGGAGCCTCATTCCACATGACTGACGACAAAATTTTATTCAGTACCTTGGACGATAAAGACCCCAACATGTGCATAGAGATGGGTGACGACGAGAATTACAGTGTTTTAGGAGTCGGCATCGTTACCTTTCAGAGGGAGAATGGAGCTCCTCTCACATTGACTGATGTGAAGTATGTGCCTAGACTGAAGAAGAACTTGGTCTCGGTAGCGATGTTGGAAGACAAAGGCTATGATGTTATCTTCAATAAAGGAAATGAATTCCTAAGACACATAGCCACAGGTCAGACCAAGAGGATCAGGATTCTAGTGAAGAATCTTTACAAACTAGAGGTAGATGATTGTGCTACATTGAGTTCGAAAGAAGAATTGGTGCAAAGCCAAGACATTGGCGAGTTATGGCACAGGCAGTTGGGCCATTTGCATCATGGGGCCTTGAAGATAATGTAGCAGATATCTACCGGTCTTCCCAAAGGTAAACTTGAGCAAGTTGACACATGCAAAGGTTGTATCTTGGGAAAGTATGCCAAGTCTTCCTTTCACGATCGTGACAGTCAAGCAGAAGAAATATTGGAATGATTTCATACTGATGTGTGTGGACCATTCTCGACAGCATCCACCGTTAAGCAAAGGTATTATGTGATTTTCAATGATGATTATTCTCGTAAATTTTGGATTTATTTCATGGAGAATAAGGATCAGACCTTCTCAAAGTTTTGTGATTTCAAATCTTTGGTTGAGAAAGAATCAGGGAAGAAGATGAAGGCCTCGAGAAGTGAAAATGGTGGAGAGTATGTCTCTCAAGAGTTTAAGGACTTCTATGTAGCGGAAGGAATTAAACGGGAGTTGATGGCACCTCATAACCCAAGGCAGAATGGGGTGGCCAAAAGGAGGAACATAATGATTGTATGGGCTGCACGGGTGATGCTGCATGACCAAGGCCTACCACTTCATTTGTGGGCTGAGGCATGCAACACAGTGGTTTATTTGTAGAATAGAAGCCCGCATCGCATACTTGGGATGAAGACAATAGAGGAAGCCTTATCAGTAAGAGACTAGATGTGGGTCACTTCAGGATCTTTGGCACATCGATATATTTCCATGTGACCATGGATGCACGGAAGAAGCTTGAGCCAACTGCTGAGTTGGGAATACTTGTGGGGTACACTGATACAACCCACAATTATTAGGTGTACTTGCCTACCAGTCGGAGGACAGTGGTTTGTAGAGATCTTAAGTTTGATGTGAAGAAGCCGCTGAGAATTTCCCTTGAGAGGGAGCTCCAAATACAGGCTATGGAGGAACTGTTGGTTCCTAAGGAGGAGGAGCCTTAGACTGATGTGGAGTAGTCACATGCAGAGGTTCCAGGAGTGGAGGCATCCACTCAAGCAGAGTCTTCCAGAGACGGACGGAAGCGCACAAGAGAAACTGACAGATTGTTGTCAGATGCAAGAGAGAATGTGGGAGGACCATCTTCTCAGTGCAGACAGAGGAGATCACCTGATAGGTACACTGGATACATGGCCCTTGTTGTGGAATGTATTGAGACTAAGCCATCTTCCTTTGAGGAAGTAATGCATCAGCTGATTTGGGTTGATGTTATGGTGGAGGAGTATGACTCCATAGTTTGGAATAGTGTTTGGGATGTTGTTCCAAGACCGAAGAACAAGTCAGTTGTGAGTTCTTGTTGGCTTTACAAGGTAAAGCAAGCTACTGATGGTAGTGTGGAGAAGCATAAGGCAAGATTTATTCCCCGTGGATTTTCTCAAATTGAGGGGATTGACTATGATGAGACTTTTGCACCTATTGCAAGGTACTCATCTATCAGATCGATGTTCACACTATCAGCACATATGGGTTGGAAGATCCATCAGATGGATGTGAAGACTGCATTCCTCAATGGCAAGATTGAGGAAGAGGTCTACATAGAGCAGCCGGAAGGTTTTGAGACCTCCAATCATGAGTCGCATGTGTGCCGACTCAAGTGAGCTTTGTACGGGCTAAAGCAAGCACCTCGTGCTTAGTACACCAAGATAGACAACTACTTCACCGGGTTGGGCTTCACAAAGAGTGAAGCAGATGCAAACCTGTACCACATCATGGTAGAAGGTAAGCCATTAATCATTGTACTTTATGTTGATGATCTAATATTGACAGGTGATGATCAGTTGATCATGTCTTGCAAGGAGGACCTTGCAAGAGCATTCGAGATGAAAGACATGGGTCTCATGCACTACTTCCTAGGCATGGAAGTGTGGCAGACAGATGGGGAGTTGTTTGTGCCTCAAGGCATGTATGCCAATGAGATACTCAGGAGATTCCACATGGAGAGGTGTAGGCCCATGTAGACTCCTCTAGCTGGGAACTGGATGAAGGAGGATGCTACTTCAGGAGAAGTAGTAGAGGCTATTGTGTACAGGTACCTTGTCGGTTCACTAATGTACTTAGTGAATGCTCGACCAAATTTGTGTTTTTCTGTGAACCAACTGAGTCAAGCTATGGTTCAGCCTACCAAGATGTTTTGGAAGGTAGCAAAGCATGGATTGAGATACCTTAGAGGCACATCTCAGTATGGATTATGGTACAAATGGATAGAGGGAGTGAAGCTACAGGGCCTCACTGATGCAAATTGGTTAGTGAGTCCATCAGATCGGAAGAGCACATCAGGTGAAATTTTCAACCTTGGGTCAATGGTAGCTTCTTAGTACAGAAGGAAACAGAGGTCGGTTGCACTCAGCATGATAGAGGCTGAATACATGGCTGCAAGTCAGGCAGTCTGTGAGGCCATTTGGATGCGGAAAATTTTAGTTGGTTTGTTTGATCAGAGGATGGATCCAACTATGATCTATTGTGATAATCAGAATTGTATCAAAATCTCTGAGAATCCAATATTTCATGATAGGTCCAAGCACATCGATATCTGATATCATCATCTTAGAGACTGTGTAGCAAGGAGGATCATGTTGTTGCAGTATATTTCGACCGAGGAGCAAGATGCTGACATTTTGGCTAAGGCATTGTCAAAGTGTAAATTCGAGTTCCATAGAGACAAGATCGAGGGTGGCAGATAATCCCTTTCTTGTTCAGAGGGAGTGTTGAAATGTGCAACAAGAATATTCCAATTTTAATTTGTCCTTGAATTAAAATTGAGAATTAAAATTCAAATCTAGTATCACCAACTATTTGAATAATAATAAATTAATTCATCTTGGATTAATTAGTTGGAGAAATTCAATCTAGAAGTCTTGGTGAAGTCATGCAACAGTTATCCCTTAATTAAGGAGATAAGAATGAGTTATAATTGAGTTGTAATTAGTTAGCTTAGTTAACTAAGTTATGTCCTGTTAAGTTAGTTCCAAACAATTTGAGGAACTAATTGTGAGTTCATTCAGTTAATGCATGCATGCATGCAACTAGTGTACCCCAAATAAATGATGATTCTCTCATAAATAACTCATGCATGTCTATTCAGAGAAAGACCCAGTTGAGATTAAAGACAAGGATAGTGTACTATCATTTGCTAGAATTTCCCTATAAGGAAAACTCTTGCATGCAGAAGGAACTCATTCCTTGATATTTGCATAGTTTTATAGTGTGTTGGAGTAGTGTGCGAGATCAGTGTCACACAAGGTTACAGCTAGAGCACCCAGGGAAAACTGCTCAAGCAAATAGGAGCTTGGAGGGCAAATAGAAGGCTTTATGAGCAGTCTATTTTGTCTGTGAGCGATAGTGAGGGATTCTACTGGGAGCTAGATAGCTGTGAGAGCTAAAGATGTGTGTAATCCTAAGATATTTCCACTTGTATGATAATACAAATAGCGGAGTTTTTAGCTGAGGCTTTCCCCAGAGTATTCTTCGGTGTTTCATGTGTATTGATTATGCTTCTGGTTATATGTGTTATTCTTGATCTTGCTCAAATCTGTTAAGCTTCCGTAAGTTTGATTTTAGAAGTAGATTGAAGTATTTTGCTTTAGTTATATTGCATTATCAGGTTAATCTACAGTGAGAATTTCTACACTCGCGGATGTGCTAAATGTGCTCAATCAAGTTGTTAGCTTTGTCGACTTCGAGCTGAACATGAGTTGAATCTGCTTAAGTATCTGCAAGTGGTATGGCAACATCAGTGGGACGTAGTGGCTGGAATCCCAATAGGACCTAAAAGGGGTTGTGACCAATTGAGTTATAGAGAGCTTTGTTGTAGTTGTGCTAAACATAGGGGAGGCTTTCATCCCATGTGCATGGATGCTTTGATTTGTACATGCATAGTGTAGAAATTTCACCTGTAGAACAAACTGATATATGCAATGTGCTAAAGCATAATACTTGTTATACTTCTACAAAACATTAAGCGGAAACATAATCAAATTCATGAGCAAAATCAAGTAGAAACATGCATAACTAATCAAGAGAAATAATCACACATAACATAAGATATATCTAGGGGAAAGCACCAGCATAAAACGAGAACCATGTATTATCAATCAAGTGGAAATCCTCTTCACAATACAAAAAGAATTAGCTCTCAAGCTATTCAGTTCTCAATGAACTATGAAGATATGAAGATATATCTCACGAACCAACCAAGCCCTGTATATAAAGGCTTTACCTATGGTCCAATCCCTATTTCCTTGCGCAGTTTGCTTAGGAAATAATAGCAAAAACATATGCAATTATTGTCTATATTATCTTCCAGATACATCGCATTAGATTTCTTTCCAATCGACGTTTCGAACCAGCAACGATGGTTCATCTTCAAGACACTAACCAATGGTCCAACTACACAATCCTTGAGGACACTAGTTCCTCGACCATGCAAAAACTACTTACTAGAAATAGTCAAGCATTTAATAGTACATTGTCCCACGTCTAATCTCAATTGGGTCTCTGATAGAACTAACATGCAACAATGATCCATGAGTGAATCCTTAGTTATCTAAAATAATAGTTATCACATGCATGCAAGCATTAACAAACTATATTTTATTAATTTAACAACTTGTTAAAATAATCTAACTGGACTTGACTAGTTAGAACTAAGTCAATTGATTCTCTCATTATAGAACTCATACTTATTCAATCAATCAGTGGAGGAAATTAAGGATAAATTCCTCAATCAATGGGACAACTCATATGAATACTCACAAAGACTTCAAATTCGAATTTCTTTAACTAATTAACTCAACTGAATTAATTAATTAATATTTCCAACTGTTGTTAAGACCAAAATTAATTTTACTTCCTATAGATAGACTAGGGACTGTTATAAATAGGAAGGGACCCATAAATACTATTTTTAGAACTTTCTATTTTTAGCAGTTTCACCTCTCACCCAATGTGGCCAATGACCTCACTGGCCAAACTGCTATTTTTAGACATGCTACTTTTAGACATGTTATTTTTAGCAGGTCTATTTTTAGCACATTCTAAATTTAAGATTTCTTGTTGGACATTTTTCAACACTCCCTCTCAACAAGAAAGTCTTCCTCTCGAACCTTATCCTGTAACTCTGGAACAAAAACACTTGCTCCAACAACACTTGGAACAAAAACACTCCCAAATGACCACTCTGTTGGGCTAGGAACATACTCTGATGCTAAAGCTCTACCTGCTACTGAAAAGTGCTCCCTCTCTAACATCTGCGCTACTGCAACATCTCCATGCATCTCGCACCATTGCACACCTCTCTGTGCCACCTAGCACTATGCAAAAGACTTGTGCCTCTCGCATTGCTGCAGCTTGCTAGCTATCTGTTGTCCTAGATTTCCCTGCACTGTAGCTCTCTCTGCCACTCCATCCGCATCTATCTCTACCCAATCAGTTAGTTCCTGCTACTCTACATTGGGGCTCCTGTAGTAAGGTCTCATCCAAGAGGTTGGGTACCTAAAGGATCCTGCCCCTCCTCCTTGGGACGATCACTCTACCTCGCCCCACCTCCTACCTAGAGGTATGGCTAAATGTGATCCCTCAGCCCACCTGGCTCGAAGTTTCCCCCTACTGGAGGTCTCTGCATGAGTAGATGTCTCTACTCGATCTCCACTCAGCTTCCCTGTTGTGGCTGCTCCACAACCTCCTAAAGCTGCTGCACCAATCATGGCTGAGACTTCTTTTGGCTTTACAAATTGAGAGGTAATATACCCTCCCTCTCAACCACCAAGTCTCCATCAGTTGCCTTATTGCTCAAGGCTTTGCATGCATCTTGAACCTCAAGAGCATACAGGTTCTTGACCTGTGAACCAATCTACTTCTATCTAGTGATGATGTGTCTAAGGAAAACCTTTCCCTTATTGAAGACTACATCATAGCCTCTGTCTTCTAGCATCGCGATTGACACCAAGCTTCTCTTCAGTCTTGGTACATACTTGACATTGGTCAATGTAAGGCAAGATCCATGCTCCCTCTGAAAAATAACCATGCCTACACCTGAGACACTATACTTCTCATCATTAGCCATCGCTATGAGTATCTGGAGATCTTTCTCCTCCAAAGTACTAAACAAACTCTTGTTGTTGATCATGTGAAAGAACCTCCACTGTCAAGAAACCGACCACTTCCCACCATGGATGAAACCATGCATGCAAAGAGTGTGAAATCCAACTCAAACTGTGAAGCAAGTGCCTCACCTTCAGATCCTTCCCCGGATCCCTTCTTGGATTTCCTCCGTGGACAATTTGCAGCATAATGGCCAACCTCATGACAACAAAAGCATCGCACTTTCGATTTGTCAACCTTCTTCCCATTATTGGAAGAACTGGATTCGGAAAGAGAAACCTTCTCCTTCCCCTTCTTTGCCTTACTTGCTAAGGCACAGTTCTCCTCATCATGCATGGATGAAGAACTGTCTCTGGTGCTCCATCTGATCTCCTCCTGCATCAAATCTGACCATAGTCATTCCCAATCTGGCAGTTTCTCCCTTCCATTCACTGAGTCCTGGTAGCTATGCTAGCTCTTAGGAAGGCCAAGGAGTGCTAGACTCACCATATCCTCATCTGATGTCATGACCCCTACACTTGCAAGCTCACCCCTGCATGTGATGAGCTTGGACAGATACATAGAGATCGTCTCATCCCTTTCACACTTGATCTTTTGAGGTTTGTCGTTCACTGCCAGCTTCCTCTGATCACTGATATTCTGATGTAAATCTTTCAATGTTTTCCACATTGCATGTGGAGTCTACTTCCCATGGAGGCTCGAGACAATGTGATCTCGCACTCCTTCCAAAAGAATTCTCCTAGCTCTAGCCACACACTTCCTCCATTCCACTTGCTTAGTCTTGTCAGTAGGCTTAGGGATTTCTTGACCAATGAAATCCTTAAGGCCATTATCTTCCAAAACTGCCTCCTTGTGATCCTTCCAAGCTATATAGTTTGAGCTGCGATCAAGGGCATACTCAAGCCTCAAACCATAGAACGCCATTGATGAAATAGATGTGATAAGAACTTGAGATCTATATGCCAAATAATAAACTTCAAATTTCTCCTGCTAGTATATTGTTCTTGCTTGATCACCTGTGCTCCAATACCATGTAGAAATTTCACCTGTAGAACAAACCGAAATATGCAATGTCCTAAAGCATAATACTTGTTCTACTTCTACAAAACATTAAGCGGAAGCATAATCGAATTCATGAGCAACATCAAGTAGAAACATGCATAACTCATCAAGAGAAATAATCACACATAACACAAGATATATCTAGGGGAAAGCACCAGCATAAAACCCCAACCATGTATTATCAATCAAGTGGAAATCCTCTTCACAATACAAGAGGAATTAGCTCTCAAGCTATTCAATTCTCAATGAACTATGAAGATATGAAGATATATCTCATGAACCAACCAAGCCTTGTATATAAAGGCTTTACCTATCATCCAATCCCTATTTCCTTGAGCAATTTTCTTAGGAAATAATAGCAAAAGCATATGCAATTAATTCCAAACATACCAAGTTAACCAATGGTCCAACTATGCAATCCTTGAGGACACTAGTTCCTCAACCATGCAAAAACTACTTACTAGAAATAGTCAAGCATCTGATAGTACACTGTCCCACATCTGATCTCAACTGGGTCTCTGACAGAACTAACATGCAACAGTTATCCATGAGTGAATGCTCAATTATCTAAAATAATAGTTGTCACATGCATGCAAGCATTAACAAAATATAGTTTATTATTTTAACAACTTGTTAAAATAATCTAACTGGACTTGACTAGTTAGAACTAAGTCAACTGATTCTCTCATTATAGAACTCATACTTATTCCCTCAATGAGTGGAGGAAATTAAGAATAAATTCATCAATCAGTGGGACAACTCATGTGCATGCTCACAAAGACTTCAAATTCGAATTTCCTTAGCTAATTAACTCAACTGAATTAATTAATTAATATTTCCAACTACTGTTAAGACCAAAAATAATTTTACTTCCTATAGATAGACTAGGGACTGCTATAAATAGGAAGGGACCCAGAAATGCTATTTTTAGAACTTTCTATTTTTACCAGTTTCACCTCTCACCCAATGTGGCCAATGACCTCTCTAGCCAAACTGCTATTTTTAAACATGCTATTTTTAGCAAGTCTGTTTTTAGCACATTCTAAATTTAACATTTCTTGTTGCACATTTTTCAACACGTAGGATGTGCACAATGATCCTATTGACAACCTCTGTTTGGCCATTAGTTGGGGTTGGAAGATCATTGACTTAGTGAGATTGGTATCAACTAATGACTAGAATGCGCTTAGGAACCTACTATCTTGATCTTAGATAACAGATTGTGGGATCCCAAAATGTATCCATACTCATTCAAAGAGGAGTTTGACAGTAGATTTTGTTGTGATACTCTTCTTGCAGGCTGCTAGAATGGCCATCTTAGAGAATATGGCGATGACACCAAAAACACAGTCATTGTCATGCTTGGTAGAAGGAAGGCTATGCATGTAATCCATGGAGATGGATTCTAAGGTCCTGCTAGGAGTAGGTAGAGGGGTATACATGCCTTACTTCTTGATTTTTGGTTTAGTAATGGCATTGGAAGTCCAGGATCTGATTTACTTCCCAACATCATGTCGAAGATTCAACAAATAAAAATACTTTTGCATCATTTCCACTGTCTTTTCTACACCAAAATGTACAGAAACCCGACTGTAGTGTTCCTCCCAAATCATCTTGGCACGATCACTTGAAGGAATGCAAATGTGTCCTAGGTGTCATAACAGTGCATCTTGGAGGTTAAATTATGAAACTTTCTTGCCTTCTTGGATTATCTGGTATGTGGTGTCAAATTCTGGATCACTCTTGTAAAGATGTGGCTATCCTAAAGTCTCGTGTCTACAAGAGTTGAGAAAAGTGGTCAGCACCATAACCTGTGGTTAGCTGAGGTAGTTTTCAACATTATTGGTGTTACCCTTCCTGTACTTAATGTTCAAATGGAATTGTTGTAGATATGTGAACCAATTCTGATGGCGATCATTCTACAACTTTCCTTGTATTTGTATGAAGTACAAGGGTTGGGGGTTTGTGTGGATGATTTTTTCCTTCCCCAAATACAATGATTCCATTGTCGACAAGCCTACACAAGGGAATAAATCTCTTTGTCATAGGTGGGATACTTTCGAATTGTGTCTGAAAGTTGCTCAATGTGATGTGGCACTGGATGCCACCAGATGTTGCTACTGAGTAATAACTACACCAATAGCATAGTCATAGGCATCTATGTCAATATCAAATTTTTTTTGTAGGTCTGGTAGTGTAAGAACATGTGCACAACAGAGGCGATGTTTCAACTTGGAGAATTCCTTCTGTAGGGATTTAGACCAAAAGAATTTTTCTTTCGCTCCACCCTTAGTGTCTTGACTCAAAGGCCAAGTGATATGTGAGAAGCCTAACACGAACATGTGATAGAAATTGGCAAGACTAAGAAATATGTGGAGCTCTCTCAGAGTGGTTGGAACTAGCCAATCCCAAATAACTTGTATCTTGGCTAGGTCAAAATTCACACCTCTCTCACCGATGATGTACCCCAAATATGGAACTTGGGTTATGCCAAAAGTGAATTACTCCAAATTGGCACAAAATTTGTATTGACGTAAGGTTTGGAGGACCTATTGAATATGGTGAAGGTTATGTTCCCAACTCTAGCTGAAGATCAGGATGCCGTCCAAATACAATACTATGAATGAGTTGGTGAAGGACCACAAGATGTTGTCCATCAACCTCAAGTGGGTTGTAGGTGCATTCATCAGCTCGAAAGGTATGACCAACCATTCAAAAAGGCCCTCCTCAGATTTTTAAGGAAGTCTTCCATACATCGGAGGGTTTTTTTGGTACCTAGTGATAACCATACTTGAAGTCAATATTGCTGAAACATGACCCCTTAAGCTAGTCAAGAAGGTCATCAATCCATGGGATTAGACATATATTTTGGATAATTATCTTATTTAACACCCGATAGCCAATAAAGAGTCTCCATGTCCCATCCTTCTTCTGTACCAACACAATCACACTCCCACAAGGTGATGAACTTGGCCTGATGTGCCCTTTCTGCAACAGCTCCTAAATCTGCCTCTTGATTTCATCATTCTCTAGAAGCAGATCTTCAATAAATCGATCCGTTGGGTGGTGGCGCGCCCAAGGTCAAATCGATGGAGTGCTTGACCTGACAGTGTAGGGGTACCCATATGGGTGAGGTGAAGATGTCCCTGTACTCCTCTACAACCTTGTCCATATATTGTTGTCATGCGAAGGAGCTCTGTCTAGAGGTCATGGATGTGGCCAGAATATTCTTCTTGCCCTGAGGTCGAATCATAAGAAAGAAAAATTTCCTCATCTCAGAAATCATCTTACTGCATTGCTTTGTAGAGAATAAAGAGATGGCGGTAGGCAGTGCTACCTATAGTATCCTGTATAACTTATTACCCAAAGTAATAATAACAGTGTGAGGCCTAGACTCATACATAGCATGATACTTCCACAAGTATGGTTGTCCTAATAATACATCACAACCTTAAAGATCAGAAACATCAGACAATACCTCATTTGTGAAGGGCTTAATGCTCTAAGAAAGGCTTAACTATTGGCTGATGTAAAGATCTCATCCTTGGTGAAGCTACGCGATGGTGTATGGATGCCAGTGTGGTGTGGTTGGTAGGCCAAACCTATTCATGACCTCTGATGGAATGAGGTTCTTTTGGCTTCCAATGTCGACAATGAACTACAGCGGAGAACCCTTAACCCACATCTATGAGTGGAAGAGTCACTCCCCCTCCTTTGGATCTTCGTGCTCAATCTTCTAGACCTTAGTGGTGGCAATAGTGGCGCAGGGATTTGCATCAATAATATTCTTCCCTTTTTCATTCCCCTTATCATGTCCTGACTAAGAGTTGGGACATGCATATGATTTAGAATACTTTAGCTCGACCACTAGTAACTACCTGGCTTGACACTTACTTTAGTTGTGAGTGGGGATCTTATGGCACTCACACTATTTTCGTATGGCCTTCTTTGTCTTCGTGGTGTTGTTATTTTCGTGCAGCTTTGGTGGGTTATCTTGGATCACCCCACCTTATATTTTTCATTTGTCCTATGGTTTGGCAACAACTATCCCTTGCTTCAGATTCGCAGATCCAAATTCTCACTTATTATGTTTAAATTTATTATCGATAGTGACAATGTATCGAAAGGTGGCGCCAAGAGAGGATATGTCCAGGAACTCCATCTCATCCTAGATGTACTTGTGTAGACACCAATGTTACTTGAGTACCAAATGCGGCTCAGAATCCTTGATACCCAACATTGTGCAAAGGGTATGAAAAATATTTGTGAACTCTGGAACATCTTGGTCCCTACTCTGCTACAGCATGGTCCACTTTATGTATCTATCTTCATAGCTCTTGACACGGTAATATTGTTCCTTGATGGCATCTCTGAAAGAATTCCATGTGGGTGCGGCTAAAAACAATGAGGGTTCCCTCTCATCTTTTTGTTCACAGTAGTTTTCCCACTAGTCCTTGACATGGTGGGGGGGGGGGGGACTTTGAAGAGTGAAAAAGTAATCTTTTCATCATTGGAAAGGTCATGAACTAGAAAATATCCTTTCAATATATTTAACCACCTATCTAGAACATCTTCATCTATCTGGCCTTCAAATATGGGAATGTCAAAGTTGGCTTGTACCTTAAAGGGAGTAGAGCCTCCAAAGTGGCTGCTAGATGAAAATGCATTGTTTTCGAAGAACCTGGGAAACATTGTCCATCATCACATTTGTTTGATGCTTAATGGATTCTTCAAGAAATATTTTGAAAGGATCTCTCGTTCCCTAGTATTTATTTTCTTCCTCCATGGGAGGCCATCGGGATTTGTAGGGACAGTCTTGCAAAGGATGAACCAGTTCAAGTCCTAACTCCTTATACCCTGAACTCGTTGGGGACATGCAAAGAAAAATAGAGAAAGAGCTGACTCCTCTGATACCACTAATCTGGACTTATGCAGTAATGCAACAGAACGCAGATATAAACAAAATCACAGTGATGCAACAAAAATAAAACTTCATTTCATTAACATCAAAGAACTCAAATATGTTACATATAGAATGGAAATAAGCTAGATCGGGTGATGGTAGCTTATCTCTAAGAAGAGATGTGGCAGCTACATGCCTCTAAATTGTGTTAGAATGAGGCTCAAAGGCCTATTTATTATTGATAAACAATGGAAAACCCTAAACATCCGAAAACCTAACCGTAGGAGATGAAGCACAAAAATAGTAGGCCTCGTTGGAGTAATATGTCAACTTCCTGGGGTCGTAACTTTGGCAAACGATATTCGTTTGATGCGCACGATACCCCATTAGAAATATTTATTCGACTACAACTTTCCATGGGACACATTAATTAAATATTCATGTTTTCCCATTTAAAGAAAAAAAAGTCATTTAGGGCCTCAAAATGGCTCCAAAAGTTGAGGACCAGAAAATTTCCAAAAATAGTAAGCTATTCTACAATTAAGGAAACTGAAAAACTGAAAGAAAAAATGGTGAGGATCCAAGTGGAATAGGTGGGTGGTAGCTAGTATCCAGCTAGATCAACATGTTATATAGTCCATATGTGGGTGGAGTAGGAAGCTTGATGCATGCCATGGTCTATACGAGACCATCCATTATACATGTAATGAGAGTATTGAGTATGTTTATGCAAAAATTAGGGCACAAGTGTTGGACAACAGTAAAGTGGTTTTTTAGTTACCTACATGGTGCTAGTGATTATGGTTTGTTCTACCAAGGAAGACTAGGATTAGACAGAGTTTTGGACATAGATGGCTTTCTTGATGCAAACTAGGCTAAATATTCAGATAAGAGAAGATTGTTAGCGTAAATGTTTTCTACAAGTGACTGAGAATCACTTACTTAAGTTATAGGTGACTTATAACCCTAAAAACAAAGTATGGTTGCTTCTATGCTTCATATCTAAAATAAAACATGAGAGAAAACTGTACAACAAAATATATCATGCAAATAGAAACATATAACAACAGAAAATTAAAGTGTAATAACCCAATGGAGGAATTGAATAAATGATGATTTTATTAATGAATACCCATGCTGAGGAAAAATTACAAAATGGGTCTGCAGTTCCCCCTCCATGGGATGGGTCCTTTTCTTGTCTTTGTGCTTCAGTAACATGCTTATCTCTCTCAATTTGCAATAGGCACAAAAAAATGGGGCTTGAACTCAAGAAGGAGCTCAAATGCTATGAGACGATAATGTTGATGATGATAATGGTCATGGTGAAGAATAAATAGAAAACCCTCTATTTATAAGAAAGTATTGAGCCAAATTAGAAATTAGAAAATAATAAAATATTATTGACTAAATCAAAATCCAATCATTGTGAATACTTTATTATATTTTTTGAGAGGGAAAAGATAATCAAAATGGTCAAATATATTTATTTGGAAAGTAGTTGAAGTAATTAACAAATAAAAATTATTTATTAACTACTTTGTGAGAATTAAGGAAAATATGAATTTGAAATCATTATTAAATAATGATTTAATAATTCTCTCAAAAGGAAAATATGGAGTAAAAAGGGAATAATAAATAAATAGTGATTTATTTAATTGTTCTAAGGTGATTAAGTCAAAAGTGATAAGAAATAATTATCAAATACTGATTTAATAATTAGTTCTAGAGAATAATAAATAAATAATGATTTATTTAATTATTCTCCTGGGGTTTTTGGATTTTAATGAGAAATCATTTAGAAAAATGGTTTACTAAACTATTTCATATGGTGAAAGTGGTTTTTTCCATGGTAAAAATAATCCTACATGGTGTATTTCAATCCACCTAGTGAGAAATGGTTAGGTGAACATTTTTTGGGTGATAACAGATTGTCCCCCAACGTAAGAGTGTTAAAAGCCAATTGTATGACCGAAATATGTTGTAGGTGGCACTTTCACGAGACACTGAAGGGGAGTCATAAAGAGAGAGAGAGAGAGAGAGAGAGAGAGAGAGAGAGCAAGGTAAGGAAGGAATGAGAATGGAGGGCATGACACCTACTTAGCTTATAGAAGTCTCCTTTCATTTGGTAAGTACATAATCTCAAATGATGCGGGGGAGGCATACCCATACTCATCGACATAACTGAGTAAAAATAATAATGGTGTGCCCATAATGTAGGTATGAGAAAGAAAGTACATGATACATGATATGCTGGCATCAATGGGCCAAAAAGTGATACAATAATATAATGAGTCCCATATACATAATGTGCTTGGAAAATAGAGGCCAAGACTAAATACAATAACATCTATTGATTTGAGTACACGAGACATAATTTCCTCCCAAGCTAACATGGTGAGGGAAGTCACAACCAAACAAGCTCTATGGAATAGTAAAGGGATCTAAAGATCTGAATGGATCATCTAAAGGAGATGGCCATGCTGTGAGAAATTTGATTAACGAAGAGCGAACTAGTCAAATCTATGAAACTGCATATGAGGTTGGATCATGCGTTGGTGACAAATGGGCATGTGGTGGAATAACTAAAGGGTCACTACTCATGAGCTCTGTAACATCTCACACACACTTAGGAAATGATGATACAATTTGGTGGATCACCGAACCATCAAGTGTACAATTCTCAATCGTGTGATAATGACTTAGAGTCGAGAAAGTGAGAACCAACCAAGGAAAAGGGAAACGATGATTCCCTTTCCTTGATTTGAGTCACTGAATAGTGATGAAAGCTAGAACCAAGGTACATTGCCCTCTACACCTCTCAAGTAGAATATATATGCTGAAGTTGACAGAAGAGGGCTCGCGATAGTGGAGGCAAAGATGATTCCTCAACAAATGAATGAGGGATATAGTAGTGTTATTGATAGAATGAAACTAGGGGTGATGATGGAGGAATAAGATGAGTGGTAGACTCACGACTCCCTTTTTAGATAATATTATGCATGTTTGACCTAGCAACAATTGAATTGATTCCGTAGGGCTTAGTCAATTACTCAGACAAAGAATTTTCAAAGATAGGTCAATATAGATGGAGGCCAAATAGAGTAAAATGGGTTGAATTCAATGCAACGATGGATGATGTATTGCAACAAGACTTAGTGGGATTCTGAATAGACTCCATGGATGCAAGGGTGACTCATCTATAATGCTCTAAATAAGGGTGACTTGATGATGTTGCCACATGGGGGAGGCCCAAAGGGGACCATAAAAACATGAGTAAATAATGGTTACTCATGAAAAAAAGTGATACAGGTATCAATAAGTGTAAAGGTAGAGTGGTACCATAGTAAAAGCAACTCATATAAAGAGATTCAATTTTGAGATGTGGAAAATTCAGACCTCATAGAAAAAATGGATTCTTAGTGAAGTTTCAAATTACCAAAAGAATGGTAAGACCCATTATAGAGCTTGGTGAGAGCATTCCAGTGATGTTGATAGTTCCTTAAGCTAAGTTATGGCTTTCTCATAATGGTCAATGGAAAAACATACATTTTTCCTATAAAAGGGCTTACTTCCCCAAATCGAATTCATTTGTACATTGAGATCTTAGAGAATTTGGAATGGAGGAGAAGGCCCTAAATATTAGCGAGCTCACAATAGACGAAACAACCGTCAGAATTCAGATCTACGAATTTTAGGTAGGTGGCATAACCCTACTCATCAATTTCAGTGCAGTAAATTTTTAAATTAGGGCCTCAGCTGACTGGATGAAACCATTGTTATTCCACATGGTCGCAACGCACCTATTGGGATTTTTCTATGCCCTAGAACATAGAAAAGGTGTTGAAAAGTGTGCCCGAGGCAGTTTTAAAGGGAAAAATTGTGCCCATAACCTAAGCGAGAAACTGAGATGGGGGTCTCTAGAAATTTGATGCTGAGGTTTGAGAATGTATGTTATGACTCTGAGCTAAAAAAATATAGTGGTATTTTATAGGTATGGAAAAGTTAAAGTTGATATTGCGAGAACGAGATTTTGATGATCTTCGTACTCAGATTCAAGGTAATCAGGCTATTAGAAGGGATCTGGCATGGTATGGGTTGCTTAATTTCTTAGAGAACCCATTGATGAGGGATGGTGAAACACTTTTATCCTAGATTTTGAGCTATCACGACCTGGATCAGGAGGTGTTCATGATATAGGGACATAAGATTGAGATCATCATATAGGACATATAATTTTTGAAATGGTTGTCACCTTTGGGGGTGGTGGGAGAGATCCATCTAGTGTTTCATCGTGGGAGGTATATTGGAGAGTTTTTTTACAATAATTATCTACCTGGTGGTTAGCTAAAGGAAACAAGCATTTTGATACATGACTTGGAGGCACTTGAGACACGAGCTATGGTCAAAGTAGTTGTGCGAATATTGGGTAGTCATGCCTTCCACCACATTTCCGAGGGTAGATAATGCTATTGGAGAGTGTACGTCGTGGGACCTACTATGGGTGGGCCCATATGTTGATGAAATCATCAAAACGTTAGCTTGATCTATGCAGGTAGTGGGCCAATGATAACTATTTATTTGGGATAGTTTTGTGCTCATTCTTCTTTGAGAATATCCCTACCATCTAACCACATGTACAGATATATGATGGGGGCCCCACGAGAACCTAGGATGCACCATTGGGGGAAGCTATTGTGATGGGATAGAGGGGTGGGAGTCAGACAGGAGTCGGAGGTGGAGCTCGAGCCTTACAGGCGTATAATTGACAATTGACATGGTGATTCACTGCCTCAATGCAATCACTAAATAGAGAAGGCCAAAAATATCAGCACATGTGATTTTATGGACAGTGGCCATTCCAAATAGATGACTACCGTAATTTCCACTATGACATACATTGTGCACTTTCCCAGCTTTAGCATGGGTGAGACAATGAGGAAGGATATTTCTAACACCATGAAGATAAAGATCATCACCCGTGAGGAGATATCGAGGGGCTTGATGTCAAATATGTCATTGATCATCATGATTGAGATGTGGGGTGAATTTTCAGGTTCACAGATAGGTGAGGGTGTCATAATACCAAGGGACATTAGAGGTTATAGTGAATAAATGTTCATATGGGAGGTCAATATTTACCAACGGATCTGGCACACCAATAGGAAAGTTCGAAATGAATTCAACAAGGGCTAAACCTTTCTTATTCTTGAGCATGACAAAATATAAATCAAATTCCTGAAGGATAATGATCCAGTGGCCATATTTCCTATTGATGATCCACCAAATCAATAGGAAGGCCATGGGGTTAGAATTAGTCACAAATTTGGTGGTATGCATAATGATATAATGATGAAGTTCCTAGACAAAGAACACAACATGCAAGGCCAACTTTTCCTCATGGCAGTAAGACATAGGGAGTCTTCTAAGGTTCTTCCTAAAGTAATAGATGGCATGTTCATTTCTGGTTTCGTCTTCTTGTATTAAGACCCTGACCACAGAATAGGTGGAGGCTGAGATACACAAGATGAAGTCCCTCTCAAAGCTAGGTGGGATGATCATGGGGATGGAAGTGAGGGAACGCTTGAGAGCATCAAAAGTATATTGATCTTTATCATCCCAAACAAATGGAATGTTATATTAAAGGATTCTGAGAAACTAATGAGAAGTGCTGGCATGGTTAGGAACAAACCGATGAAGAAAGTTGGCTTTCACTTAGAGGATTTGTAGCTAACGAAGGTTTCAAGAAGGAGGAAGTTCTAGAATGGCTTGAATTTTGAGAGGGTCAACGGCGATACCATATTTGGACACAATGAAGCCCAAATGATGCGCGATAGGAATGGAAAAGACATATTGAAGGGGATTAAGGTGAATGTTATACTTGCGGCATTGGAGTAATATGGTACACAAATAATCAAGGTATTGCCACCAAAGTTTGGAACAAGCAGTGAGATCATCAAGATACACAAAGATAATGTGAGATAGGTTGTGAAAACAATAGGACATGGCACACTAAAAAGTGGCCCCATCATTGTTTAAACCGAAAGGCATGACCCTGTAAGAAAAATTTCCCCATGGAATAGACAATGTTGCTTTAAGTTGATCAACATAGGATATACATATATGGTTGTACCCTGGGAATCCATCCATAAAGTATAGGACCTAATGTCTTGCACATTCATGAATGATTTAGTCAATGAAATGTTTGGGTAAATTTATTTGGGGGAGGCTTGGCTTAGATCAAGAAAGTTCATGTAGAAATGAATGATGCTCTTTTTCTTCAGAAAAATAATAGCGTTGGACATCCATGTTGTGTACTCAATGGGATAAACGAAACAAGCATTCTTGAGCTTATCAATTTCGTCTTTAATAGAATCATGTTTGGAAGGATGAATAAGCCTTTGTTTCTGGTGGATGGGAATGGCATCATGCGATGTGTCAATATGGTGTTCAACGATGGCAGAATCAAGATCGAGCATCTCAGAATAAGACTAGGTGAAAACATCATGGAATTATTTCAATAACTTAGTGTAAGCTTCAATTTCTTCCGGGGAAAATTGTGTCCCTAAGGTGATATTTTCTTCTACCCCTAGTTTATTCAAAATGTTAATTTGATGGTAGGGGAAATTTTGGCCATATTTCCTTCCTTGAAAGCATCTGTTACAGGAATGGGGTTTTTTTAACTAATCAACCTCACAATGAATGAATACTTTGGCATCCACAACATATTGATCATTGGTTTGATACGGATTGAGATATGCATGCTGATGGATATCATCCCAAGGATAATCATGTGTAGTCATGGCTTCCATGATGTCTTCATCAGAATGAAAGATGGGAGGAAGGGAGTAAGAGGGAGCACATGATGAAGAGGAATTTCCTGAGGCATCTTCATGAGATATAAGGTTCACATGCACATCATCAGAAGGGATGGATGGATGACTATTAGGTGTGACATTTATTGATGTTGAGATTGAAGTGTCTTCTGAAGAAGGTTTGAAAGAATCACAGTAGGAAACTCCTAAATAGTCCAAGTAGATCAGTCCCATTGATGATGACAGGTAGAGAATAGGGGCTAAACAATCCTTCATCTCGACATCAGTAGGGGGAATCATGACAGTGGGTTGAGAATCCTTCTATCCTAGTGAAGAAATTGGGCTATGACCCATAGGTAAAGGAGAGGTGGAATCACTATGAGCGGCATCTAATTCGCGAAGCACTTGAAGTGTATCACAAAATTCTTCTAGAGAGGGACAATGATGGGAATAATGTTTGTAATTATCACACAAAGCAAAAGGGTGATTTGTGAAAAAGGTTTTGTTCTTCTTGGCAGACCCCAGTAAGGTAACATGGACGTGAGGAATTTTAAGAGTCAAGAAAAGTATTAGAGACCACATTCTTAATATGATAGAGCTCAGGAAAATTATTGGTGGCATACCCAACAACATCACACAAAGCACATGGAGGAGAAGGCTTTGGTAGTTTAGGGTGAGTGGGAGTTGCTTGGGGTGCCTTGTCTTTGTTTCCCTTTTTATGGGATTTGCACCCCTCACCAGATTCTTTTGAAACAGGCGTAGCTTCCTGTTGAGGTTGTTGTGGAACTGAAGCAAACGAAGGGGAGTGAAAAAGGGGTTGAGCAAAAGCCAAAGTTGTATAATTTTTTAGTTGGTTATGGAGAGCGTTTGCAGGAGGATTGATGTACCATACTAGGATCCCCAAAGCAATGTTAGGTAGACTCAACATAGCCATTACAGGGGTAGAAAAGATTCTTGTTGGTGAGAATAAGAAAGGTATCTTACCAGATGGGTAATGACCTATAGGAGATGCTCCTAAATGGGAAAGACTTGCATGAATGGTTCCTTATTAAAATAGACCAAGGGAGATACTAGTCAAAGGAAATTGTCCTCGAGGAATTATACCTGAAGGATGAGTTGAGTCTTGAGCAAGGGTTATGGAGGTGCTAGTTGCTTGGAAGACATATCAGACCACTTTCCTTCAGCCCATGACACTTGAAGCATAAAAAAACTCGAATATATAGGCTCAGAAGGGGTACGAGAAGGGCCATAATATGCACAAGAAATTTGGAATCTTTATAGACTCCAGGGGAAATAGCGATAACAGTTACATTATTATGGTTTCCCTCCATCAATAAAGTGGTATTATGAGGATATGTCTATCACTAAGGGTCACAATAAGTAATTAGATCGACAATAATAATCTTTCTGTTGTAAGGAAATAACATATTGCAGAAGATGAAAGATGCAAAAACTGACATGGCATAAGCGTAACTATGACCCTATAAGAGGTGATAATCTAAAGGGACATTGATGACTTCAATATCAATCATGACCATCTTGCTGGAAACAGTGATAATGTGATTTTGATAGAGAGCAAGAGGCTGCAACGGGTGACCATCCCATGCACAGAGGGTGATGGTAGATGGTGATGGGTGAGGGGAACCAAGTCGCTTCCATACATTAGTAGCCATCACATAGATGGAGGTGCCTTCATCAATTATACATTGTTGAACAATGGTGTTTTTAATTAAGACTGTTATATGAAAAGCAACGGATGAAGGAAGGCGAGGATGTTCCACTTTATAAAAATCAAAGATTATTAAACGATCATCGAGAGGATCCACGACCCCTAGAGTAGATAGTAGAGATTTATATTGGGAAGACCATGTATAGGTGACTTCCAATGTTGACATGGCAGCAAGAGACTACGCAAGTCATCTACTATACTATAAGTATGGGTGGATTTAGAAGAAGTAGAATTTCGATGTAATGGACCTTTGGTGATCTTAGGAGGAACTTCTACCTTAGGTGGAGGGATATGTAAGGTACCATTTGGTGATGATAAAGGCTTGGTGGAACCTTTGGGCTAGGAATCAGTGGTTGACTTACCAAGAGGATTGTCATATTAGAGTGACCAAGAATGGAGGTTGATTTCTTTGGAATCCATCATGAGAATCTAGTAATTTTCATTCTCAGGTTGTGAAGGTTGAGTAGGTGGAGGATTTAGGGAAGGTTGGGTAGCCATATATCCTTGATGACAGAATGGAATTGTAAGCATTGTTGTTTTTGAAGAATCGGGAGGGGGAGGAGGTGGAGCCATAAGCTGCGGTCTTCTAGAGGCAGTTACTTGAGCTTCTCATGCATGACGCATCTCACATAAAAGATGAAATTCATGAGTATAATGGTCAAACATTCTAGAACAAGCACAATGTTTCTTTGTTCTAAGAGCCTTGTCTTTCTTGGGTTTCTCGCCTTGTTGCTGGTTTGTGGGATTAGATTGGTCACCCTTAGGGGCATTAACATTTCTACCTGGATTACCTTGGTTACTTTGAGGTTTTTGATTTTGGTTACCCTTCCCCGTATTCCTTCTCTTCGGGTTAGGGGGACTAGTATTACTCTATTGACCATACACTTGATTTTGTGGAGGTGGTTGTTGTTGTGGCAAAGGTGGTGGAGGCATGGAAGGTTCGGGTGTTGGTTTTAGTGGGGTTGGAGCACTAGGTTGTGCATAACGATAATAAGTGTTCACCACAACATTTTAATAACCGGACTGGGCAACGACTGGCTTTGGCATCAAATGATACTAATGGCGAAAATCATATGATGTGCTTGTGCCTTGATAAGAGTTGATGCACAAAGGATTAGGAGGGGATAGGTGTAAGAGGAACTGGTCCCCACTTGGGGCTGACCAAAACTTATAGTAGGTTCAGGATATGGTGATGGTTGAGGGTGGGAAAGGGATCCAACAATACCGTCAACACCATGGGATTCCCTGGTACAGTAGCAACACCAGACCGAGGCAGATCGGGGAGGATAGTATAAACATAACCTGGTTGTGCATAGATCAGATCATATTTCGAGGTGATATGGAGAGATTCTTTCTCAATCTGAGGGAAGTGAGACATGTAATATTTACCTATGGGGGCCAATAGGGTTCTAGAAAACCAATCCATATACACATGATCTTCAAACTCAGGTGCTTTACAAATGATCCTCCTTCTACGCCATTCTTGTACATGGTTAGAAAGGTAGTTGGCTGAAGTTTGAAAAAAAGATGTCAATAGTTCAATACTAGTGTCATATTGAAGAGGTAATTGGAAATATGAAAGAAAGGCATTAGTGAGAGTTGCAAACGTGGAATGAGAGGCATTTGGTTTGTCCACATACAATTTGGTAGCAGCTCCAGTTAGGCTACGTTGGAAGAGACGAAGGTGAATGGAGTCTTTTGTAATCGAATTTGATGAACACCACATGTGGAAAGAGCGAACATGATTGGTGGGGTCTTCTCTAGGATTACCTTCAAACATAGGAATGTCAGAAGGAAACTTAGTGGGCATGGGAGGCCAATTCTAGTTATGGAGAAGAGGATCCTTGATGAGCTGGCTTAAATCAGGGAGGCTCAAACTAACCCTATAGGGAAACAATGTAGGATTAGTGACCATACTCGAAGAGGTTCCACCTATGGGGTTACCTTGGTTAGGACTTTGGTTACAACCTTGGTTTGCACCACCTATATTAGCATATGACATGGTGGCGATGCCGGGTTGGTAAGATACAGAATCAGAGGAAGAACTAGAAGAATCAGAAGAACTAGAGTCAGTATGCGGACTCAATGGAGGACTTGGAGGATGCGTCCTAACTCGATGAGCAGGTATAAAATAACGTCCTAAAGGAAACCAGGGGTGAAGGCCATGAAGTCTTTCTGAAAAATGCTTGAGGGACGCAATAGTGTCATGACAAGGATGACTCAAGAGGCTAAAGGGTGATGATTGGAGAAAGAGAGTAACAAATGGCAAGAAAAAACCTACTACAGTGGTGCCAAGTGTAGATTAACTATAATAATATGGTACTCTAATTCAAGAAAACATATCAAATCAAAGAAAAAAATACCTCTAGCCTAAAGGTGATATAAATCCTCAAATAACTCCTAGTTCTATTGTTTCAGATGGCCTTCCAAGAGACTTCTTACTTGATGGAATCTGATCCCCACAAGTAGATCTATCTAGAGAAAGGTGGGGTAAAGGGCCAATTGCTTACAGATAGCCAGTCCTATATGGTGTTTTCCTATGATTGGATGCTAAGGTTACCTTTGTTCCATGGGCGCGGTCAAGTCTTGAGATTCTTCGTGATCAACGACGTCATGGAATTCCCTACAACGAGTTGGGTAGCCTCAAGGAGAATCGCTAGCACCGTGATCTAGCCTAACACCCTCTAAATTGGGTTTTTAACGTGCCTTTGATCTGGACCGTGGGATGCTGAAGGAGTTTAAGCACCCTAAAATGTCAACTTTCTATGTCTCAATGTAAGCTATTAATGGGTGTTATTGGAAGCATATCCCATTGATGATACACCTAACTAGAATTATTGTTTTAGCCCCGGTGCCCAAGTGGGTTTAATCTATGCGAGTTAAGTTATTAATGTGGATTGAGGTCTTGGCTTGGTGGTGATAACCAAGCTCACATTCGCTTAGTGTGTGTGTGTGTGTGTGAAAAAATGTGTGTCAAGTGAATGAGTTAATTAAGCATGTTTTAATGATGCCAATGCTATTGAAAATAATGTGAATAAACAGTAAATAGTACTAAAAAGAACAACAAAGTAAAGAACACAAACCCCTCACCCAAGAAGGAAATCAAGCAGCAAAAATAATGACAAACAAAGAACTCAAAGACACAAAAACATGGCCAAATGATCTATTGTCTAAGGGACTGGGATCTAAAGGCAAAAAAATCTGCTAAAAGTGGTGTAGAAAACCAACAAAAATATAGGTGAAAATGTTGGAAAAAGACAAATAATAAGCTCCTAAAGCAAGGATACACAAGGAGATCCTAAGGGGGAAAGGAAAAAAAATATTCTAGAGGGAATAAAGTGTTGTAAAAACCTATCTAAAATGACTGCAAAATAGTGGACAAAACTCTAAAGTGTTGCACACTAGACTCCTCAACTCATCAATTCTCTTCCTGAATGAAGGAGGTGTACTCTAAACCCTAGGGGTATTTTCCTTCCTTAACGAGAAACTAATAAGTGGATCTAGACTGATAGGTGACTTAGGAAAAAACAGAAACCCTTCCCAGAACACACGCAACAATCTCAGCAAAATATGGAAAATATGGAAAAAAAACAAAAAAACAAAAAAAACAAAACAAAAAGAAACAAAAAAGACAAAGAAAAAAACAAAAGAAAAAAAACAAAAACAAAAAAACAAAAACAAACAAAAACAAAAACAAAAAAAAAAAAAAATAAATAAATAAATAAATAAAATATAAATTAATTAATTAATTAAAAATAAATAAATTAAATAAAAACTAAAATTAAAAAAAAAAAATAGAATAAAACAAATAAAACAAACAAATAAATAAAATATTCAAAAATTGCAGAGTGCTATATGTGACCTACGGAAACATGTGAAACCCCAACAAAAATAGAAAATTTTCCAGAAAATAGAAGAGATCTAAAAAGTCAAATTGAGTGGAATAAAAATTCTGAAAAACTCTAAAAGTATTTGAAACAATAGTCACCAATTTTCTGAATTACTATACCGTGGATTCGCCATTTGTTAGTGTAAAGTTTTTCTACAAGTGCTTCAACAACATGCTTCTCTCTCTCAATTTGGAATGGGAAAAAAAACAAATTGGTGCTTGATGTCAAGTGGGAACTCAAATTCTATGAGATGATAATGTTGATGGTGAAAATGGTCATGGTGAAGAATGAATAGAAACCCATATATTTATAACAAGTATTGAGCCAAATTAGGAATTAGAAAATAATAAAATATTGACTAAATCAAAATTTAGCCATTGTGAATACTTTATTATATCTTTTGAGAGGGAAAAGATATTCAAAATGGTTAAATATATTTATTTAGAATTTTTTTGAAGAAATTAGAAAACAAAAATGACTTGTTAACCAGTTTGTGAGAATTAAGGAAAATATGAATTTGAAGTAATTATTAAATAAATATTTAATAATTATCTCAAAAGGAAAATATGGAATAAATAAGAAATAATAAATATATAGTGATTTATTTAATTATTCTACGGTGATTAAGTCAAAAGTGATAACAAATAATTAACAAATAATGATTTAATAATTATTTCTAGAGAATATAAAATAAATCAGGATTTATTTAATTATTCTAATGGGGGTTTTGGATTTTAATGAGAAATAATTTAGAAAAATGGTTTACTAAATTATTTCCTATGGTGAAAGTGGGTTTTACCATGGTAAAGTAAATCCTACATGGTGTATTTCGATCCTACTACTGGGAAATCACTAGGTGAAACGTTTTTGGGTGATAATAACATGAAATCGTCCATGTATATTTCAAGACTATTGTTAATTCGGCTAGAATATATGCCTAGTATTTCCCACTTGAAGTTAATATGTATACTGTAAAGCCTGAAGGGAAGGACACAATATGTAAACTTTCATCATGGGAAAGTAGAAGTTGTCTTATGCTAGTCCTCCACGAAAATATGGATCTAGTTATATCTACTAAAACCATCAACGAAAGAGAAATATCTTTTCCCTGACAATGTATCTAGGACCTTGTCGATAAAAAAAGAAGGAAAATGGTTATCTAGATTTATGCAGGAATGAAATGAAATATATATTTAAACAAAACCATAGAGAAACAATGAAACGAAACTTCAATTAATAAATATCAAGTGTTGGAAATTGTTTACATACATAAGAGAAACAAACTAACTTGGGCAATGGTAGCTTATCTCTGAGAAGAGATGTGATGGTTACCTGCCTTCTGAACTGTGTTACAATGAAGTTCACAAGACATTTTATCATAAGGACACAATAGAAATCCCTAAAAATCTGAAAACATAACCCTACAAGATGAAGTGCCAAAATTTTGTGGGCCCTGTTGGGGTTAGTTGGAATGTCAACTCCCCAGGGTCATAACTATTGCATACAACCTTTGTTTAGCACCTACAATACCTCATTATAATTTTTTTTAGATGACAACAAGATTCAACCTAGAACCCATGGGTCTACCTGTTTTCCAAAATAAAGTTGTTTAGGGCCTCAAAACGACTCTAGAAGTTTAGGACCTGAAAAACTACCAAAAATACAAAATTGTGCTGGAAATTAGGAAATTGAAAGGAAAACGTGTTGGGGTCCAAGTGGAATAACAGGGTGACCACCAATATCCACCTAGATCAAATTATTTTTGTGTGGGTTTATTTAATTATCGATAGACTACACAGATCTGCCACTTACCTCTTTTCTTTGGGATGATCATAAGAAACATAGTTACTGATCAAACGAGAACTATTACCTCAAAATGGGTACTCTAGCCCAAAAATCCAAAAAAGACATGAAAAAACAACCAAAAAATGAAAATTGTTTATGGCAGAATGATGTTTTTTTTTCACAGTAAATTTGCAACATTTTTTTAAATGAAAGTAAAAACCATTTTTGTTTTGAAAAATGTATGAAAAAAACACGCTTTAAAAATTGTTGTTTATTTTGGAATAACAAAAAAAAATCGAGTTACAATTTTGGCATTTTTTGCTATTGGAGTTAAAGATAAAATATCCAGACTTTGAAAAATTGTAAAATTCCAACAATTCTCAGACATGATGTTAAAGATAAAATATCTTGACTCTAAAAAACCTTGGAATTGTAATTATTTTCAACCATATCATTAAAGATGAAATATCATAATTTAGAAACACCTTAAGGTTTTGACAAATTTTCAACCTTATAGTTAAAAACCTTTAGTTTTAACACATTTCAACGATGAAACTATGGACAAATTATACGACTAAAACAATTTTTAAAAAATGAACAAGTAAATGAAAGATTCATTATTCCAAGAGTAATTTTTATTTGAAAGGCTAAAACTGTACCTCTTTTTAAATTTTAGCCTAAGACAACTTATCCTATTGCAACAAAAAGCTAAAAATCAACCATCAAAATGAAGTGTTCTTTTTAATGAGGCATCAAAATTTGAACAATTATAAAACTATCTTATACCAAATGATAACAATAAATAATATCATGGCAATATCAATGTATAATTTAAAAAATCAACATTAATTTCTAATATTTATTTACTTTTAATCAAACAATCAACTTTGGTGAATTGAATATCACATACATTAAAGCATATAATCCAAAAAACATAGAAATGACCCTTAACTTTATGTAAGATCATATGGAAGTCAAAAATATTTATTTCAAGTTACCATGAAAACATCTCTAAAGACATGAATTTCTTTTAATTAAAACATTAAATCCAAAAAACATAGAAATGATTCATAACTTCATGTAATACCATATGGAAGCCAAAATATTTATTTCAAGTTACCATGTAAACAACATTTACATAAAATGTCTTAGACATTTATTCAAAATCATCCATAGGATCTAGGACACCATCGGAATCTACATCTTCAGATGAATGACTGGATGTAGATGAAGATGAGCCATATTCTTCTCTTTCATCAAATAGAGCTCCATCTAAGTCAACATGCATGCCCACCATTTCAGGTTTCAAAAGTCTTCTAGATCTACGACTAAGTTCAATAGACTCCCATCTCAACATTATTCCTTCTGGTAGAAACTTCTTCAAAGTATCTATGGTCTTGAAGCAAAGAGTTCCTGCCTTTCTTAAATTGAAGTCATAGACAAGTATGTCAACATCCTCCAATTTTAATAGGTTTGTGTGGCGATGATTTATATTTGTATCCTTTATTTTTCTCTTTCTGCAAATTTGTTTATCAACTACCATTTCTGGCTTGTACACGCCATTGAATGGGTGGGTATTTGTGGCATAGAAATGTACCTCAACAACTCTAATATCTTCATTTTCTTTACTGACTTTTATAACCTTTGCAACCCAAAATGGATAGCCAAGTGGATCTCCATCTGCTAATACTATGGATGAGCCTCATCATTGAGTAATTATATGGTCCTTAATTGGCCTTAATTCACCTCCTAGCTTAGTCAAACAAACTATTCTCACAACTTATTGCATACTTTTGATTATATTTTGTTTATGAGATGAGTTAGAGTTGGATATTTTTCTTTGTGGTCTAATGTGCATGTAACGTAGGAATAAAGGATAAAATCAAGGAAAATGCAAAGGATAAAAGCAAGGAACTATAGCAAAGACCTTGGTCAAGACTTGAATGGGACAAGGGAGAGGAATTATAGGAGGTAAATCCTCCTCATTTACAACCCCTACATTCAAATATTCCTCCATCAGCTCAGAGTGAAAACTGCGAAATCATGAGGACTAGAAGATAGCCAAGCAAGTGAAAAGGAAAGAAAATTGTTTATCTTGAGTTGGGAGCCAAGCCATTGTAATTTTGAAGGAATTAAATGGAGACTTCAGATGTATAAGTAGAGAGGCTTAGGTCATTAGGATTCAGACTTTTTATTGTAAAACTCTACTTTACTTTTGAGCTGCAAGACTTGTGACAGTTTGTTCTGTAATCCATGGTTTTGATAATAAATATGAGTTTTGTTTTGAGCTAGCATTGAGTTAACTCAGAGGGTTTAAGCTCTTACGTTAGGTCCCAACCCAAGCAACCAAAGCTCCTCTTCATTGTAGTGTTGTGCTAGCATAGGTTCCTATTGTTCTGTTCATTTGTTTAAGTAGCTGCACTTTCATTACAGCAGTATAGCATAGATTTATGGTTTCTCTATTCATTTGCTTAAGTATCTTCCTCACCTGTTCATTTGCTTAAGTAGCTTCCTGGCTCTATTTATTTGCTTAAGAAGCTTCCTGGTTTTGTTTATTTGCTTAAGTAGCTTCATTTCATTACAACAATTCTTGATTTTCTATTCATTTGCTTAATTAGTTGCATTTCCATTTATAGTAGTGTAGAGTAGATCATTAGCAGGTTAACTAGGAGAAAAAGGTCACCATAAGGTTGTCCACAGGTGTCTCAACCTCACCTCTTCCCTCTGGGATCATGACTTGACCAAGAGAACCTATAGCAACCCCAAAAACACAGCTTTCTAGTTCTCGCACGGGCTTTGGAGTTTGTTGTTTAACGTAGTTACTTATTTCAGTTCCTTTTCATCATTTTGCCTCACTCTCGGTCCACCTGCACCCTCACTGGTTTTTCATATTTTTTTGTCGTTTTCATTTGAAATCTCCTTCAGCACATTCTTCATGCATCGTTTCCTCACCGTCTAATCCACAAAAAACCTACCCAATCACCGTCTAATTCACTAGTTTTCCCAAGAGCCATCGTGCGCGAAGTCTTCCAGCTTCTTTATGCGCTCTAATCTCCATCTTTGATTTGTCTTTTGATCTAATGGCTATCGTGTCACCTCAATACTTTATGTGCCCTAATCTCCACCATCAAAATCTCTATCCTGATCTAGCAGCCATCATGTCACCCGATCGCCAACTAGCTTAGCCAATCTCCACCGTAAATCTATCTAGCCTAATCCGGCGGCTATCGGGAAATCTCGCGCGGATTCTTGCACGACTGTTATCTGCCTGAGGGCACGCAAGAAAAGTGGTTTTCTCGTGCTATGGGTCGCTTCGTTAGGCTAATAACGTGAAATTTCAAAATATAGCTTACAGCTTTGAGGGCACGTAAGAAACTATTTATCGCCTTCGAAATCTGCTCCATCATTTCCACACGTTTCTTTTCCCCGCAATACAATCTTCGCCATCCATCCTCCATTTAATCTTGTCCGTCCATCTCTTGACTTAATCTCCGCGATAATATCTCGACCGTTCATCCTTCTTCATTACCATGTTCATCCATCCATTCACTTAATTGCTCATGATAAGATCTTCGTCGTTCATCTGCTTCGTTACCCTATTCGTTCACCTTTTCACCTAAGCCCTCTGTGATAAGATCTTCATCGTCCATCTTCTGTTCATTGATCAATGCAACAGTCCCTATGCACTACTATGTCCTTAGGTCCTCCTTTCACCAATTTCTATCTCCGACTGCTCTTCTACTTGAAAACCGATTTAGCTTAGTTTCTTTGCTTACACCTTAGTATAGTTTGATGCCATTTACCTCTGCAACTTAGGTAGCACCATTAGGTTAGTGTTGATTTAGAAATTCAGTTTAACATAGGTTTTTAGATGGTTAGTTAGGGTATGGTGTGGTTTATCATTACATGTTGTTTTCTTCAATACAGCAGTAGAGTAGCTCTCTCTTAGGATATATTTTCTCTTCTTCCATCAAGTAACTAAGCTTCTTCTAACCCTATAGAATTATGGCTTGCAACCCCTGGGGTCTCTTACTAGATGAATAGTGACAACAGGCAGGACCTTCACTTCTACTTGTGCATATAACACTATCACCTCCAAGTTTGTACGAACCTCGGGTTGATAAGTAAATCTGGTAGCCCTGGGAGTTGCAGCATTCTTGTTGCAATACCTAGGCTCATTAATTTTTCGTGCCGCTACTGGGGAGGTGTTAGAGTAGAATGTGATTACTGATTTCTTCTATTTTCTAGTCTTCAATTTTCTTCCATTAGTTTATTTATGCAAAAGTAACATATTTTCTTCCCTTCTTCCAGTTGTCATTATCTGCTTTCCTTTCAATTCAGCAAGTAATTCCTTTGTTAGTAGTTTTTCATTCAATCAGCAATTTCATTCTGCAAGTAGTTTTCTTTCTACTAGTAGTTTTTCATTCAATAAGCAATCTCATTTCTAGAAAGTACTTTCTAGCTTTAAGTAAAATCTTACAAAATAAACCCAAAAGAATTTGCTTTCATTCCTTGTAGGAATAGGGATAATTCAAGAAAATTATTGTCAAATGCCCCCATTGCATCCAACAGTCAACCTTCTCTCTTCTTCAGTGATTGTGAATTGGAAGACCCTTTAGGTGAGAAACCTTACATATTTGAAGAACCTAGAAGGGAAGAAGAAGAGGAAGAACCCATTCCTACTGAACCAATGGCTAAAAACCAAAATGATAGAGGGTATAGAGAGAGGATTGAGGGTGTCTTCCCCATCAGGGAAACCAATGGGAACACTAAGATGAAGAATATAAGCCCCTCTGCTCTACCTCATTTCCATGGCCTAACCACAAAGGACCATGAAACTTTCCTAGTTGTGTTTGTTTTTATATGCTGAGCCTATGACTATATAGATGATGAGAAAAGGTTAAAACTATTTCCATCTACCCTTAAGGATGCAACATTGCATTGGTTCATGGGTTTACTTGGAGATAGCATCACAAAGTGGGCTCAGATGCAAGAGGCTTTTAGCAACAAATATAGGGACTACTGTAGGTCAAAGGATACTAAAGAAGATATTTTTAGGATGACCATAGGCTAGGATGAATCCTTAGAAGACTATGAAGAAAGATTCCAACTCAGTTACAAAAGGGCCCAGTGCACACTTGACCCTGAGTTCCTAAAACTAGTCCTAATTAAACGAGTAAGGGAGGATCTTCTAGATACCTTACATATGATAGCAGGGGGAGATATCTACAAATTACCCTGTGAGGATATTAAGACTGTCTTTAGAAACCATTCTAGGGAAACTAGGAAAAAGGGTAGGGGTAGTCAACCTATGGCCAGTACATCATCTTCCAACTCATCCATCAAGGGTGAAATTGGAAATATGTTGGAAGATTTCAAAAGTGATATGTTGCAAAACCTTGCCTTGCAATTGGACACCATGAATAACAAAAGGAAGCAAGAGGAAGCAGAGAGAGCCTTGGCCATCTTTTCTCCTGGATGCACCAGAAGGCATCCTAGAAACGAATGCCCATTAAATTGTATTAAGATTTTCTCAATCTGCGAAGAAAACCACTCCACAGACAAGTTCCCTTCTTTACCTGGACTCAAAGTTGTATATCAAGGAGATGAAGGGGTCACTGAGCAGCTTTGCTACATCAACCAAAGGAGACCTCTTGGGCCTAGACCATACCATCAAGGTATGCAAGTGTCATCCCATGCAGATTACAACCCCAACCAAACCACAACTATACCTTCTTGGGGACCCCATGCTCATCCTTCCCAGTCTACACCCCCTCCTTGGTCCTATGCATCTCAGTATCATTTCCAGCCAGCCAACCAGTCATTTCAACCTTATGTTCAACCACAACATTAGTGGACTACCCCACTCTAGGTGTGGAGGCCCCAATTCAACAATGTTCTAGCCCTATTGCCTCCACCACCTACCCAACCACATCTCTTGCACTCTGCTCCACCTAAGAAACCCCAGATGCCTACTCAGCCAAATCTGAAACCAAATAATAGGTAGGCTCAATAAGAATATAGTGGAGAGACATCATACCCAGCTTATGCTGTTTAAATCCAGGAGATCAACCTAAGATCTGGGATAATTCTCCTAGATAACCAACCTCCCTCTCCACACAGGGAGGTTGAGGAAGAAAGAGACGAAGGCAACCTAAAATAAATCCACACTTTCCTAAAAGATTAGCCCAACCACTCCAGCCTACCCCAGAAGAAACTGAAATTCTGGGAGAATTGAAAAATATCTGTGTAAAGATCCCCCTTCTCTAGGAAATCAAAGATGTTCCCATTTACAATAAGCTAATTAAGGAGAACTGATTCAAGCATCTTGGAAGAAGAAAAAGGATGCCCCTACCATTAATGTCATTGGGCAGTTTTCTGACCTAATGTTGGGTCAGGTAATATGTCCAAAATATTTGGACCCTAAAAGCCCTGTAGTACATGTGCACATCAATGGCACCATTGTCCCACACACTTTGATTGATCTTGGGGCTGCCATTAATGTGATGAACAAGGACACCATGCTCAATATCAACCTCCATGGGTCATTAAGGAAGACCACAACAGTTTTGCAACTTGCAGACCATTCCACAGTCACCCCTGAGCGAATTGTGGAGGATGTGATGGTCTCCATTAACTCCTGGGAGTACCCTAGAGATTTTCTAGTTCTCCAGCCTAAGGCTAAGCTTACTGGTTACCCTCTCATCCTTGGGAGGCCATGGTTAGCCACAGGTGATGCTTACATCAGCTGCAGAGCTAGGAATATGACCATCAAGAATGGGCATATGTCCAAACAATTAGTCCTATACCCTCCTGCTCAACCTACCCTAGAGAATGATTTACCTTTATGGTTGGCGGAGGAGGAAGAATATGAGGTTTATTATGCCCATCTTTATGATTTGGAAGCAACCATAGTAGGAGGACAACAAGATGAGGATGACTTAATTGAACACCTAGTCCAAAGTCACCCTCCTAGTTCATTACCATTAGAAGAAGTAGTAAGAGAAACCTAGAACAATCATCTAATAGACTTATTCTTGGCCAATTCCAGCCCACTATGTGTCAAAACCATAGAATTTGGCCAAGAGAAAACTTTGAAAATTAATCCATGTCTTTCTGCTTTAGAAGAGGAAAAGCTATGCAACATGTTGAGAGAAAACCTAGAAGCCTTCTCTTGGAGTTATAAGGAAATGAAGGGAGTACACCCTTGAGTCTGTACTCACCACATATACATCAAAGAAGGTTGCAAGACAATCAGGCAACCACAAAGGAGGATGAATCCAACCCTTAAAGACATAGTCAAGGAAAAACTACAAAAACTGCTAGATGCAGGATTCATTTACCCTATCTTAGATAGTGAGTGGGTCTCTCCTTTAGTGTTATTTCCCAAGAAAAAGGGTAAGTGGAGGATTTGTGTTGATTATAGGGAGTAGAAAAAAGCCCCAAAGAAGGATCATTTTCCCCTACCCTTCATTGACCAAGTGCTAGATGGCCTGGTAGGGAAGAAATTTTTTTCTTTCCTAGATGGATTCAGTGGGTACAACCAAATCCAAATCTGCCCAGAAGACCAAGATAAGACCACATTCACGTACCCTTAGGGTACTTTTGCCTATAGGGTCCCTTCTTTTGGCCTAGTAATGCTCCTACCACTTTCCAGAGAGCAGTCTTGAGTATTTTTTCTGAATTAGTACATGATGCAGTGGAAATCTATATGGATGACTTTACACCTTATGGCTATGATTTTCAAGAAGCCTTGACTAACCTAGGTAAAGTATTACACAAATTCATTGAAATGAACCTGTCTCTCAGCCCATAAAAATGGGAATTCTTAATGACTGAAGGGACTGTGCTAGGTCATTCAATATCTCAGCAAGGACTGTAGGTGGACCCAAACAAAATAGCAATCATCCAAAGGGTCCCACATCCAAAACAACAGAGAGATGTCAAGAGCTTCTTAGGGTTAGTTGGATACTACTGAAGGTTCATAAGGGACTTCAGCAAGTTGGCCTCTCCTTTGTTTTGGTTGTTGGCCCAAGATTTTGAGTTTATATGGTCGAGGAGCTGTCAAGAGGCCTTAGACATTATAAAGATTAAGTTAACCACTACACCAACTCTTCGAGGCCCAAACTAGGCTATCCCTTTTCATATTCATGCTGATGCCTCACACAAAGCCATAGGAGAAGCCTTAGGTTAGGAAGAGGAGAAATTTCCCTATTCCATCTATTTTACCTGTAAGAACCTGTCAAAGGCTTAGCTAAATTATACTGTGACCAAAAAGGAACTCCTAGCTGTTGTGCATTCATTAAACAATTTTAGGAATTACATTACAAGCTATCAAACATTTGTGCATACTGATCATGCTGAAATCAAATATTTAATGAAAAAACCAGATGTGAAAGCTAGAATTATAAGATGGTTTCTTTTATTACAGCTACTTGATCTAACTATTGTTGATAAGCCTGTTAAGGAGAATGTTGTTGCTAACTTTATATCTAGGATGAATCTGCCTGCAGGTGAAGAAGGAATGGTGGATTTCCAGTTACCAGATGAACATTTGTTTGTTATTTTAGTTCTCTCCCCATGGTTTGCTGATATAGAAAACTATCTGGTATCAGCACAGTTCCCACCAAACTTGCCCTCTAGAGGAAAGAGCAAGATAGCCAGGAAAAGTGCCCCCCTCACCTGGATTGGGGGCAATCTTTTTAATCTTGGCCTAGATCAGATCTTGAGAAGGTGTGTAAGGGAAGAGAAAGTTTTTGACATATTTCTGACCTATCATGATGAGCCTTGTGGGGGTCACTTTGCAGCAACGAGGACAACATTCAAAGTGTTACAAGCAGGCTATTAGTGGCCTACTCTTCATCGGGATGTGAAAATGTACATTAGTCAGTGTGATCGGTGCCAGAGGATGGGAAAGCCTACCCCAAGAGATGAAATTCCCCTACAACCTCAAGTGACTTTCGAGCCATTTAACAAGTGGGGCATGGACTTCATTGGGCCTATCAACCCTTCTTCAAAGCAAAAGCAGTACATTATTGTGTGCATTGATTATTTGACTAAGTGGGCTGAAACCAAGGCAATTAAGGCAGCAACAGAAGAGAAGGTGGTTGAGTTCCTAAGGGAGAATATATTCTACAAATTTGGGTACACTAGAGACCTAGTCATAGACCAAGACAACCAGTTTACCTCCAACATGATTGAAGAACTGCTCATCCATCACAAAATCAAGCATAGGAACTCCACTCCTTATCATCCACAAGCTAATGGGCAAGTGGAGGTGACCAATAGGGCATTGGAGAACATCTTAACCAAGGTAGTGAGCAACAACAGGAAGGATTCGGCAAAGAGACTAGTTGAGGCCACCTGGGCCTATAATACAACATGGAAGACCACCACTAGATTTACACCCTATGAGCTGGTCTATGGGAAAAATGTTTTGTTGTCCATTGAGTTTGAATATAACACATTAAGAATGGCAGCTCAACTAGATTTGGATCTTAGTTATGCACAGAAAGAAAGATTTTTCCATTTGAATGGCTTGGATGAATTCAGAATGTAGGCCCTCCTACATACAAAGATATTTCAACTTAAGAGGAAGTATGGCATGAAAAACATATTAAGGAGAAGCAATTTAAAGAGGGATACTAGGCATTGTTATATGATTCTAGGTATAAAGACTTCGAGGGCAAGTTAAGGACAAGATGGCTTAGACCTTATGTGGTGGAAATATGCCATGACAATGGTTCAATGCAGATCAGAACTATAGATGAAGAAGCCATTACATTGCTTTTTAATGGACACAAATTGAAAATGTACAAGAGGCCTTTATCAAAATAAGAGTTCATTGACAATATCAATAAGACAGTGATGACGGTGGAGCAAGTTCCAGCTCCTCCCTCATCAGGTCATTTGTTGGGCCTTGAAATTGTCATTCACTTCCATTACATTTTTGCTTATATTTCCATATTGTCATCTTCACCCCACCTCTATTTCATTACATTTACCTCCATTTCATTACATTTACCTTACCATTATCATTATTGGGTCACATTTATGTTTTTCCAAACTTTATTAATTCTTAGCATTTTTAAGTGATGGTTAAAAATTAGAAAATAATATGCATATTCTTATACCTAACAAGTGGGGTGAGATTTTTGACATGTGTAGGTCAAAAGGAAGCTTCTAAAAGACCCTTATGTGGCCTCCCAACACCAAATTCGAATTTGAGTGGAGAAGATCATGGGATCATGAGGATATGTGTCTCATTTCCTATTTGTATTGAAACTCTAACAAGACATGTGTCTTATCATTTCCTATTTTGATTGTAACTCTAGAGATATGGGGAGAGATTCATGGACTCTCATTAATGAGATAACTTCTCATCTTTTTGTATAAATAGGGGAAGTTTTCTCCTATCATTGGAGATGTGTAAAATTGGAGTTATGCTCAAGCTTTGAATACATAATTAGATTGTGGCACCTTACTCATGAATGTTCATTTTGACTTGGTTTTGATTACATATGGAGCATCTTGATTTACCATCTCTCACATTTTTAGATCAGCTACCTAAAATGTGTGAGATCTAATTACTTTTATAGATTAAAGTTCATTTGTTTTCTTAGTATTAGTTTTAGAACGACTGTGAAATATTTGATTTTCTAAAAAGATTTCAATAGGAAATATTTATGTATTTTCCAATTGGATTAAGTTTGAGGCAACAACTCATAGTTATTTAGTTTCCTTTTATGTTTTGTTATTTACTTTCTTAGATAAAACTATCAATTCATTGTATAATTGAAAAGAATATCAGGCCAAGAAGGTGACTTCAAATTGGGTGATTGGATGTTCAACCTATGCAATCATTGAGCTTACTTTTTCGTGCTTTTATATTTTATTTTAAGATCCTCATTTAATTGCATTAACTGATATTCCTAAAAATCATTCTAAGAAATTGGTTGAATCATATTTCAAGATTGAATGGTTGAATATTTAATACATGCAATTACTGAGTTATTTGTTGCACACTTTACTTGCTTTTCTGGGACATTAGAAGTTAAAGTATAAATATTTGCTTACACATCATCTCGTGAAGGTAACACTTCATAATTGAATGCTGAAGTAACTAAGTATACATTATATGTTTTTGATTTCACAAGTTAGTTGAATTTCATTTTCATTATTTGACTTCATAGACTAGATGAAATGGCTTTCGTTATTTTGTAGTTAGATTTATCTAAACTAAAAGACTATTTCTAGCACATATAGTGCACGCATGCTTCACAAGTTTATGAAACCCTCGGGTTGACAAATTAAATGACAAGTAATCACTTTGCCCCAACATAATTGAAAAAGAAAAAAAATTAAGGATTCACGTGAAAACCTCCATGAGGCGCCTGAGTCCCATCTTTGAGTTGAAAACCTCATGAGGTGGCCCAAGGATGAGAATAAATGAAGAAGAAAAAGAATATCCCTTGGTGAAAATATTCCTTGAGGTGTCTAGGGAAAATATCTAGGGTGAAAACCTCTCTGAGGCAGCCTAGGTGTTTTTTAATAAAACATAATAATAAAAGAAAAAGAAAACAAAATAGTTGTTATTTGCAGGTCGGTGAGAAAGACAATCAAGGAATAAAGAGAAGATCCAAAGGGAGCCTTGCCTCACATATATTCATCTCCTCCACTCCTTACTATGCATCCCTCCATCAACTCCATTATTTTTCACTTCATTTCTTCAATTCATGTGAAGATTGTGTTTTCTACTGGATCCATTGAATGGTAGATTGTTTAGGTCCCCAAAATTCATACTAGACATGATCTAACCAATCACCTCATCCATTACCATCATCCTTGCATCCACACACACTCCTACTCCCTCTTCTCATTCATTACAACATCCTCATAACACCAGCCAGAAACATGATCAAGAAAATCTAAGGGAGACACCAAACATTGCCAAGTGGTAATCCAGGAGCTCCACAATAGTAGCAACATCAGGTCTTCAATCACAGACACCAACAGTAGCAGCAGCATCTGATCTTTAGTCACAAACACCAACAACAGCAGCACCATCAGATCCTTAGTCGCAAACACCTGCAAAATCCAATAAACCATCAACAGACAGTAGACGAGGAAGAAGAATTACCATCAGCATCACCACTGATCCTTGACAAATTGTAGCTTGGCATCAAGACCATACATAAGTATCCCACTCACTCACTCATATGCACCATTTGATCAAAAGTTGTAAAGGCTAAGAGGTAGTTGGTTTGTAAGTGAAAAGGTGGCCAGTTAACTTGGCCACCTTCATTTAGTCATCACATACAAAGCAAGGTGTCCTCTCACATGTTGTTGCAGTCAACTCAAAGAACAAAGGAGGAGTAGGATAAGAAGTGGTTAACTATGGATTTAACAACTGTGGGAGATGATTACAAGGAGTGGGAATGATGAGGTGGTATAAATGGAAACAAAACATCGTTTGCATGCATTCATGCATTATACCTCCTTGAAACTCCCTCACTCAAGTGGCTCTCATAACTCTAACCACCCACTGGAAGCAAAGAACAGTCTACAGAGGAAGTCTACAAAATAAGCAGAGAAGGGTTCAAGAGGGAATATCAAGAGAATTGTCCACTGCCACCATTCTAAAGAGGTAGGATCTAAAACTCCATCCCCATTTACAAGCAAATGAACTAGAAGTTCTCTAAAATCTAGTGGATTACATACATAGGAAACTCTGTTTTCTCCTGAATTTAAAATTCTTGTGTGACACATCTCATTTCCTCCTCAAGCCTCACAAGCAAGATGCTCATCAAGTATATCTCATGTGAGGGTATATAAATTGTTGTTTATGGATACCATTTTAGGACGCTTGAAGAATTAATATTTGGGGTAGAAACACCAGTTCACCAAAGACTCAGCATACCCTATTTCTTGATACAATCACTCATAAACTCTAGCAATAAAGGAAGGGAATCCCCAACAGTTGGCTCACCATGGGTTGATCAAGATCCTCATTGAGGATTCCCTCCAAAACCTCAGGATCCCTATAAAATGGTCAATCTTTAGAGACTTCCCAACAGAGGATGACATCAAAACCCTCATCTATGATGTTAGTCCTTTTGTCAGTGAGGAGGCAAAACAAGAAGAAGAAGAAGATACAAAGCTAGATGGGGATGAGATCAATGAAAAAGAAACTAATACAGAGGAACATGATGAAGCAGAAGAGAAGGAGGATGATGCTGAAGCAAAAGAGAAGGAGGATGATACTGAAACAGAAAGGAAGAAGGAATTGAAATAGAAGGGGAAGAACAGGAAAACTAGCTAGCATGTATGCCCAGCCTCTCCTTGGAGGCCATCTAGTGTAGGGTTCCAGCTAAATCCTATTCTCTTTACCTCGGAGAACAATGGCTACAATTTTATATTAAAACACTAGCACAAAGGGGCACCAGGCTATTTCAGGACTGCAGGCAGTTTGTTAATATTTTTGATCAAAGTGCACTAGGGGATAGGGCCAAAATGGTCAAGTTTTACTTGCACAACATGGCCCTCACATACATGAATATTTGGGATCCTAATTTAGAGCTAGGAGATCTACAATTAATGGCTTTGGCATCATCAATGAACCTGAGACTTCAAGGGCTGCAGAGATGAAAAGAATATTGGCCAGAGAGAAAAAAGAACCTCTTTTCATCAAAACTGAACAATCAAATCCCATGTCCCTAATCAACACCCATAACCTAATTGCAAATGATCCTCAGTTTGCACCTAGATATCTCGCTGCCCAAGAGCAAGCAATTTCACATTTTAAGGATACGTTTAGGCTGCTAAGAGATGATAATATACATGCCTCCTAAAGGAGATGGAACACACTACCACATAGCTTGAAGTTCAGAGAATATCACTCCCCTCAAAGGTTGAGAGAGGCACTTAACATGACACCTATGTATAAGCAATCAATGCAAAGGTTGAAGGTCAATTGGATAGGCCTAAAACTCAGTCCACCACTACTCCTAGGGATGTTAGAAGGGAGAAAAGAAGAAGAGGAAAAGAGGAAGTGGGAAGAGGTAGAAAGGAAAGCAGGATTCTATGAATAAGAAGAAGAGACCATAACAGAAGCATGGGATGTTAGAGAGGCTACTAGAGCCATGAAGGACATGGCCATTGACTAAGTTGCTCAGAGGATGAGCAACACTTTCAGAAGGGGGGTGATGATGAGCCTCATCATTGAGTAATTATATGGGCTTTAATTGGCCTTAATTCTCCTAGCTTAGTAAAACCAACTATTCTCACAACTTATTGATTCCTCTTGTTTATATTTTGTTTATGAGAATAATTAGAGTTGGATATTTTTCTTTGTGGTCGAATGTGCATGTAATGTAGGAATAAAGGATAAAAGCAAGGAAAATGTAGGCATAAAGGATAAAAGAAAGGAACTATAGAAAATACCTTGGTCAATACTCGAATGGGACAACGGAGAGGAATTATAGAAGGTAGATCCTCCTCATTCAATACCCCTCCATTCGAATATTCCTCCATCATCTCCTAGTGTAAACATCCAAGTCATGAGGACTAGAAGATAGCCAAGCAAGTGAAAAGGACAGAAAACAATTTATCTTAAGTTGGGAGCCAAGCCACCCTAATTTGGAAGGAATTCATTGGAGACTTCAGATATATAAGTAGAGGCTTATGACCTCACTAGGATTCAAACCTTTTATTATAAAACTCTACTTTATTTATGAGCTGCAAGACTTGTGACAATTTGTTCTGTAATCCATGGTTTTAATAATAAAGATGAGTTATGTTTTGAGAGAGCACTGAATTAACTTGGAGGGATGAAGCTCTTGGGTGAGGCCCAACCCGAGCAGCCAAAGCTCCTCTTCATTGTACTGTTATGCTAGCATAGGTTCTTGTTGTTCTGTTCATTTGTTTAAGTAGCCGCACTTTCATTACAACAATATAGCATAGATTTATGACTTCTCTGTTCATATGCTTAAGTAGCTTCCTCTCTTTGTTCATTTTCTTAAGTAGCTTCCTAGTTATGTTTATTTTCTAAGTAACTGCATTTCATTGTAGCAGCTCCTGCTTTTCTATTCATTAGCTTAATTAGTTGCAGTTCCATTTACAGTAATGTAGAGTAGATCATTAGCAGGTTAACTAGGAGAAAAAGGTTACCATAAGGTTGTCCACAGGTGACTTAGCCTCAACTCATCCCTCTGGGATCATGACTTGAGGAAAAGACCCTGTAGCAACCCCAGAAACACAAGTTTCTGGTTCTTGCATAAGCTTTGGAGTTTGTTGTTTAACGTAGTTACTTATTTCAGTTAATTTTCATTGTTTTCCCTCACTCTCGGTCCACCTGCACCCTCATTGGTTTTTCTAATTTTTTTGTCATTTTCATTTGAAATATCATTCATCATGTTCTTCATGCATCGTTTCCTCACCTTCTGATCCACAACAAACCTTCCCAATCACTGTCTGATTCATTAGTTTTCCCAATAGCCATCGCACGTGAAGTCTTCCACTTGCTTTATGCACTCTAATCTCCACCGTCGATTTGTCTTTTAGTCTAATGGCTATTGTGTCACCTCAATGCTTTATGAACCCTAATCTCCATCGTCGATCTATCTAGCTTGATCTGAAAACTATCGTGTGACCCGATCGCCAACTAGCTTGGCCAATCTCCACCGTCGATCTGTCTAGCGTGATCTGATGGCTATCGCGCAATCTCGCACGGATTCTTGCACAAACATTATCTGCCCGAGAGAACCTGAGAGAAGTGGTTTTCTCATGCTACATGTCACTCAGTTAGGCTAATCCCGTGAAATTTCAAAATATAACTTACGGCTTTGAGGGCGTACGAAAAACTGCTTACCGCCTTCAAAACCCGCTCCATCATTTCCGTACGTTTCACTTTCCTGCGATATGATCTCCACTGTCCATCCTCCAATTATTCATGTCTGTCCATCTCTTGACTTAATCTCTGCGATAAGATCTCGACCGTTCATCCTGCTTCATTACCCTATTCGTCCATCCATTCACAAAATTCCTCGCGATAAGATCTTCATCGTTCATCTGCTTCGTTACCCTGTTAGTTCACCTATTCACCTAAGCCCCTTGTGATAAGATCTCCATTGTCCGTCTTCTATTCGTTGATCAATCCAACAGTCCCTATGCACTACTGCGTCCTTATGTCCTCCTTTCACCAATTTCTATCTCCAACTGCTCTTCCGTTTGAAAACTGATTTAGCTTAGTTTCTTTTCTTACACCTTAGTATAGTTTGATGTCCTTTACCTCTACAACTTATGTAGTAGCATTAGGTTAGTGTTGATTTAGAAATTTTGTTAAGCCTAGTTGTTTATATGGTTAGTTAGCGTATGGTGTGGTTTACCATTACATGTTGTTTTCTTCAATACTACAGTAGAGTAGCTCTCTATTAGGATAGATTTGCTCTTCTTCCATCAAAGAATTAATATTCTTCTGACCCTATAGAATTCTGGCTTGGAATCCCTGGGGTCTCTTTCCAGATGAACAATGAAAATAGGTAGTACCTTCACTTCTACTTGTGCATATAGCACTGTCACCTCCAAGTTTGTACGAACCCTGGGTTGATAACTAAAGTTGGTAGCCCTAGGAGTTGTAGCATTCTTGTTGCAATACCTAGGCTCATCAATTGCTATCATGCAACCCTCCTTAACATCCTCCACAGAACCCCTGTAAAGGTCTTCCATGGCTTCACTTTGTGCATGCGATCTTCTAGAACTAATATATATTTCTCTTTCCTCTTCCTATTAAGAATTAATAATGCCTTGAGATTGTTTTTGTTCAACAATGTGTCTTTCCTCGTCTTCATTTGGCATATTTTGAGGCCAAATAAATGGAGTCTTCAAGAGTGTATATTCATTTCCTGATATTGAGATGATATCACTTTAATCATTGAAAAAATACTCCCACCAAATTGAATCAACACCATCAAAGTAGTCATATGTATCTCTAATACATATTTTTATTTCTCCCAGACTTTCAAAATAATTTTTCTTTCTCTTATGGCTTCATGCATTATTGAGTTCATCAACTTGTTGTAATAATATTATATTTGATGCAAATATTGGATGATCTAGAATGAACTTCAAAAATACTAAACCTGATGAAAACCCCCATTCTGCAACAGTTGAATACTTCTTGCCCAATATAAGTGTTTTGCCATCAATTTTTTTGATAAAAAATTGATGCTAGAAGCTAATGCCATTAAGCTGTTCAATGCATTTATCTTCACCATACGATCCCAAAATAAACCTTCACATGTCAATATTTTCTTCCAGCACATGAAAAACAGGCTTTGGAATGTATGATTTCTTAATATATTCAATTAATGATGGAAGGCTCCCAACATTCTTCCTCCTCAATGTTATGGAAAAACGACTAAACATCTCATCAATATGGTCATGAGTGTGTCCAACAAGAAGGAAACCAACCTTTACCTTTTTAAAAATTCCCAATTGAACAAGCATGTTTAGATATCCAAAAAGAACCTGATTTTTTATTTTCACATCTTGTGTTGTCCAATTGCAGATACAAAACTTCAGGAAGAATACCATACCAATGAGAAAGCACATCATGGATTATAGTTATTGTAATATTTGCATCATTATAAATATTTGGAGCTGTGAAGTAAACCCTTGGCAACATCTTCCCATTAAAGACCATACAACAAACCAAGTGAAACTGAATAAAATTTTCTTCCTGTAATTTTTTTGGTGTGCGGAAAAAATGTGGCAGAAGTTTTTTCTTTGGTCCATACCATAAATTATCAAACAAAAATATTTATTTGGATTATCATAACACTTTTTTCTATGTTTATACATTTTTGTCTTTCACTTTTTTGTTCATTGAGATGCTCTTGAAGTGCTTTGACAATGGAATCTACACATAAAATAAAATAAATTTATTAAAATATATATATTTTCATTGTTGATAACTATCAAATTTATAAAAATAATGTTATGAATGCATACCTCTTTCTTCCCCCGGAAATTTATCTCTTTTTGATTTAAGAGAAGCACATGTACTACAAATCCCCATCCTTGTCTTCTTAGGAATAGAAACATTGTTGAATTTGTTGCTCCATATCCTTGTAAAATATGAATATGTAATAAATTTACCATCTCCTTCAACACCTTCTACATATTCTCTGTATAAGTTGTAGATTTCTCGTCTTGAGAAATTATCTGGAATATCTATTGTGTCCCTTTTTGGTATACAATCTCCATTCTTTCAAAAGAAGTCTTTCATCAATGAAATTGCAATAATTACTGATGGTCCAACCTCTCTTTTATAACGTACTTCTGAATAATATGTAGGGTCTTTTTCTAGTCTTTCTTGGATTCTTGACAAAAGAAAATTACCAACTGAATGCAACATTTGGAAAGCCTTTCTACAGATCAATACATTCCCAATATGATAATCATAACCTACCAGTGTATATTGCATGCAACCCACTAAAAATGAATTTTACATGCTTTTATTCATGGACAAATATTTCTTCCTTTGCTCCAAAGCAAACTTGAAATCCATATGTTTCAAGCAATCCTTTTAACAACATTCACTTGAAATCAAGTCACCGATAGAACATCTACTTGTGAGATATTCTGTCCTAACCCTTGTATAACTAGAATATTTTGGATTGATATGAAGAGGCCTACTCCTACTCCTAGATACAATATTTGCTTGCAACGTCTCCTCATTTCATTGTTATCTGTAGAAACATTTTCATCATCAGGAGGAGGAATATTATATTGACGTAGATATTTTTAAAATTCATCACCACCATTGCTTGGAAAATATTCATTACCATTCTCAGATGAAGGAAATTCTTCACTACTGAAATCCACGCTTTTGAAATCTTGACTCAGACGAAATTCTTCACCATCTTCATCACTACGTTTGAAAACCTCCCTTGGAGGACTCAATTCATCATCACCACGACTACCTTTGAAACACTCATTTAGAGAAAATGCATTATTGACATTTGTGCCTCTAAAATTATCATTTGCAAGAAACTCTTCATCCTCCCATTCATCACTAGTGCTTGCATAATCCTTAGGATTATGACTAAGTGGAAAATATGACTCTCTATTCATAGTCAAATTATCATTTGCACGAAATTCTTCATTTTCCCATTCATCAGTGGTGGTTTCATAATCATTTGGATTAGGAATAAGTGGAAACTTTGAATTTCTATTTAATGGAAATTCTTCATCCTCCCTTGCATCAGTGGTGCTATCGTAATCCTTAGGATTAGGACTAAGTGGAAACTTTGAATCTCTATTTACTGGAAATTCTTCATCATCGCCCTCCCCTTCATCAATGGTTCTCTCATAATCCTTAGGATTAGGAATATGTGGAAACTTTAACTCTCCAAATTTTTCATCCCCTCCTTCATCAGTGATGCTCTCATAATCCTTAGGATTAGGAATATGTGGAAACTTTGACTCTTCAAAATATTCAGCCCCCCTCATCAGTGATGCTCTCATAATCCTTAGGATTAAGGCTATGTGGAAACTTTGACTCTGCAAATTATTCATCAACCCTTTCATCAGTGTTGCTCTCATAATCCTTAGGATTAGGACTATGTGGAAACTTTTACTTTGGAAATTATTCATCCCCCCCTTCATCAGTGGTGCTCTCATAATCCTTAGGGTTAGGAGGAAGTGGAAAATTTGACTTTGAAAATTCTTTATCCTCCCCTTCATAATCCTTAGGATTAGGACTATGTGGAAACTTTGACTTTGCAAATAATTCATCCCCCCCTTCATCAGTGGTACTCTCATAATCCTTATGATTAGAAGGAAGTGGAAACTTTGACACTAGAAATTCTTCATCACCCCCTTCATCAGTTTTGCTCTCATAATCCTTAGGATTAGGACCATGTGGAAACTTTGACTCTAGAAATTCTTCATCCCCCCCTACATTAGTGGTGCTCTCATAATCCTTAGGATTAGGAGGAAGTGGAAAAATTAACTCCCTATTCACAAAAAATTATTTTTGCTGCCCTTCATCAATGCTTCTCTCATCATCCTTAGGATTAAGACCAAGTCGAAAATTTGTCTCTCTATTCATAGTGAAATAATTCCTATTACATTCATCAAAATCAATAGAGTTGGTGCATGACGAAGATGTCGATGACAAAGAAACAAAAACTTCAGAATCTATGACCTTCAACTAGAAGATGTCAAATGATACAAATGCACTCTCTCCCAATGACAATATATAACTTAGAGATAGAAAATTTCCCTCTAAAGTTCCCCCCCTCAAAAATTTTTACCGAAAATTTTCCCTCCAAAGTTTGCCCCCAAAAACTTTCGCTGAAAATTTTCCCTCCAATTTCTTTTTTTAAATATTTCCCTCCAAAATTTTCATCTATAATTTACTTGAAAACATATTACTAAACTTTTGATTTTGAAAAATTTGACCCTAGTTTCTATTCAAAATATTGATAGAAACTCAAAAAAAAGTTCTATTCAAATTATTTAACGTTGAATATGTAACTAAATTATCTTTTATAATTAGTATTTTCTTTTATCCCATAATGATTAAAAACTAAGCTAAAGATATAATATTAACTATACTTTTTTTTAATTTTAAGTTTAATTTCACACTCAAGAAACAATAAATCAATCCCACAATCATCGCTATAAAATAAAGTTTATTGCTTCTATTCATCACATCACATCAAGTCTTATGGGTCTTGTTAAAGAGTTTGGAGCGATTTTGTGAAGGAGCTATGAAGGAGCTACATTGTCATAGATAACACATTCAACGGGAGTTTTACACATTTTAAAGGTTAGTTTTCTTTCTATTTTGGCTACTTACAGATGAATTTGGGGAAATTTTGTGTTTTTACGGGAAAAACCACATAATAAAACTCTTTTCTTTTTTCAAGATTTTTACAGAGATGAAAAGGAAAAAAAAAACCTCAAATTTGTAGGATTTTAGGAGAAAAATTAATAATATTTTTTTTTTTATTTTTATGCTTTTGAAATGAAAAATGGATGTTACTTTTTTTCTAATTTTTTTTTTATTTTCTTTTAATTTCGTTTGGGTAACATTAAAATTCTTGCATGGAAAAAAAAATTGTTCAATTACAAAAAAATACATTTATTTTTTCGGTTATATATGTGTAATTTTTTTTTAATTGAAATTATATTTATTACACTTTATTAATAATATTTTAATTTTTTTTATTCTTATTTTTTTTTTTTTTTTAAATTGATTTTTTTTAATTAAAATATATATTTTTTACAATATTCAAATTTTTAATTTAAATTTAATTTAAAAAAAAACTATTTAGAGTTTCGTTTCTTATATATATATTTATTAATTATATTTTTTTTTAATTATTAAAAAAAAAAATTGAGAAAAAATATTAATTTTCTTTTAGTTTTTTTTCAATTAATAAAAATTATTAAATATTATAAAAAATAAAAATAAAAAATAAATTGGCCTTTGGCCACCGGCCAGGTGCCCGAGTGGGTGGAGGGGCGCTGCGTGCAGCCCCCTCCACCCACTCGGGCCCCCGGCCAGCGGCCAAAGGGCTGCAAGCCAGTTCCCAGTATTGTCCTGCGACCCTTTAGCAGCTGGTCGGGGGCCCAGGCAAGCAAAGGGGGTTGCATGCAGTGCCCCTTTGCCCAGGCCCCTGGGTAGCGGCCAAGGGCCGACTTTTATTTATTTATCTTTTTATAAAATTAAAATTTGAAATTTAAAGATAAAAAAGAAATTAAAATAAAAATAATAAATTTAATTTAGTTTTAATTATAGTTTTTTTATATAATTTCAATATATATATATTAAATTTTTTATATAATGTTTTTAATTTTATATATATATATATATATATATATATATATATATATATATATATATAATTTGTTTATTTTAATAATTTAAAATTTAATATATAATTATATTTTTATAAAAAACTAGATATAAATCATATAAATTTTTAAGTTTATATTTAATAACCTTTTTTAAATATTTTCAAAATTATATAAATAAAATTTGTATATAATAAATTTTTTATAAATTTGTAGATATAAATTTTATAACAAATTTTTAAAATTACATATAACTTAACTTACTTTTATATTTAAATAACAATTATAGTTAATTATTAAGGGGTTTTCGCGGTGCATTATATTAGATATCATCTTTTTTGGATTCAAATGCGTCAAATAAGCCATTCATGTATGACCATTACCATGAGAGGTAGTTGTAACAGACTCATTTTTCATCATTTTTAACAGTCCACTTAGCACTCATTGCATCGGGTGATGCTCACAAGGGTGAAGACGTGGGATTGGAACTAGTGAAATGAATTACATAGTGTCAATCATCACTTATGGGGCTTGCAACCGGTAACCAAGACTTCCCGGGAGGTCACCCATCCCAGAATGACTGACTTGACGCAGTTGAATCCCCAAAAAAAAATGATATCTAACAATTATAGTGTCAATTATTTTATTTTATTTTTTAAAAATCTTAAGTAATATATATGGTTTTTTGATTAACTGATTTACACACAAACACACAGATATATATATATATATATATATATATATATATATATATATATATATATATATATATATATATATATATATATATATATATGTATATATATATATGTATTTGTTTTTCAGGAAGATGGCATCGAGGAAGGTCTGTGTGAATATGTCTAGAATAAAGACAACAATTCCATCATCTAAAGTTGCACATGGACACGCTTTGAAGACTGTCGAACATACCCGAACTGAGAAACATCATAAAATTCGACCAATTGACCCGTCAAGTACACCAAAGATTATTTTTGAATGGATGAATTCACGAGAAATAAATAAAACAAATTTTACATGGCAGCTTAAAGATGTTGAATCTGATGATCGTACACATCTCTATTTATACTATGGTATGATTTACATGGGTGAACTATATGAAGTGATAGGCAGAGTACGAGACATATGTTTGGTGCCGAATTCAAACAATGTTTATATTCCTGCAAAATTTCTGAAGTCGCGTGAAAAGGTTAGATATCGTCTCTCAAAGAACAAGTATGAAACAAATGAAGAATCTACACCATTGTCTAAAGAAATCTCATCCAAAATTTCAAATAACATTGTAAGCATGTTTACTTATATTTATGTGTAATGTATTATTGTAAGAATAATTAAATTTTCTATAAATGATTGATCATTGACATATTGTATTTTCCTTGATAGGATTTTGCTGAGAGTCTTTAAAAAATGCTAGAGGGTATTTATTGTGTGGGGCCATATTTTATGAACGTGATCAACCGTTTCCATATAGACTCAGAACAAGAAAAGAGAATGAAGCAAAAAATAAAGAATCCATGACACTGCAATGGTACATATAGGGGATCAACAAATAATCCATATGTTGGGTCAATCTAACAAACGTAAACATGTTTCTTTTGAAGGTGTCATAGTTGTTGTTAAAGTTGAAGCTCAAAAATATGTTTCCATTAGTGATGAGTAGGATAGAATTGTTGTTGAAAAGGAGGAAAGAAATAAAACACTGAAAATAAAAATGCCCATGGATGTCACTCTTCCACTTGATGACGAGGAGATTATTTATGTAGAAGAAGAGATGTTAACTAGGAAGAAGAAGAAATAAAAAATTGGAGAATATGTTAAAATCATAAGCAAAAATGAAGAACAAAGTGAAAGTTCTGAATTCAGAAAAGAAATCATAACGTCAGGTGTTGATTTAGAGGATGGTGCTATGAAAACAAAACAAAATTCCATTCAGAATCACTTGAGGAAGAATAAATTAATTAATGGTGGCAAAACACTTGAGCTTAATGTCACCCAATTCTATAGATCAGATGAAGGATAATCTCAATATCAAATTAGAAAGGCACATCACCTACATGTCCATAATTTGAAAAAATTGTTCAGGTACAATCAATGTGCACATGTAGTGGATTATGTGGTTCTTGTTGATCCAAACCAATTTCCCAATAAGGAGGCATTTTATAGGACACAATGTTTTGACTACAGATATTATGTAATTGGAGGGAACTATTTAGCAAAGGCGAAAAGACAATTTATCGAGGAATATCCTGGAAACTATATTTTTGAAACAGTGAAATGCATCATTTATGCTCATTTAACAGAAACAGAGGAAAATTTATTGACATGTGATCATAATGCAGATAATGAGTATATAATGTTTATGACTTTCATCCAAAGGGTTAGATTTATTCATAATGAATTTGTAGAAAATGCGGTGGGGATAAGACAAAGGTCAGTTTAATCTTTTGGAAGGAATGTTGTATGGAAACAGGTTATCAAATTGAGGATAGAATCAAATCAAAGGTGGAAAAGTAAATTCATAACTATTCAGAGGTAGAGATAACATTTTCTAGTTGAAATTTAGAACAAGAGAGATATGGGAATTGATTGACGACATTTCGAAATGTGGGAGAATGTTGGTACAAAAAATTAGAAAGTTAAAAATTCTAAACCCAAAATATGTACCAACAGTAAGACATGTCCTAAAATGAAGCAACTTCCAAATGATATGACTATCACACTTTGGAGAATATTGCAAGGAGTGAAATATGACAAACTACTCAAATCAATATTATGTCATGTGAAGTCAGGTAAATTTTCATTGGAGGAAATGTGCTTGGAATTTCAAAAGTAAGTTTGTTGAATTACTTTTACTTTTTCTTGGATTATAATTTTCTTTTAAATATAACATATTGTTGTTGGTATTATTCGTTATACATACCGCTATATTAACAATTTTTACTTTATTTATTTAGTCATAAGATTTATATGAAAATACAAGAACATATGGTTAAAATGTTGAATGAAGAGAGTTGGAATGATGTTGTACTCAACTACCAAAAATCAAGTTCTACAACAACACTTAAAGATTTTTATCTTGCATTCAAAAAGGTATGTTGATTTTTACATTCATTTGAATCATATAAATTTTTATTTTATTTTATTACTTATACTTATGTTTGTTTATTTCATTAAAGATGTTGAATAAGGATTCAAATGGAGTACCGAATACTTTCAAAAACTTCACTGAAAAAAGTTAAGTTAGAAAGGTTGAGAAAGAAACGTCTTAGGAATGTTTAACTTGGTCCTACTCTTACTCATTTCATTTAGAATGTGCTAGTCACTATCCAATATCAAATAATACAAGCTGACTGTGAAGACATTGCAAAACTCATACCTAAAAGGGAATATGCCCTGGTTATTGCAGACATTCCTCAGGGTTTCAATTTCCTAGACATTGGATATGATAGTGAGCCCCACACTTATCAAGCTTTTAATAAAGTGGTTACGAGCTTTCAAGAAGTCACAACCTCACTACTTTCAAGATTTGTGACAATTCATCCAGATACACAATTTGCAATGTTATTAGCAAGCTTCAAGTGAAAATCAAACTCGAGGATGTAGCTTACATGGTAAGACATTTGAATTGTAAGTTTGATTAATGTAATTTTTTTCTTTTATGTGCAAGTCGATTTAACTTTTACTATTTCGTGCTACAGGTAAAAATCAAATCTTATTTCTTCTAGAGATCAGCCAATTACAAGTGATTGTGAGTTCATCCATATTGAATGTTGGGAAAAATATGATAGCTATAAGTCCATTTTTCTGAACTAAGTAGATGGAAATAGTCATAGGCAAGTACTGGTTCATGATGTTGCCGTAAAAAAGTTAACATATGAGGATAAATATGCAAAAGGAGAGATAGTTAACATTTATCAAAAACCACAAACATTGAAAGGAGAGATAGTTAACATTTATCAAAAACCACAAACATTGATTAACTATCTTATAGATTTATGTTCAAATGAAGGAGATTCAGTTTTGGATTTATTTTCAGGTTTAGGTAAGTTTTATTATATAAAATTGAATTTTATTTTTATTTTTATTTTTATGTGTTTGTACTAATTTTCTTACTTATTGTTTTTGTGCTTGATGAATAGGTACAACACTAACATGTCGCCTACAAAAAGGAAGAAATTGCATTACGATTGAAAGAGGCCCACTACAATGTAATTTTATTCAACAAAGAATTAATGCTCTTCAATTTCTTCTTGATGCAATGCAAGAAGTTGGTTTGAGCAAAGGAGATTTTAATGAATCACGTGTGGAAAAAAGGAAAAGAAACCTGAACCACCATTATATGGAATAATTGGAAAATGACACTTTCGGAGATTTGCAAACATGAAAGATCCATTAAAGGAGGAAAATGAGGAAACTCAAGCAGGAAATATTGCGGAAGCAGAAAAAAATGAAGTTGAAGAAGATGATGAACATAGATTATATGATATTGTTGATGACATTTAAGTTATGATTGCAAATCAAACTCAATTTTGAGATATCTCCATTAGTTTTACTTGTAATGTTTTGACTTTGAGATTTTATGAGAAGAATGACCATTTCATTATTGTTGTTATCTGTTCAATATTTTTATTATCTGATTTTCACTTTAATTTTTGGGTGCAACATTTTTTTTGTAAAAGAACCTCTGACTACTATTATTTTTTAACATAAAGTTCATAAAAAAATGCTATTTTTAAAGCTTTTTTTTAGGATTTTCCCATAAAAATAGTTTATTTGACATGTCATTTTTGACAAAAAGTTTGAAAATGTGTATTTTTTTCATTATATTTATATTGAAAATCTGTTTTTTTTTGTCATGTGTTTAAAATTATTATTTAAAATTATTTGATATCCATTGAAATATTAATTAACATTACATAAACATATAGAAAATACTAACTTTAAAATATTGACCCTTTTTTTATTTTTTTATCTACGCGGAAAAATTAAGATTTCATTACAAAAAAAATTGAAAAGAAAAATGAAAACACACAAATACAAAAATACACTTAAAAAAAATCTTACGGGAAGAAGAATGCATTATAAAATTTAAAGAGTTAAAAATCAACCTTATAAAAAAAGGGGTTGATGTTGCATCAACACTTTTCAAAATCAGCATGAAAATCACTAACATCTAAAAAAAAAAAATGCATACTTGATACCTAAGAAAATTTAAAGTGCCAAAAATATGTTAAAAAAAAAAGGTGTATTCTGCATCATCACTTTTCAAAATCGGGTGGTTTTTTGCTACCTAAAAAAAATGGGTATTAGGTCATTTTCTCGTTTGATCGGTAGCTATGTTAAGAGGAGAAACTTGTTATAACCTTATTTTTCACTCGACCATAATGAGAGAAACCCAAGTTAAATTTATTGATTATTGATGTCATTCCCATCTAAATATTTTTTATTATTGATATCGTTCCAATCTAAATATTTAATTGACATTAGTCAGTTAATTGATGTTTTGTATATATTAGATATTAAGTTTACCTCCCCATCAAAATCCCTCTCCATACTTTTCCTTCTGGTTACTTATTAAAAGACATTTAATTCCTCCCACCAAGAAAAAGCTACTTTAGTTTATTAATGATATGTCTCGCACTAAATTATGGTTCTCCCTATAGTTAATGTTTGGTAACCTCTATAACTATACCAAAATCCACGAATCCACCATGCTCTACCCTTTTTTTTTTTTAATGAAAATGGTTTTCAATTTTTCAACATGATAAAAGCATGGGAATAAGAGCCTTACTTAAGAAATGTCGGACTAGGTAGTATCTCCTCAAAACAATTCATTGATTTCATTTAGGTTGGTGTTTAATATATACATGAGGGAGAGACTGTTCATTTCATCTTCCGGTGACTATTCATATTCTCCATTATTTATTTACATCAATTTCAGTTATTCACCCAATCCTGATGATTAGGTGTCAGCATTCCCCCCCTTAATCTGAAGGGATGTTCATGAGTCCAAGCATCATTCTGAATCTTTCAAGCTTTTCTCTTCCAAGCGCTTTGGTGAATATGTCTGCAATTTTCTCATTCATGGAACAATGGTGGAGATGGATTGTTTTGGCCCCAACATGATGTCGAATCAGATGATATTTAGTATTGATGTGCTTCGTTCGATCATGGAACTTTGGGTTCTTGGCCAACTTTATTACAGAGGTATTGTCAATCATGAGTGGAGTTGATTGTACTTGTTTTACCTGCAAATCTTCAAGAATTTTCCTGAGCCACACAATTTCTTTTTTTGCCTCAAATGCGGCCACTTATTCTGCTTCTATTGTGGAATCTGTTGGAACTGATTATTTGTGTGATCTCTAGGAGATAGCTCCTGATCCAAGACTCATAGCATATCCTGAAGTAGATACCTGAGATTCTTTGTCTCCATCGAAGTCTGAATCAGAGTATCCAATCAAGCTGAAGTCGTCCACCTATGTATACTTGATTCCAAAGTCTTGAGTTCCCTTCAAGTACCTTAGAACTCTTTTTGTAGCAGACCAATGTCCCTCACAAGGCTTTTGCATAAACCTGGAGAGGATTCCAACATCAAACAAAATGTCTGGTCTGGTAGTAGTTAGGTAGTTGAGACTTCCTACAAGCTGTCTATACTTTGTTGCATCCTCAAATTCTTTTCCTTCAATAGATGTGAGCTTTAAGTTTTGTTCCATTGGAGTAGTAAGAGGATTGCATTCTGTCATGCCAAACCTATTCAATAGATCTCCAATGTACTTCTTTTGAGAAAGAAATATGGACTTCGGATGTTGAGTTACTTCAATACTAAGATAGTAATGAACATAGCCCAAATCAGTCATTTCAAAACTTTTCCCCAATTCCTTCCTTATGGATGCAATGTAGCTTTCATTGTTCCATGTCATCAAAAGATCATCTACATATACCACAAGATATATAACTATTTTTCCAACTTTCTTGACAAATAAAGTTGCATCATCAAGATCATAATGTTTGAAATTGAGTTTCAGAAGATGCTCAGTTAGTTTTTCATACCAGGCTCGTGGTGCTTGTTTGAGGCCATACAATGATTTCACAAGTTTTCATACTTTATGCTAATGTCCTTTCATAGCAAATCCTTTAGGCTAGGACATAAAAACATTCTCTTTTAGATATCCATTCGAGAAAGCAGTTTTTGCATCCATTTGATGGACTTTCCAACCATTCTGAGCTGCTAGGGCAAAGAGTGTTTGGATGGTAGCCCATTTTGCTATGGGGGAAAAAGTATCCTCATAATCGACCCCTTCCTTCTGTGCAAAACCTTTTTCCACAAGCCTGGCTTTGTGCTTGTCAAGTGAGCCATCAACTTTACACTTGTTCTTGTAGACCCACTTGCAGCCAATTGGTTTGGTTCCTAATGGAGGATCAACTAGCTTCCAATTTCCATTCTTTATGAGGGAATCATACTCCTTTTTCATTGTTTCTTTCCATTCATCATGATAAGTAGCTTCTTTGAAGGAAGTTGGTTCAAAATCTGTAGACAAATTCAATTCACAATCATAAGAATCATCCATATCAACAGGTGAATTAGAATCACCTACATCACCTCCATTTTGCCGGTTTGAATTTCTAGTTCCTGTCTTTCCAACCTGGTCAGGATGAACACTTTCAAGTGTCTTTATCAGCCACTTTAGAGGACCTTTCTTAGATGGCCCAAGCTGCTCTGTTGATTGAGTTGGGATTGAATCAAGATTAACTCTCCCAATTCTATCAATCACATCACTTAAAGCATCATCCATTGTTAGAGATTCATGGGGGGGAGAGAGTTCTTCAGAAGAATATTCCACATGTTGATCTAGTGTAGGAATCCCCCCTTCAAGATGTGGAATCTAATTATCAAATTCTTGAAATGATTTTGCATTTGCGAATCTATCCAAGCGATCAAGTTGCCGCTCAACAACATTGTTAGTTTTGGATGATTCAAGAAAAATTACATCTCTAGATACAACAAACTTTCTATTAACTTCATCATAGAGATGGTATGCTTTGGAGGTGTTTGAATACCCCAAGAAAATACACTTACGACTTCTTGCACCAACTTTGTTTCTATGTACCTTTGGTATCAAGGCATAACAGATGGAACCAAAGACCCTGAGATGCTTTACCGAAGGAACATGCCCATACCACATTTCATATGGAGTCTTGTTTCTAATAGCATTAGATGGAAATTTATTCTTTATATATGAAACACATAGAACAGCATCAGCCCAAAACATTATTTTTACATTTTTGAAGAAGAGCTTGGAACGTACCATATTTAAGATTGTCCTATTCATTCTTTCAGCTACACCATTCTCTTGGGGATTATAAGGGACAGTTGTTTGAAGTTTGATCCCATGTTGGCGAAGATAGTTTTAAAATTCATTTGATGTGTATTGTTTTCCATTATCAGTGCGAATAGACCCAATATGAGATTGTGCATCATTTTCAATCCATTTATGAAAGTTCTTGAATGTTTGAAAAGCATCATATTTGTTTTTCAATAGATATACCCAAGACATTCTGGTGTAGTCATCAATAAATGTCATCATATATTTATTTCCATTTGCAGAAGGAATAGGCATTGGACCATTGCTTTCCTAGAATGCAAGCATCACATTGCTTAAATTTCCTAGGAATTGTAGGCAAACCAGCAACACCATTTTTCTTCAACAAGAGGAGGATGTCATAGTTCACATGTCCAAATCTAGCATGCCATAATAAACTTGATGGAAGTGTACCTTCTTCATAATGAGAATTGTATGAGAAATGTTGTGCACGAGCAGAGGTGCCTTGCAGCTTGAGAAGCCTTTCTTCTTCTATTCCCCTCAAGCTTGCCATCAAACATATTAATGGAGTGACCTTGCTGGCGGATGTGGACCAAGGACAACAAGTTTCTCTTCAGCTGTGGGAGAAATAGAACATGATGCAGAAGAAATTCTGGAAGACCATGCAATTTAAGCTTGATTGTGCCAAGCCCTGATGGCTTGATTTTTGATTGGTTTGCAAAGTATACTGCTCCATCAACATTGTCAGTAAATTCTTCAAAAAAATATTTTCTATAATTCATGTGGCAAGTTTCTCCTAAATCAAGCAACCAATCACTTTTCCAAGAAGCAAGTGAAGCATTAAATAAATCTTCATTTACTCCAATATTACATTGTACCACAACATAGTGAGCGGATTCAGGTGCTTTACCTTTGTCTGTGTCATTAGTTTTACCTTTCTGTTGGTTTCTTTGCTACTCAATTTTGTCCCATGGTAACTTGCATGTAGAGGCATCATGTGATCCATTTCTTTTGCAGTGTATGCAATGAAAATCTGGCTTTTCTCCTTGACAGTGTCTGCCCTCCCTGCCTCTGAAATATTTTCCTCTTCCTCTTTGACCACCTCTTCCTCTGGAAGAATCTTGAGCAGGATTCTTTTCTTTATGAGCAAGGCACACAGCGTCTTCAGAAGATTCAGGAGCTATCTTCTTTCAAAAAGCTTTCTCTCTTTCAGCAAATTTTTTTACAAGATAGTCAAAGGTAATATCTTTGAGATTTCCATTTACTTGCAATGACTAAAGATAATTGGAGTAAGTAGGATAAAGTGCCTTGAGAAAAGTGATAAGAGGAATATCCAATTCAATCTTAGTGGCTTTGATATCATGCATTATAGTTTTTACTTCGGATGCAAGAGCAAGAGGATCATTATTTTGCAATTCAAGGGTGAAGAGTTTAATCATGAGTTGAACAACTTCAAGTGTAGAATGTGAGTCATAGAGTTATTTCAGCTTTTGTAAGGCTTCGAAAGCAGTTGAAAATGGCGAAATGTGGCGACTCACCTGTTCACTTACAGATGCTGCAATTAATGCATAGGCTTTGTTGTTCTTATTTTCCCAAATGGTGAGCTCTCTGTCTGAGGTAGGTTGTTCTAGCTCTTTGTCTTCGTCTCCAACACACACTATTTTCCGCAACTCATTGAAAATGAGGGTGTGTTTTATCATCCTGGACCACTCAGGATAGTTCTCCTTGCCAGTGAGAACTATTCCTGCAATGGATATGATTGAATGCATTGTAAAATCTGAGTGCTGTAAAAATACTTTTGCTAGCAAAAAATGTGCTTTTGCGGAGAAAACTTCTGTTGCTAAAAAAATTGATTCTGATATATGATATATAGAGACAGAGGTATGCAGAATAATTTATCTTCAAAGCTATCTCAATCCAAATTCACAAAAAATATCAAAGATATATGTGAACAAATTATTTTCATCTTCATGGCATCTTCGTAATTATTGTCTATGTTGTCAAAGGAATCTACAAAAAGCTACTAAGACTTATATAAGAAATTCCATAAATGAATCAACTGTTATAGTAATGCACCAAATTAGTCAGTCTACAAAAGTCAATTGGAAGTCTTCAGCATAACCATAACTTCTCTGAAATTGCTCCTATGCAAGATAGCATTCAAGATACCACAGCGTTAACCAATAGCGTGATATATCAAGAGCATCAGCGTTCAAGATACCACAACATTAACCAACCAACAGTGTAATATATCAAGAGCATCAGCGTTCAAGATACCACAGTGTTAACCAACCAACAACGTGATATATCAAACCGAGGTATGGAGGAGGGTCATATCAGAGTAGTGCCACCTGTTTCCACTTCCACCACGTTCACCATGAAGTAGATACGATGGGAATGCGGTATAAGGAGGGCTCTGATGGCCTTCTTCAAGCACGGGGTGGTCCTTCAGGCAGGAGTTATACACGCTATGTAGTAGTGGGAAGTATGGCTATGGGAGTTATACACACTGTGTAGCGGTGGGAGGTATGACTGTGGAGTCGAGAAGCGTATGGAGGCCGAGGCCGAGGTGTGGCAAAATTCGACGTATTTAAAAGCCTTCAATGAATTTAAAAAACGTACTAGCATAGAAGTCAATGCATATTCTACATACCAGTTAATGAAGTTTCAGTCTTCAACCATGTCTCAAATACGTTAGTCTCAAAACAGTTGCACACCGCCATTAACAGTCCTTCAACGGTTATACGCACCCTTCACTACATGCTAGCATAGTTCCAACAATACCACCCGTTCACTGCACCCGTTCAATGCTCCATAATCTTTCATGCAGATATGGAGGCCAACAGCGTGGAGAGAGCAGTGTATGGACTATGTCAGAGGAGCGTGGGAGGTTACAAAAATTGGAAGAAAAAATGCAGGAAAAACTGACAAATTTCTGAAGAAATAACAGAAGGGAGTTACAATGGTAGACTGCAATGCCAAAAATGGAGCTAGCTCTGATACCATGTCAGACCAGGAAGTAACTCCTCAAAACAATTCATTGATTTCATTTAGGTTGGTGTTTATTATATACATGAGGGAAAGATTGTTCATTTAATCTCCCGGCGACTATTCATATTCTCCATTATTTATTTACATGAATTTTAGTTATTCACCCAATCCTGATGATTAGGTGTCAACAAGAAAATTGGTCATAGAAGAGGAAAATTTGACTAATGTTTTTAGATATGTGTGGGGTCACAAAAAATTAAGGTTATTTTAATTTGTTTTTTCAAATATATTTTCATTTTTAACAATTATGTTATATATCTTATAAAATTTAGTATTCAATATACAACTATTAAAAATTAAAAAATATTATTTTTTAATTTTTAAAATATTAAATTTAATATTTATTTTTTTAAAACTTTAATAAATTTCATAAAATCTTATAAAAAATTCAAAAGTAATTAAAATCAATATTTTTACTTAAAACCAAAATCAATATAACCCGCCTTCTATAAATATAAATATTGAATTAAATTTTATGTATGCCAACTTGCTTCAATTTTTTAATTGTGGGTAAAATTTTATTCGTTTCAAACATTTTGCTTCATGTAGAAAATTATTTTAATGCTGGCCTACTTATAAACCTATTTCATAAGATATATTTCTCACCTAAATTTATAAGGCTCAAAATTTTGAGACAAGTGGATTATATGGGCAACTCAAAATATTAGAAGATTATGCGACTATCCTTATGGAATGCATTTTATATAAATGTTAAATGGTTGTAAAATGTTTTATTTGTTTATATAGATATTTCTAAGATTTTTAATATGTATAAAAGATATCGGACTTACAAAAGGCCCTTGTAACTAAATTATGTTATTAAAAGAATATTTTTTTAGGTAAATAAAGTATTTTTATTTTTAATATTTATATTATTTTTTTATTGTTGAAAGTATTTATTTATATGTATTTTTAGTTTTTATTGGTTTTACATAATTTAGCTATCCATTATAGTTTACATAAGATACAGGTATTAAACAACAACTTTGCATATTAGACTTGCTCATTTAAAAATCATGAGATAAGTGTCATATTGTGTCACTAATGTCTATTATAAATTGATGTTTATAGAAGTTTATCTATCATTTAATCAATATAGCCACTCTAATTTAATAATATATTTGTTACATATCTTTTTTGGATGATAATAATATAAAGATTGAAATTCAATATTGAAAAACTTGGTTGTAATACAAAAGTTGGAATGCAACATTGGAGAAGTTCCTAACAATGATGTAAAATGGGAAAAGTTATTTTTTCAACTTTGTTTTTGTGATGATAGAGATACCACAAATGTATCATAAAAAAATGATTACTATGATTTTTCTTTTATATAACATTGCTATTTGGAGTTGAATATAAGAGAATTAATATGTTTTTGCATATTGTTTCTCTAAACTCGTCCCTTGAACCCTATAAAATTATTATCTATAGTTTATTTTTAAATAGCTTTGTTATATAAAATTATAACTATGATTTTATCTATTGTTGCTAAGAATGATTTATGGAAAAGAGCTTTTCTAGAGAGCATCCTATGCAAGAAAATATCCTCCCCATTTTTGATTAACTAAAATTATCCAACAACTAGAAAGACTATCATAAATATAATAAACCTATAAATTCTATTCTTTTTTTAAATATAAAAATATGCAATTCTAAAAATAAATTTTCTAACTATATAATCTTAATTTATTATAAACATATAAAAATTTCAATAAAAAAAAAAACAAAACAAAACAAAACCAACAAAAAAACGCTAAAAATGGTAAAAGACATTTTTATCTTACTCAATTATTTCAATAGTTTTTTATACACAAACATGCAATATAATATAAAGTAAAGTTTTTTATACACAATCATGCAATATAATCACTCAAGAAATAAAGTTAGACCAGACCAAAAAAAACACAAACACAAACATAAATATATTTGAAATACTTAAACATGAATGAATAATATTCCAAATACTAAATACTTCATTTTACACTAAAAGTCGAACATTTGATATGCAAAATTCGAAAGTTTACAGCTCTGGTTTTGAAAGATCCAATCTTGAGATAGCATAAAAGCTTTATAGATGAATTTCTACATATGTAAAACAAAATAACATACCATTGGCAACGTAAGGGATGAAATCTTTACATGAAATTCTCTATTTGTATTTTCTCGGTTCATTTCCGGTGAAGCAATGTTCAATCTTCTGCCAAAACAACCCCTACAATATCTTCAATGCTTATTTTTATTGCTTTCCGGGATCATTGAAACCGTTCATTCTGAGTAACCATTTTCTTAAGTATCGACGAATTAAAACCCTAATATTAATATTAATGTTTAATAAAGTTGTTGCGCGCTACTCGCTGAGGCACAACCGTCCTCAACAAATTATCGTTGACACAGTTGTCATTGATTGCCTCCACGTCTCGAAAGAAATGGTCTCTGCAACACCCAATTCTGAGAACAGTGCGACAACGACCCATCCCTCACTAGCTCCTACTTCCTCCATCGTCATGGACCCTATTCTGTTCGAGGCACCGGACCCACCCGGCTTTTGGAGAACCTCAGACGTCCACCTGGTCACTGACTTGTACCGAACACTGTCAGATATATACGAGCAAGTATGCAAGTGTAATATCGCAAAGTGTTGTGCCTGTTGATCTATAGTAACATGATGAAATGTAGGTACGGTTTCCAATGTGTAATGGGATTTCAATATACATGAGTATACATGGAAGATCGAGTTTGTATAAAGAAAAGGGGTTTGGTACTACACTACTCTCCATGTACTAACATCCATGTACTAACATTGGTGTAAAGGGCTCCAACCGAATGTCACTACTTATAATCCCTGCACGTTTCCTTTTTAGTGATAGTTTAAATTATTAGTCCGTGCCATCTGGCAATGCCCAGGGACTATAATAATCGAAATGCGCTGCTATGACATTAGTTTAAGTTGCTATGTTATTAGTTTAAGCTGATTATTGCGAGAGTAATCAAAGTTTTTAAATGCAACCTTGTTTGCCATCTTATTTGGCCTCTTCCGAGGCGGAAGAGGCTGGACCATAGGTTTGTTCTACTTTTACCTGGTTCATTATTAGTGGCTGTAAGACAATTCATATTAATGCTAACATTAGTTTGCCTACTTTGCCTAGCATTTTAGTTTGAGCATATTGGTTTATTTGCAGGTTGGCAGGTGTAGGTGTGCATGCATAGTGCAGGTGTTCATGGTGTAGGTGTGCATGCAGGTGCAGGTGTTCCTTTCCTCTTTTGCTACCTTTCCTCTTTCTGCTGCCCTCCCTTCTTGGAATCCAAAGGCTCAGTTCCGATTCACGTCAAGTCTAGGCTATTAGCAAGCAGGTTCCAGTACACAGAAGATGGGACACAGAAGAAATAGGAATGAGCAGATCGGCCATCCTACAGCCTTCTTACGAGAAAGGGGCGCACAAACTTACAGAAGTTCCAGTACCTTCGTTACGCCTAACTAAGTTTTCTAGGCTTGCCTTCCTTTCCATTCATGCCAGCGTGATGGACAAATTGATTGGGTAATTAGCAGCATTGTTCTTTCCAGCATCCAGGCAGTGGAACTGACTACCATTGACTATGTATCTCATAGTAACAGCGCAGGGAAGGGCTGACAGTCAGGGAAGGGCTGAGAGTCAGGGAGGTACCATAGTTCACAAGGATGGTGCAGCAGCTAATCTCAGTCTAGCTAATGAAGGACAATCCTACCTTGGGCTTGCCTAACTAAGTTGTCTGGGATTGCTTTCCTTTCCATTCATGTCAGCTTGACAGACAGATTGATTAGGTCATTAGCAGCCTTATTTCCAGCATCCATATCTGCTCTGAGACTCTCTGAATAGGCAATGGAGCTGACTATGTATCTAATAGTAACAACGCAGGGAAGCGCTGGCAGTCAAGGAGGTTAGACTATTAAACAGCCAACAGGGCATCCTTGGCACCATGGGCTGCTTGAGGAGGTGGGCTGGAAGAAGAAATGAACTGGCACTGGAAGAAGCTAGTCTGTGCCGAGATCTAAATGAGGGCAGAAAAAATGAAACCTAAGCGATGGCAAGCTTACCGCGACTGAAAGGAAGGTTCCATACTTCGCAAGGATGGTCCAGCAGCTAATCTCAGTCCAGCTAATGAAGGACAATCCTACCTTGGGCTTGCGTAACTAAGTTCTTTGAGGTTGCCTTCCTTTGCATGCATGCCAGCCTGACGGACAGATTGATTGGTTCATTAGCAGCCTTCTTTCCAGCATCCATATCTGTCCTGAGACTCTCTGAACACGTAGTGGAACTGACTATGTATCTCATAGTAACAACTCAACGAAGGGCTGATAGTCATGGAAGGGCTGACAGTCAGGGAGGTTAGACTGTTAAACAACCAACAAGGCATAGAGCTTAGACAGTTAAACAGCTTAGATGGTTAAACAGCCAAGAGTTTAAACATTTGAGCCAGCAGTTAAGGTAGCAAGAAGAGCAATGGTGTTGAAGAGAGAATATGACATCTGTTTAGGAAGCTATGACATCTATGCTGGTTAACCTGCAAGGCTGATTTGATGGAGGTTAACGTAAGTCAGGGCATTTGTACGTGTTATCTAATAATTATTCATTGTGTACACATTTCATTCTATTCAGCATTATCCATGCAGCATCTGCTACGTGTAAGTTACTTTTGTTGTTATATAATAAAGTTAGAAATGATTTCATGGTTACCTCGCTTCGACTTTTATTTTTGCTTCGGCTCCACTACATTGGTTTATATCAGGTACTATTTATGTTATTACATTATATTGACATATTTTAACCTCTGTAGCATTTGAGTTTTTTACCTATGCTGTGTACGATTTCAGTTTTTGAGCTATGGGAAACTTGTGTTTTTATCAGTAGCGTGGGCTATCCTAACGTTCTTTTTATCTTGGTAGTGGTTTTTTTTTGTCTGTAAACAAATGATTGGTTAGGAAGGGACCTCAAACTGTAGGACCCTCGCAAGTTACGGTTACCATTAGCTCTCGCAAGCACTACATACAATAGTGATGACTATAGAGCCTCTATTGAGGGCTAAATCAGTACTGTTAGATTCTAACCGGCACTTAGGAGCCTGAAAGAGAATATGTATTAGTTTCGGTCCTCGAGGGTACGCTCGGTCATCGGATGACCTCAAGCGCTTCGAGACATGCCCTTGACTTGACTTTGATCAACCTTAATACTGAGATTACGCATTGCCTCGAAGGTCTGGATATTCTTGCTACAGCTCCGCTCGAGTTGGAACTCTTAGCCCGTACATTCTACCATCATAGGCTCGCCGATCCTTTTGTTGGCTGAACGAGGGACATGATTCTTTTTTACATTGATTTAATAATGGAATGCATACATAGAATCAATGCCAATAATTGGTTTAGATATCCTCTTGAATTGCTCTGGTAGGGATATATAATTTTGTCTATATTGTAATCTATATAATATTATTTCTCTGTATTTTATATATTCTTTTTAACATAAATATTAAAATTTTCCAAATACAATATACTATAGTTTTAATCTGGCATTTAACTTAGACTTGTTGTTTGCTAATACAATATAGCATAGCTTTAATCTGGCAATTGAGAGTGGATTTGTCACCATTTGACCGATTTAGATGTCCTCTTGAATAGATTTATTTAGCTCAGAAGAGCAATTTTCTGTTGGATATTTCAGATGTCATTGTTCACACAGATTGACATATTTTACCCTCTGTAGGGTTTGAGGGAATGACTGTGCATGCGGGAGCTATTGTGAACTTTCTCCCAGTACTGAAGTGTCATGAGTCACAAGGGCCAGATGATGTATTTGTAACAACCTCTGTTGAACCCTCGAATCATGAAGGACCCTCTTGCCTGAACTTGGAGATAGAATTGCCTGTTGTACTGCACTTGATGAAGTGCCAACTGGTTACCAACGAGGTGAACCTAGTTCATCCAAGCATTCTACCACACTCAATGCAGGGACTTGCTACCTCGCAACTTCCCTTGCTTAAAAATAAATCATTTTGTTTAAAGACATTGGAACAATTTTTTTTAGCTTAAAGGAAATCTCTAAAAATGAGATGCATGTTGCCATGAGAAGGAGTTTTAATATCACTAGTGATTTACTTTGATAATTGAACAAAAATGTAGAGAAATGTTCATATATCTTGATAATTGAAACACAAAATGTAAAAAAATGTATATAGATAGTAGTTACTAAAGATAAATAAATAGAATAAAATTATTTTGAAGTAGAAAAAGTAGGAAAGCTTTTATTGATAATTTGGATAAGAAGTAATCTTTGTTTATCTTTTTGAAGGTGTAACCTAGAAAAAATACAATATAATATTAATCATTTTGCACTCAATTGCATAACTTCTACTATAAATAGTTTACATCTATCCTAAAACCTAACCACTTAATGGGCCTTTATTAATAAAGCTATATGTACTACCTAGTGGACCTTATTTAATGAGTCAACTTATATTTATTGATTGTACATGCTACAAATCTACTAGAGCTGATATAATGAATATGACCATTACATCTTAATTAGCAACTTATTCCCTTCACTATAAGAATGAGTGTGGAACCCTAACATGACAACTATATATATATAACTCAGTGTAATCTAACTAATTGTTCATGGTTTTTTTAGGGTGTATGATCCATTTATGCATTCAAAAATGCATTTTAAATAACAAAAAATCACAATCTTACTCAAAAATATATTATATTATTTTAAATAAAAACATATTTTATTTATTAATTTTCATAAAATTCTTAAAACATATTTTGACCATTCAGAAAAAACCTAAAAAAATATTATTATACATGAAATTTATATAAAATTCTTTAAATTAGCCCAAAAAAATAAATAAATATTTAATAATAAAAAATATATGTAAATATATAAAGTTATATAATTTGATAATGAATAATAACCCTGTATAAATAAAAAAGTTAAATTTAAAAAAAGCATTAGTGTCAAAAGCGGTAAAAGGTTATATACAACTTACCTCCGTGCATGTTTTAGTCGACTAACTTTGAAATATGTTTTAAGTTTTCTTCTCTACATCGTTATTAGGTTTAGGTGATCACAATCATTGTCTATGACCTCAATGTTCTCAACTACAATGCATCATGCATGAAGTGAATCATAAAAAAATATATATACATAATATTTACGTATAAACATTAAAGGGACAAACTTACATAAAATTACTCATCGATAATCATCAAAGACATTGTCCATTATAACTAAATCCAAATCATATAGTATATCAATTAAAATATAACTCATAATTTTAATGCGATATCATAATTGTGCATGTTATTCAGATCAAACAAGAAATATATCACAATCTTACTCAAAAATCACAATCTTACTCAAAAATATATTATATTATTTTAAATAAAAACATATTTTATTTATTAATTTTCATAAAATTCTTAAAACATATTTTGACCATTCAGGAAAAAACCTAAAAAATATTATTATACATGAAATTTATATAAAATTCTTTAAATTAGCCCAAAAAAATAAATAAATAAATAATAATAAAAAATATATGTAGATATATAAAGTTATATAATTTGATAATGAATAATAACCCTGTATAAATAAAAAAGTTAAATTTAAAAAAAAAAATAGTGTCAAAAGCGGTAAAAGGTTATATACAACTTACCTCCGTGCATGTTTTAGTCGATTAACTTTGAAATATGTTTTAAGTTTTCTTCTCTACATCGTTATTAGGTTTAGGAGATCACAATCATTGTCTATGACCTCAATGTTCTCAACTGCAATGCATCATGCATGAAGTGAATCATAAAAAAATATATATACATAATATTTATGTATAAACATTAAAGGGACAAACTTACATAAAATTACTCATCGATAATCATCAAAGACATTGTCCATTATAACTAAATCCAAATCATATAGTATATCAATTAAAATATAACTCATAATTTTAATGCGATATCATAATTGTGCATGTTATTCAGATCAAACAAGAAATATACCAATTGATCCGCGAATAATTTTTTTTGAAATTGTGATTTTTCATTTTTTTAATTTATTTTTAATATATAAATGGATTTAATAAGTGGATTTCATAAAATTTCATTAAATTTCAAATAAAATAAATTAGAAAATATATCTTAAAATGTTTAAGAAAAAACACCAAATTTTTAATAAAGTGGAAAACTAAAAAAATCTCTTTTGGTTACATTTAGATTGTGTTTAATATAAGTTTAAATAAACAAATAATGAAATAAACTATAAATAAATCCAGTTGGTCCATTATCTAAAAGTAAAAATAGACAAACATGACAATGATATGTTACAAAATTCAACAAATGTATTACTAGTGCAGCCATATAAATTAAATGGCTGGTAAATGCCAATTTACCAATGGGCATTTTAGACAAACCTAACAATAATGTGTTGCAAAAGTCAACAAATATAACTAGTGCAACCATATAAATTAAACCGCTGGTAAATGTGAATAATACTTGGAGAATAAACGTCAAAACACTTCATCTTATATCTCCAAATTAATTATGAACTTTCCATTCTGCAACAATAATTTTATGTTGAAAGTTGGGGCAATCTCCTCACTAGAGTTTCTCATTCGGGCAATGGAGCAAAATAGGCACATCATGATCGACCCCTTCTTCACCCTACTTCCATATTGCAGAATGTTGTCGTTCACAACCTGTAAAATCTCTACCCAAATCGACGGGTACAGTCGCAGAGACTCTAACAGTGTCGCCCCCAACTAGTTCATTCATCTCTTTTAATTCATGCATCGTAAAGGGTGCGTGGTCTAGATCGGTTTTGTCATGCCCCTACACTGGCGGTACTCTTCCAACCGCACTATAGGAGGTGCAGCACCACCGACCACTTTCTTTTCACCAATACTTATGATCGTGGACTACACCTACTTTCTATACTTAGTTTATTTTTCTCTTTTACTAAGTACTTTTATTCATTATAACACAACAGTTAAACATTCATCAACATTAACCATGAAATGCACAATAGTATAACTGGGAGGGGCAACTCCCTGTAATGAGCTTGCCCACAATAATAATATATATGTAAGTTACAATCCTGAGGAAACCCCAGATTTACACTTAGAATATTTTTACATTCACTGGCACAACTCGTTCAGCCAGCTCGTTGGCACGCCCACACGGTCGTCCGAATGACTATGCCCAACTCCTCATTTGCCTCCGCACGTTCACCCAAACGTGTTTTGTTCAACTCGTCCAACTCATCGACCGCTCCCACTGAACGCCCAACTCGCCAAGTCTCCACCGACGAGTTGTTCACCGTGCACCCATTCAAGACTTCACCTGAACCGTCGTTCACTAACTCGGGTCATTCGGGCAGACGCCCTACCATGCCCTCGAACAACTTCCCGAATGACCATTTGAACGGACACCCTACCGCGCCCTCGAACAACCTCGAACAAACCTGCCCGAACGCCCTCCAACAATCCTACATGAACGCCCTAGAATGACCTCATGCACGACACCTTCGAACGACTTTTCTGAACGATGCCCTCGAACGACTTTCTGCACGACTCCTTCAAACGACTTCTCTAAACGACGCCTCGAATGACTTTCTGCATGACGCCTTCGAACGACTCTGTTTCAGCTCAGTGCTTCGACCCTGCACTCATTTGCCTGCACCTTCGCGTGTTTTAGTCTTCTAACCCACTCACTTCACCTTTCACCTTATGACTGTGTGTTTTGCTTGAATGATTCCATGCCTTAGCTCCATGTCAAGCCATCCTACATATATGGCTCTCCCAACGTTAAACCATCATCCTTATGTTGGCCGACCCATCGTTTCATCTCTTGAACGGGTCTGCTCGCCCACCAGCCGACCTAAGTGTGGTGTCCATCGTTTGCCTTTGCCTGCCCATCGACCTGCCGGGACCGCCCATGGCCTATATATCAAACGACCTCCACAACATTTCACACGCATTTCACCCGTTCCTATCTATCTCGTTTGGCTCGCCACACTTTCTCATCGTGCACCCTCGCCCAAACGTGCCTGTAGCTCGAGGTCGTTACATCCTCCTCCACCTGAAGTCATTGTCATCCTCAAAAATCTTCCATCCCAACAACCATCTGTCACCAAGATATCATCCACACAACTGTGTATATGGGTAGTCCAGATGTCCATTACTCAACCATCTCTCATGCCATAGATATGCCACTATTCTGCAAGGAATCATGTGCCGGTACCCCTCATGTCGGTGATTAGTTGGGTAGCTAATCTCTATCAACCTGTGTCATCTCACTCCTAGATGCCTGCTCACAGTGTTTGGAGACTCACTGCCATGAGCAGCTAACAATGAGCCTCATGCTCCCTGATAGTCTAAGATGATGAGGAGGGAGCAGAGCCTGAAGGCTCTCCCTCACATATCAACTCAATCCACCTATCCAGATCCTCCACTTCTATTCTCTGCATGTATGCCTCCCGATCTTCCACCTGGACATTCGGCCTCACATACTCTTCGTCATCGTCATTGTCATCCTCCACTGCCTCTATCCTCTCAGATAGATCCAAGATGCTCTCTGACAATGCCTTGATAACCTGTGACTACTCCATAAGTTTTGTCTCTGCAACAAACAAACGCTTACAGATTTATTCATCTTTGTTTCTCTCCTCCATACTCATCGATGTCAGCTTACGCTCGGCCTTAGTTACTCCCATGGTCAGTACACCAATGGGTACATTCTCTCATCTGTCATAAATGTATAGTTTCCTCATATGGGGAACAATCATTGCATCGAATTCCTTCATGAATTCTATACCCAGTACAACTTCATAGTCATCTATCCGCACCACAGTGAAATCAACTTTCCCTGTCCATTCACCAAGTGTCACATCCACCTTTTTAGCTACACCAATCACAGAATCTGGAGGAGAATTCACTGTCTTCATTTGTGCCTGCACCGATACAAATTTCAGCCCAATCCTTCTCGCAATATCCTCACTCATAAAGTTGTGAGTTGCTCCACTATCCACCATAGTAAGAACATCCACACTCCCAAATTTCATTTCAACATATTCCAATCTATTTCTCTCAGGATCTCTCCTAGAGACTGCTTCCATGGCCACTGTAGCTCCCAATATCTGCATAACCCCTATGGAAGTTTCTTCTTTCTTCACATTGGACTGTGCCATCACAGCCACTTTTGGTCTTGAAGGACAATTCTTCACCGTGTGTGGTTCCTCACATATCCAACACTTCAAGGGTTTCTTCGCCTTCGACTTGTCATTCAATCTTGAAATCTCCTCTTTCGTAGTTTTCTCTTTCAGTTTGTCATACTTTTTCTTCTTCTCATCAAAACCTTCATCAAAGTGTTCTACCAAACGATCCACAGCAACAAAATCCTCCTCAAGTGTCTTAATCTTTTGTCTCTTCACTTCACTCTACACCAAAGGTTTCAGACCTATGGTGAAGTTGAACACCTTGCCCCTTTCCGCCATGTCTGGAAGTTCCAAAACTGCAAATGCAAACTCTCGCTGATATGCCTGCAAACTTCCTGTTTGCTTCATATACTTTATCTTCATCCTTGCATCCCATGTTTCATCCTGTGGACTGAAGTGGGTTTGCAAAGCCTTCTTCATTTCATCCCATGAAGTTATGTCCCCAGCATTGCCATTGGCAATTTGGTCCATCCTTCTTCGCCACCACATCTTAGCATCCTTCGTCAAGAATTGAGCAGCTACTTTCACTTTGGTTTCCTCATTGGATAATCCCAAGCGCTCCAAGTACTGGTCCATGTCCCATAGAAAGTTTCCAAGAGTCTTCGCACTCCTTGTACCATCATAAGAATCCGGCTCTTTGATTTTGACATGAGTCACTCCTCCACCTGAGTTGTGCCTCACAGCCTTCTTCAAAACCGCGATCTCATCTCGAGCTTTGTCAAGAGCTTGCTGCAATTCCAAGATTTTAGCCAAACCTTGATCTCTTGCTTCACCAATCTTCTTGACCTCTTCTTCCATTTGTGTATACTTCCATTCCGTATACTCGTATCGGTCCTTGAGTTCTTCAAGTTCTTCTTTCATCTTCGCATAGCCTTCATGAACCTGCATGTTCTCGACCTTCATCGAAGTCCAATTAGAATCCCATTCCTCCATTCGTTCCAATACCCTGTTCAAGAAAGCTTCACCTGCATTATGACTAAATTCACCTGTCACAACTTGAGGTTCCTCTGCCATCTCTACCATCAGCCTTCTTTGCAATCTTGTATAGACCATAAACTGTCAATCTAAATCACCTTTCAGATTCTTTATCTCGATCACCTCTAATACCACTTGTCACGTTAGTGTAGTGGGATCAGCTTCTCGTCGCAATTCACCAGCCCCTGATACCACCTTTCATGTTAGTGCAGTGGGATTAGCTCCCCGCCGTTCATCAGCTTCGATAGCACCTATCACATCCCTACACTAGCGGTACTCTTCCAACCGCACTATAGGAGGTGCGACACCACCGACCACTTTTTTTCACCAATACTTGCCATCGTGGACTATGCCTACTTTCTATACTCAGTTTATTTTTCTCTTTTACCAAGTACATTTATTCATTATAACACAAGAGTTAAACATTCATTAGCATTAACCATGAAATGCACAATAGTATAACTGGGAGGGGAAACTCCCTGTAATGAGCTTTCCCACAATAATAATATATATATAAGTTACAATCCTGAGGAAACCACATATTTACACTTAGAATATTTTTACACTCACTGGCACAGCTAGTTCAGCTAGCTCGTTGGCACACCCACATGGTCGTCCGAACGACTCTGCCCAACTCCTCGTTTGCCTCCGCACGTTCACCTAAATGCATTTCTTTCAACTCGTCCAACTTGTCGGGCACTCCCACCGAACGCCCAACTTGCCAAGTCTCCACCGGTAAGTCGTCCACCCAACCCATCATTTCATGTCCTGAATGGGTTGGCTCGCCCATCGGCTGACCTAAGTGTGGTGTCCATCGTTTTCCTTCGCCCAGCCATCGGCCCGCCGGGACTGCCCACGGCCTATATATCAAACGACCTCCACAACACTTTGCACACATTTCACCCATTCGTTGTCTATCTTGTTTGGCTCACCCACCCTTTCTCATTATGCGCCCTCACCCAAATGTGTCTGCAGCTCGAGGTCCTTACAGGTTTCATATTAGTGTCACCCCCGAATAGTTTGTTCATCTCTTTTAATTTGTGCATCATAAAGGGTGTGTGATCTAGATCGGTTTCATATTTTCTCCACTCCGCTTCACGATGCCTTTGGGCTCCATCAAAATATTGTCTTCCACACTTAGGTGATGGTGTAGAAGTAAATTTATGAAAATTATTATATAAGTGAATTTAAATTGTAAATAAAATGTCTTTCGGATTAACCATATCATTTCATTAGGATTTGTTGGATGTTTCAAACCAATTAATGTGGTCCATTCTCAGGACAAGGTGAAAAAATCATACAATCTTCATGTATAAATAGCAAGGATGCATCATTGCCCCAGGGTCAGCTCATGAAACTAGCCATTGTAGATTGTTAAGCAAATAAATAGAAATCATGAAAAGTTAAAATGGAATTATTTAATATCCTAAATTTTATTTAAATTATAAGTTGGTTGACATGAGCACAAATAATAATAAGTAGTAGGGGGATATGAATAAGCTCTTAATAAAATAGTTTTTAGGAGATTATATTATTACATCAAAATACAGTTTTAAGGGGTTAAGTATTAATAAAAATAGTTGTTATATAATTAATAATCCAGTTTTTTGCGTTAAACAAAAAATAAAACATGTTATAAATTAACATTTAGGAGAGGATTAAAATAATGTAGAGAATAATCCAAAAATTAATTAGAGGGTTAAGAATGAGAAAGGTGTTTCTAATTAAAACTAAAAGGCTTAGATATAAATTCTTATATAAGAAGTAAAGAGAGGTTAAGAGAAATTAAGAGAAAGGTTCAAATTTTTATATGTTAAAGAAATAATTAGGAGCTTAGTACTTTATTTTAAAGTGGTCAAAGAATGAATCAAAGAGAAGATAAAAATATAAGTTATAAATATATAAAGAAAATGAGTTGAGGGAATTTACTATAATATAAAGTACTAAGTAGCTTGAGAAATTATTATACAAGAATTAACAAGTGGAGAAAAACAAATATATAAAAAGGGGAAAGGAGGGAAAAATATAAAAGGGGGGCAAACGAAACAAGAGGATCATAAGGAGAGGGCTAGAATCCAACTTCTACTCAATTTCCAACCATCATCTCTATTGAGATGATGGTACGCCTCTCAATCTCTATAGCATTCCTAAGCTTCCTATGGTGGAAATGATCAACTCTACCAATGACTTTGGATTCCTCAATACAAACATTATGCTTGGATTTCTCCACATGTTCAGTTACAGCCGAAGAGTGAGAATGATTATGCCTTATGTCTGTAGTGTGCTCATGGATCCTCTGGTTAATTGATCGAACCGTCTCTCCAATATATGGAATACCAAAGGAGCAAGGAACCAGGTAAATGCCTTTCATGTCTTTCAGGTTGATAAGGTCTTAAATCGATCCAAGAGAATTTCTAATAGTCTTTTTATAAAAATTATTATACAAAAAATGTAAATTGGTAATAAAAATGGTTATTATTGTTATATTTTTTTCCTTTTTATTCTTTTATTTTCTATATTTTATTTATTCTATAGTCCCACTTTTCCAAATTATTATTCCTAATAACTAACTATCAATTATTATATATTTTAATTAATAAATATTGAAATAGAATGACATTAAAAATCGTTATTTTAGATATTCATGATTTTAATTTATTCTCAAATAATCTTTCCTTTCCTTTTAATTTGATTTGATTGGTTATTTTATTTTTAGTTTTTTTTTTTTTATTTCATGAAGTCAATTTTCCTAATTTATTATAAACTTATTATATAAATAATTTATAAATTAATGGCTATTTTTAATTAAATATTAAATCATGTTAAATTTATTAGACTTTCTCCAAAGTTTAATTTTTTTAATTAAATACGAGTATGGTTGATTATAATAGCTAGCATTAAGTAGTGAAACCCTCAGACATGCTCTAGGAACTTTCAATCTCACTGCAAAATCACAGATTTGACATCCAATCATCGTTTTACTTGATCCCCATTGGATCTCACGCAGTTGATGAGTGACGTTGGCATGAGGGGAGATGTGAAGCCCTTGAGCTGTGGACTGTTGGAGGCGAGGTCACACGACGGAGGAGTGCGGGCGATCTAGGCAACCGCAGATGAAAAACATGAGGTCATGAGTAAAAATGACTAAGTGTTCGGCTGAATGGAGGTTTATACGACGAGGTGGTCCCGGGTGAGGCGCTCAGCCACAAAGTCGACGTGTAGGAGTATGTTGGAACGCCGAATTGCTGGGTCGTCTGGCAAGCCCAATGTGACCACCAAGGCGGGTGGACAGATATAAATACATGGCGATGGGGAGAGCTTCATCATCATTCATTCGGCAAGTAGTTCGAGCAACCAAGCGAGCAAGACAAAGTGCGCGCTAGTGTTCTGGAATCTTGGCGAAGGTGCAGGTGGACGTAGGGGCGGAAGCATCCTAGCTGCAGGTCGAGGTGATTGTGGGTGGCCGCAGAGCGTGTAGGCCGCAGGGCGCAAACATGAATGACGAATAGGTTGGCGAGTCGTAGCACGAGTCGAGCAACAGGTGGGCGGACGCACACGGGCGCCATGGGTAGGCAGCCATGTTGGCGAACAACGGGTTGTTTGGTGGTGCGAGCGCATGGTGGAAAGATGAGTCGGTGAGGCGAGTTCGATGGGCGTGAATGAGCTGAATAGGAGAGCGTCAGGTGAAGCCAAACAAGGGCGGCGGGTGAACACAAACATTGGGATTGCAGAGTGTGCTGACGAGCGAGTCATGTGGGCATGCCCGGTACATGAAACAGTCACGGTTGGTTGAACGCAGTTGAAGGGTGAGCTGGGTGAGCACGCCCAGGCACGCTGAAATGAAGGTTGAAACGTGCGATGGTGGGCGAGTTGGGTGGATGAGCTCGGGCACAGGCAAACAGTGAATGGTGAAACGAGTTTGGGCGATCACGGTGAGCGTGCTCGAATGAAAGACAAGTGCATGTGACGGGTGAAGGCATTAGTGAACAGGTGAACCGTGCACGAGTGAATGGCGATGGGTGGCATGAATGAAACGACAAGTGTGATGAGCGCACGAGTTGGGTAGCAACTCATGTGACTTTGCCCGGTGGCTGGGCAAGGCTGCATGGCAAGTGTAGGAAGGTGAATTTTATAAGTTTGAGGAGAAACTTGGGGTTCACCTCTGTTTTAAAGCTTATATGTAATTCTGAATATTATCATTTTTAATACAGGTAGACTCATATTTACAGAGAGTTTCCCCTCCCATGATATTTTGTTGTGCATTTAAATGTTAATGGGGATAATATGCTAATGATGTAAAAGTTTCCACTGTGTGTTTAATGAAAGCTTATACTTAACTGTTGGAAAATATTCTAAGTATAGAAGTAAGGCGTAGTCCACCATCATTAGTATTGTTAAAAAGAAAAAGGTCAATGGTGCTGCAAATCCTATAGTGTGGTTGGAAGATTACCACCAGTGTCGGGGCGTGATAGGAGATGGCATGCCCACGAGATGAACATGTGTAATGAGCGACGAAGGGATGGAAAACTTCAGTTAAAGGCGACGAGACGAGTTGCGACGACGAGTGGGAGCGTTCAATTAAACGTGCCCTGGCGAGTGTGCGATAACAAGTTGTGATGAGCTACTAGGAGATTCAAAAAACTGAAAATTAGAAAAACGACTAGGTATGGAAAGGTGCATGCAACGTGTTTATAAGGTGTTGAAAAACCAATGAGTCGGTGGGTTAAAGTGAGGAGTGGCGAGTTGGGTGAACCAACGTGACTCTTGGTATTTTATTAGGGGATTGTATGGTTGGTCTAGGTAGATCGAACCACCTTATCTCTTCGAGGACACGTATATATGGATGATGAATTGGAGTAAGGCATCAACCAATCCAAGTAATTTAAACAAGCATTCAATCAGCAAAGGGAGAAAGTGAGTAAGGAGAGGTGAAAGTGCAAGTGGATTGAGGGTTGAAGCACTAAGCCAAGATAGAAAGGCAAAAAACTGAGTCACAGAGTTTTGGTGGAATTCGGGTGCGGATTAGTCGCAGGTGGGTGACCTTGCTTGCGGGTGAGTTAGCCTGGGCACATCTCTCAGGCGAGCTACAATGGTGAACTGCGGGGTGAGTTGCGGAGTGGGCGAGTTAGGTGCACTGCGAACGGGCAGACTACAACAGGCGAGTTGAGTAGTCAAGCTACAGACAAGTGGATAGACAGTTGGACGAGTTGGAGGTTGGGCGGACTGGTGAGGGCGCTCTGACACGTAGATGAGTTGGGCGACATGGAGGTGGGTGCTCTGCCCGCAGACGAGACGCTAAAAAATGCGGACACTCTTGCACTGTGAACTGCAACCCGCGTGGGCACTCCTAGCTGATAGGTTGTGATGGTAACACAGGTTGAATGATATGCGAATGAACGTGGAGGTTGGGCACTCCTCACTAACGACAAGCTGCTGTGGGCAACCTGAAGGTGGGTGCCTCTACCCGAACGTGCTGCACGACTAAATGAGCAAGGGTACTGCTAAATGGAAGGGCGACCCAGGATGGGCGACCCTAAATAGACAGGCTGAATTGTTGTTTCTGATAGTTTGTCAAGGTGAGCTTGGGGTTCTTGGCAAGGACTAGATTTGTACAGATACTTGTAAAACTATATTATTATTATCATTTGGGTAGACTCTAATCTGGGAGCTTCCCCTCACATTAAAAGAAGTTTTATCCGATGTGCATATATATATTATGATGATGATGAATGTTATTTCTGTTGTGTAAAAATGATGAATGCCTAGTAAATTGCAAAAAAATAACTAAGTGTTGAATGTTAGGCTTAGCCCGTACCCATTAGTATTGGTGAAAATAAATTGGGTAGCAGTGCTGCACTTTCCTATATGCGGTTGAAAGATCACCACCAGGATAGGGATGTGATAAGTGGTATCAGAGTTATTTGGAGGAAGTGATACAACTACAGTTCATGACAGTTGGTATCAAGAAGCCTTGCAGATTGAAGTGAAGACATCGTGACAGTTGATATTGGGTTTTGAAGCTGACGACCATTGAGGCTAAAGTAGGTATTGAAAACTTGACGAACAGGTGAAGATGGTCGAAAGAGCATTTCAGAAGCTTAAAGACATGACAAATTATTGGAAAGATGAAACACATAAATGCTATGAAGCTCTTGTGCAAGAGCGGGAACTCTTAATACACATGGGAGATAAGATAGTAAACATGCGGAAGTAATTGGGTAATATTCTTGGAAGGACTATTGAACTCAATGAACTTGACGAGAAGATATGATAGGGTGCTCTATGACTCCAGGAACTCATGGATGAGTGAGCTCGACTAAGGGAGAAAAGCACCATGACGTAGGCAAAAGTCAAAGGACTTGAGGACGAAATTAAGAGGGACTTTCTTGGTTGAAAGCCCATTGTGATAGAGCAATATGAGCTCGATTACATTGATAGACTTGGGGACTATCACCGAACCATGAACGAAGATGTTCGGAAGATTGGGTCACTTTGGATGGAAGAAGTCAATGTGTGCCAAGTAGGTGGACTTAAGCAGAATGTGATGGAGAAAAATCTTGATGATGCTTAAGCTAAACTAGGATCAAGTTGCTTGGATGAACCGAACAGGGAGCTAAAGTACCTTCAGAAGGAAGTCAAGTCGAAACACAAGTCGAAATACTCTTCTTAGGTCAAATTGTCAAATAAGGTTACAGAGATAAGATGCAAGATCAAGCCTATAGAGGATCGTGATGCCTTGAAGCTGAGTTTTGTGCAGGTAACCGTACATGGAAATAAGTTTGCTACATTGGTGGACATGACGGCTACTCATAGCTTCCTTAGCAAGAAAGAAACAACATCTTTTGGGAAGAAAGCTAAAGTGGGGAGAGAGTCAAGTCCTTTCAAAGCAATGAACTCTACCAAGAAAGTTGTGACAGGTGTTTTGAAGGACACTCAGGTGAGAGTGGGTTCATGATTTGGGAAGTTGGACTTAAGAGTAGTTTAATTGGATGATCGTACTATGGTACTGGGGCAGGATTTCATGAATTCTGCACAATCCATACCAATGGTGGACCATGACATTCTCTTGATTACAGCTGAAGGAAAAAAATATGTTGGTTTCGATGAATATAAGGAGTTTCTTGGGATATAGATCAAGGATGGCTTCTATGACTTTGTATCCAAAGGATACGAATGTGAAACATGATTATGTGGAGCAAAGAGGACTTGGATGTGTGTCTCAAATAATGAAGGAAAGGAAGTTAGTTGACATTGTTTCAAGAGCTAGGAGAAAAGATGAAGGTGGGAAGATAGTTTCACACATCTTGAGACACTTGACATGTGCATCTTCTACGAAGGATCTTCACCATGGAGTTGCATGTGAAGAAAGTTCAAATGCTTCTTCTAAGGCAATGATTAGAAAATATTATGCAAGTAGAGATCCGACAAGTAGAGTGGATTTTTGCAGATATGCCATGGGCATCTATGACTTTCATTTGGAAAAAGACAAGCTTAGGAAGCTTGGTTGTACATGTGAGGAGGATGAAGCCATGAAAAAGTACTTGATGATGCAGTATCAATAAAATACAGGGGTGGATGAGAGTGAGGAAGGGAACTTCCTAGCCCTCCTTTCTCAATAGACAAACCTTGGAGATAGGTGTGTGTAGGTCCTTGATATCTAGAAGGACTGCACCACCCTTACAAGGGGCCTTAGAGATGAGGCTTATTTATTTGACATGTTGATGATGCTTGGATGAATGTGACTATATGACAACACATTGACATTAGCATCATGGACAACATGTTGCAGACGAGATGATGGATTATGTCATGAAACTGAGCATGACTTATTTCACACTTGGATGGATTCTCGATCGAGATGATGTTGTGATGGGATGCTGAGAGAAATGATTGATCATAGCATGAGGTGGTGCATTCTTATGGTTTGGGCTTGATAGTTGGATTGATCACCTGACTAGTTCGAATCATGGGGGTTGATAGTGTACTGAGATGTTCTTGAGTTGGATTGGAGTATCATAGTAGTAGTTCACATGGAGATGATACATGATGAGGTCAGACATGATATATGCTACAACGATGGCATGTACTAGAGTTGGAGGACCAACCTTCCACAGTGAGGCATCATGTGGGTTTGCAACAAAAGTGGATTGATGATCATGGATTGAGGAGACTTCTTGTTTATGGAGACATGAACCTTGGTGGTTTATGCGATGGTAGAGCATAGGTGGGAAACATGGACATTTTTTAAATGTTGGAGCTAGCGACAATTTGTGACGATGGATGATGGTGTTGTCAAGGATGACAACTGTTTGAGTGGGGGAGTATGTCACGCCCACGAGCTGAGAATGTGCGACGATTGATGGAGGGGTGGCAAACTTCGGTTAAAGGTGAAGAGACAAGTTGTGAGGACCAGCGGATGCATTCGGATAAACGCGCACAAGCGAGCGTGCAACAACGAGTTGCAATGACGAGTTGCAATGAGCTACTAGGAGGGTCAAAACACTGAAAATCAGAAAATATACTAAGTATGGAAAGGCATGTGCGATGCCTTTATAAGGTTTCAAAAAATCAACGGGTCGGTTAGCCGACGTGAGGAGTGGTGAGTTGGGTGAATCGACGAGACTCTTCGTATTTTATTAGGTGATTGTATGGTTGACCTGGGTAGGACGACCCACCTTATCATTTGGAGGACACGTATATATGGATGATGAGTTGGAGGAGAAAGCCATCAAGTAATCAAAGAAAGTTCAACAAGCATTGAGAGCTCAAAGGGAGAAAGAAAACAAGGAGAGGCGAAAGTGTAGGCGGACCAAGGGTCGAAGCACTAAGCTCAGATAAAAAGGCCAAAAACTAAGTTACAAAATTTCGGTGGAATTTAGGTGTGGAAGAGGCGTAGGTGGGTGACCCTTCCTGCAGGTGAGTTAGCCTGAGCACGTCTGCCCAATGAGCTGCAGTGGTGAACTACAGGGCGAACTGTGTAGAGGGTGAGTCAGGTGCACTGCGGATGATCGAACTATGACAGGCGAGTCGAGTAGTCAAGTTGTGGACATGCGGGTAGATGGTTGGAGGAGCTGCAAATTGGGCGGACCAGCGAGGGCACTCTGACTCGCGGATGAGTTGGACTCACGGAGGTGGGCGATCTCCTTATAGATGAGCTGCCAAATAGCGCGAGCCCTCTTGCATGGTGAACTATGACCCGCTTGGGTGCTCCTGCCCAATAGGCTGTGATGGTGACACAGGTTGAACGATAGGTGAATAGGCGCAGAGGTTGGTGACACGAAGGGTGGGGGCTCCTACCCAGCGACGAGCTGCGGTGGGTGACCTGCAGGTGGTTGCCTCTGCTTAAACACGCTGCATGAATGAACGAGCAAGGGAACTACTAAACAAAACGGTGACCTTTAACGGACAACACAAATTGTGATTTTTGACAGTTTTTCAAGGTGAACTTGGGGTTCTTGGAAAAGAATGGATTTGTAAAGATACTTGTAAAATTGCATTATTAATATCATTTTGGCATACTCTAAACTGGGAGTTTCCCCTCCCATTACAAGAATCTTTATCCGTTGTGCATATTTATATGATGATGATGATGAATTTTATTTATGTTGTGTAAAAATGATGAATGCTTAGTAAATTGCAGAAAATGACTAAGTGTTGAATGTTAGGTGTATCACGTACTCATTAGTATTGGTGAAAAGAAATTAGGTAGCAGTGCCGCACCTGCCTATGTGCAGTTGAAAGATCATCGATAGGATAGGGGGATGATAGGAGAGATCCCCTCCTACAAAATTGTGGTATCCAATGATAGTAGTAGGCAAGGAGCTAAGGTAAGTAACAACCAATCTTCAAGAGGAGGAAACGAAGCACCAATAATTGGGTCTCAATGGAAAGCCAAGATCCGAGGCCAATGCCTTTTGAGAACTACTAAAAGGCCAACATTTTTCATCCCATGAAATATAATGGAGAGTTACAAGAAATACATGAAGAACCCTGTCTTGATCTATAAATTCATCAGAATTTGGCCCTCATAGAAAGATCTTATAAAGTGGATCCACTTGAAATAACAATCGAAGGATCACATAGATATGAAGCTAGGAGTCAGGGGTTTCTTTAAAATGGTCTTCACCAATTTGGAAGATAAAGCAAGGGTTTTTGAGAACATCTCGTATTTCTTCTATAATGCAGGCCTCTTCATGAGATTATGGGAGGAATTCTACAACGCAAAATGTTATCCTCTACAAAATCCCAAGATGAGGAGGAGATCGAAAGAGGTAACTTCAAACCACTTGGAGTTCAGCAACTAGCCCTTCTAAACTAGAGAGGGATCTATCTAAGGATTTCTCAGTCAATGACTGGAAAAGAAATGGATTTTAGGCTAGATGTAAAAAAATTAGTCAAATTTTTGAACATTTAGGGTTTTTGGGTTGCTGGACTGGGGATGAGAAAAAGAAATTAGGTCAAAGTCTCAAAGGGTTGCAGTAGCAAGCATAAAGAGGAGCAATATAACAGTGTCTTGTGATGAATCTGAGAGTTTGATCAATGTAGTGTAGGGTTTGAAAACCTTAGAAAGTCACAATGAGCATGTATTACCATGAATTAATTAATCTAGAAGAAGAAATACACAAACATGATTTTCCACATAAACAAAGCTTTGAATCTAAAGAATTATACCTATATAACTATAAGGAAAATAATTGAGGAAAGAAAAACATGTTAAGAGATAATAATTCATTCATAATAAACTTATATAGAAGAGAAAGAACACCACAAACTCACTGCACAAGTATTGTTGAAAAATAGTTGCAACTACTCCTTGATTAATTGTATGAAAGCATAAGATACAAGTCCTCTCATCTAAATTCCAACCCTCCTCTCTGAATAAGAAATGATACATATAAACTCAAACAAAACCTTTTCCCCACCTTCAGGGGTCAAATCCCTAAGTGGTGGAACAGTTCCAAGAATCTCTCAACCAACAAGGGAGAGTGAGAAGGTCAAAAACAAACTCTTCTCTTAGACTTTGATTTGAGTTTTGCTTCATTTGAGAGGCCTAATTAACCATAAAAAAATCCTATCATGCATATTTATTCATTATTACATCATCTAGACTTCACACTACTTAAGTTACATCATTATGTTACCTTTGACCAAGTCAGACTAGAAATCTGAGAAATTACAGAGTGGAATTTTTTAATTGAAAAATCAGAAAATTACAAAACTACAACACCCACTTTGAGGCCACTTTTAAGTACCTTTCTAAACTCAAATTTTAAATCTGAGAGACTTTTCAATTAGCCTTTCCTGTTTAGTTTCCTAAACATCTTGAATTTTAAAAATGACCCATAGGAAGGCCTTCAAAAATTGATTCTCCCAAGATATCTACAAAAGCACAATGCGACTGAAAAAGAGGGGTAGAATGTTGATTTTTGACCACTTTTTCTCATTTTTCTCAAAATCTAAACCCTGTCTGGAAAATATGAGGAAATGTGTTTTTAGAGAAGGGCATCATATTTCCAAAAATTCAAGCCACTTGTCATTTGGAGCTATGAGGAAAAAGTGCAGCACCAAGGCGTTGCGTTTTTGGAAGGGTCAAAAGTTTGGGTTCTTCTGGAACAATAGGGCTCAAAGAGGGAGTGATATCTCTCTAACCATATGGATTTTTGAAAAAATTCAAGAGGTATTTGTATATACGGATGCAGTGAAGAAAATCCTCTCTCATTTAGTGGCATTTTAGTTTCCGTTTCTCAGAATCTGTGCCACAAAATAATGACTAAAACATGAAATTAACTTGAAAATATTTTATTTTCTGACATAGGTCTCCAAGAAAGTTTCATATCTCCCAATCTATGATACCTGTGTAGAAACTGAAGGATTTTTTTGTCCCTTGCTACATTATTGACAAAAACCTCTTCAACTTTTGTCAATTTCATCTCCATTTGGTTAGAAACACACTTTGAAGTAAAACTATTCCCTGTGTGCCGCAAATGACCTCTTGATGAGTTTGTGAGGCACTGATCTCTTTGATGTTAGATGGCTCAAACCTTCAAACATGTCCTCCATTATTTTAATTCTTCTTGTAAGTGTGTGGGGCCTATGCTTCCAGGGTGAAATCCTAGCTCACTAGGAGGAAGAATTAGGGCTTAGTTTTAGGAAAACAAGGGATTTGAGACAGTCTTGTAGATGGAGGGGAATGAAGGGGTTAGGGGATCTCTAAATTCTTGGGAAACTTTTATGCAGTAGGGATAGATGTTATCGAGTGTAAGGAGGTTGAATTTCTTGAAAATAGTGAGGGAAAGGTGTGAAAAAGTCCAAAACATAGTCCTAGCCTAGATATTTGTAAAAATGCAGCATTGAGCTAGGGTTTAGGGAAAATGAGGGGAAATGAAGGGAATGGGTATGGGAAATGGTTGGGAGTGGTAGATAAGGTATGTGTGGGGGTTATGGAACATATAAAAAAGGATTTTTTTCACTACAATGAAGCAAAGTAAATTGGAGACCAAAAGCACAGTCAAACCCTAAGAGATGGATTTTCACTGAGTTCCTCAAAATGTAGGATGCATAAGAGGTGCCAGATGTTTATTTACTTGCCAAGGAGATGCTTAAACTTTTGAATTCTAAAATGAAACCCTTTTTATGCTTTGGATGGTCCTTTGTAGATTGAAAGCTAATTTTTGCTTTGTTAGTGGTATGACATCATATGTCCCTTTGAGAAATGATGAGACGAGGTAGTGTACTGCAACATTGTCTTATTTGAAATAGAAAATTACCTTTACGTTTATTTTTCTTTCCCTAAGCTATTAACTCCCTTTATTCGCCGATTCACATGATGGACATGTTTTTGTTTTGACATATGTTATCATGACAACACATGGAGTGAAACCCTAGACCATGACCTAAAATGAGGAATTTAACCATTTCATGACCCAAGACACTTAAATGAAGATATGATACCTCGAAGAAGACAATGACCATGATGAGTGATGAAGACCATGAGTAAGTGAAGGGAGCAGCAGTGACCTAGACACAACAACCAGTGACTAAATTTATTTTGAAACCTAAAGAAATGATAAAATTTTACCTCGATACCATAGCAAACCTTGTAAGAGTATATTTGATCACTGGTGACTGACATTACTGGAATGAACTAACACAAACAACAAAACATTTATGGGTGCCTCGATCTGGGTTCTCTTGTTCTTCTTACCAATAGAATTTTGGGATCCAGAGATTTTGGAAGGGATCGGGAATTCCATTTTTAGATTTGTAAAAATTGTGGACTCCACAAAGAGGGGTAGACACACCTCTTATAATATAATATTCTTTTACATGAATATTGTTGAACCCTCCTAGAATTTATCGAATTGGAGTACCAAGATTAAATATGGAAACAACTGTTGGATTACAAGCATGTCCATTTTTGTTGCCAAAGATGCCATGAATATGGTCATCTCTTCATATATTGCCCTTTGCACTAGTCGACCATCTCGAAACAAGAAGGAAAATCAGACAAGGAAAAATCTCAGGAGGACAAGGAGGGTTTCCAATCAGTGGTCTACAAAAAATGCAACCCAAAAGCTCCAATGCAAACAGGACAAAACAATCAAACAAAGAAACATGCCAATAGTAACAAATTTGAAGCTCTGGCAAGAGAGGAGGAAGGGCCGAGTGAACCGGCCAAATCGACGATCTTGTGGGGAGTTATGTGACCTCTGAGTAGCAAAACTAAACCCAAAAGGAAAACTCTAGGAGAACTCAAAGATCGGGAGGAGGAAGAGGGCACTAAAGATTAAGAGAATATGAAAGTTGACGACATAACAAAACAACTAGGCACAAAGGAAATGATGTTAAAGAAATTACTGCAAGAATGGAAAAATATGGATGAGAGATTTATCCCAGAGTATCAAAAGATGCTATATCTAGAAACATTTCAGAAATTTCAAGCCCAAAGGAATAGGGATCAAATCGAACAATCAGGAGTGACAGGAACCTCGACGAGCAATGACCGAGATCTGAGATCGACCCATAAATTAGGGAAAAGAAAAGGAAAAAAATAAATTGCATGAATAGATCCAGATGGTGGGATATATTCTTGTGAATTCGGGATGGGTGGTATCGATGTTAGCGATATTGAGCCAACATAACAAACCTCAAAAATGAAGATTGTAACATGGAATGAGGGAGGCCTAAATATCTGAGGCAAGAAATGATATCTTAAATTTTTTTTAATTAAATATTAAATCATATTATTTTATTAGACATTCTCCAATGTTTAGATTTTGAACATGAGGCATCTCGACTATTTAACAACATAGTCTAACTTATAGACGAAATGTCCTTTTTCACGACATTTTTTCTGGTTAATTTAAACCAAAATTGGGTGGATATTTTTAAAAACTTGAGTTTAAGTTCTTTAAGATGTATAATTGGAGTGCCCTAATGGGGTTTTTGAGGGTGTTGATTCAATTTATACATTCAAAACTGCATTTTAAATAACAAAAAATTACATTCTTTGCTGAAATTGTTTTGCCCGACTCCGGTAAAAAGGTCTATTTCATCTATATGTTAGAATATGCCCTATTTAACCCTATGATAGATTGGATTTATTCCATCTTTGTCCTTAGGATGAACCACAGTAGATGATTCAAAACCATGCCTCAAAATAGGATTAGAAACAACAAATTTCTTCTTAGCTTGACAATGGGGCCGCATCCCTATAGTATGTTGTGTTTGACCTCTTTCAATTCACAAATTAATGCTCTTTTCTCTTAAATTTTCAACATTCTATTCCTAGTAAATAAATATTCTTTTCTCTTAAATTTGCAACATTTTATTCCTTGTAATTCATTGTGCCAAGAGGGACTCTCCAGCCTAGTATGGAAGAGATGTTGTCTTGCCCTATCCTGATCTAAACATTTTGACTTGGTTAAATTACACAAAAATATAAATATAAATATAATAATTAAAACATCTTTTCCTAGACAAATTACATAAACAAAAAAAAATATTCAAATAAAAAATAAACAATAAGAAAATAATTATAATTAATAATGAAAACAATTTAGATCCATCTTAATTTCAGATCTACCAAGTTTCAAGAGGGATCAAATCTCTTGAGGTGTAAACATCTTATAGATATAAAAGAGATTTTATCCGCCCAAACATTTGGTGGATCTAAAGTTAAGATAATTTAGTTAATGCACAATGGAGTATAATTATAAAATTTCCACCATTTCAACATGATATAATAAAAGCATATTATAAGAAAAAAAATCAATAATTATGATGTTTTAAATTTTGATACTAAACCATTTAAAACCCTTCAATTACATTCATTATTCACATACAATTCCAGTAAATTTGTGCACTTAAATATGTTTATAATTCCATTTCAACAACTCCAGCAAAAGCTCAGTATGAAGTTAAGGTTGAATAAGCACACCCATGATATATGTTCAACAAACCCTTTAATTCATATATCAGTTATTCCAGTAAAATTGTACACTTAAAGATGTTTATGATTCTTGTTCTACAACTCTACTAAACTTTTGCATTCAAATATATCAATATCTATGATTCCAGTGAAAGCTAAGTTTAGTATGGAATTAAGGTTGAATAAGAACAGCCATGATATATGTTCAAACCATTTAATTTATATTTAAGATTGTAAATTAGACTTGCATGCATAAGATAAAATAGTGTAGCTCATTCTTATAAATGGTACCAACATCATCTGTTGATAAAAAGCCTTATATGGATTCTAAAACCAAATTTAAAAGGTTACATGCCACTTTAAAATTAAAGAAAAGGTTTATATGGAATGTATGATATTTTCTTAATCATAAAATCTTACAAGAAAACAAATTAAATTGAAAATAAAATTAATGTTAAACTAATTAAATTGGGGAAGTTTTCACTTAAATGATTAAAAAATTACACATATTCAATTAAGAATAAAACAAAAAATTACACATATTCAATTAAGAATAAAACAAAGAAAGTAAAATTAAAATGAATGATTAAAAAATTACACATATTTAATTAAGAATAAAACAAAGAAAAATAAATTAAAATTGAAATATGAGACAATATTTTATCTCAAAAATTGTTTAATGTAGTCCCTCAAAACACTAGATGTTTCTAGGTTTTGATTGGGTGATTACATTTAATTGTGATTAATCTTGTTGAATTATAACTTAATGAAATGAATGCAATTACAATGAGGAAACCCTTAATTTAAATTAATAACAAAACTCATTTTTAAATCAAGCAATGTAAATGGTTGTAGAATCTACTAAAACTGAAATCATCAATAATAACCACTCTTTCTTCTCATCTTTCTAGGTTTCATTTATAGATTTTCATGTCTTGGAAGTACAAACAACAACTAAAGAGACATCATTCTTGCTTTAGCAAATCATTGTAATGGATTCTTCCTTTGCACCATCTCATTGTTATTGTAATGTGTCCCCTACTAACCCTAGCCCCAACTAAGGATAGGAGGCAGTTACAATGTTGACCGGACCTCCAATGTCTCGCTATGGAGATGTTGTCTAAATTTTTCGATCTCTTAAAAATTATTCAAAATTTAAAACGAATAGCATTGTTGTGTTTGTCTTGTTGAGACCTTTCAAATGATATAAAACTTGATTCAATATGACTCCCAGATCGAAATATATTGCCATTCAAAGATTGGCCTATTATATAGTGTCAGGTCATCTTGACTTTCCATGATGCCCACGTGATGCCTACGTGGTTGTCCCAGTCACATGCCATGTCGTGGCCAAGTGGAAATTTTCAATAGGCTGATACAAGTTCACGTATAACCTTGTTTTTATGGTCCACATGATCCCTCGTATAATGCACATATTTGTTTTAAGAAAGGTATGAGGGTGTGATCCCTACGTGGCCATGTCACCTTGGGAATTATCATATCAGTAGGTTTTCAAATTTGTTCCACATTGAAGCTACTGGGACAACCTTTCAGGACTACGTGGCAGTATACACCTAGTGGTAAGCTTAGCATCCCCCTTAGCTTCAATGGGAAAACATTCACGTCACGCAGTGCTTGACCCCACTAAATGGGCCCCACATGCCTAGTCACCTTGGCAATTAGATCTTGATAGTCCTACCATGCCTTCTATCCAGCATCTCCAGGGTCCGAGGTCCAGGGTGACATCACTAGCCCTAAGGGTTGGGGCACCATCATCTTTCACCATGCCACATAATTATGGGTCCCACCACAAGATCCAATCCATTGTATGCACATTTTTCATGTCATAAGGAATTTGAGGTTTTCCTCCATCGCTTCATAATGCGCATTGAACCAAACCCACTGCCACATCATCCTAGAGATTTTATCTTGGTGGTTTCAAACTATGCCACTACTTGGAACTTCTAGAGGTAATTCTTTCGAGTCCATTCAATGGCCATGAGAGCTTACCCATTAATGGGCCAATTTTCTCCTATCTAAGGACTCGATCACTACACTTGGTCATAGAATAAAGAGAGTTAATTCACTTCCTTCTAAAGTCCTATATTTCAGACTTAAGGATTTACAACCTTGTGCATGGCGGCTTTTAATTCTCATATAAGAACCTTCACCCAGGTCTCTGACACGTATTTTTCAAACATACAACAGTGTATGCAAGAATTTTGGGCTACTCCTCTTGTGCATTTTTGAGACTTGGCCATGGTTGTTAGGCCACTGTATATAAATAGACATACTCTAACTATCTTTCTTGAGCTTAAATGGGAAAATTTCAGCCCCAATGTATATAATCATATAGTTTTTCACATATAAAGGCTACATGTGTGCCTCTTGACTAAATTTCAATCTCAGAGTAAGACAAAAAAACATTGCAATGAATACATTTCACCCATACATTTATACAATTATTAAGATTACAGTCCAGTCTAGGATTAATCACAGGAAAACAATTATTTCCTTAAAAATCATTGTGGAAAGCACTGACATTCCACTTTTATGAATGAAGCCCCAATTTCATATCACAAATAAAACATTCAACTAATGAAAAACATATGTACTTGATATTTTAAACAAATAAGCATAGATATGTACTTATCTTATGTAACACAATGATTTGTTGATTAAGAGTGCGACTTCAACTCTCCACCCAATGTTAGACAATCTATAATCATGTTCTCATGTAGTTATCACCCCTGAGCTAGATTCTGGTGCTTGAGGTGGAGTGCTTTTGAGAGTAAACTGGAAAAGTATTTACAATTGAAATAGCATGTCATAAGGTCCCTCTGCATCCACCAGCTACACAAGTTCCACTTAATCCTTTCAGACTTTTCAAACCATATCTACATCCATGTTAGGATTCCACGGTATAGAGAGTCCCAACTAACTTTTGGGAAAAAGGATTCCACATGAATAGAATGTTTATCAGTGGATAAGATATTGGTGAGTAAAGGGATCACCTCTCTAGGCAGTTCATGAATGATTCAAGCACTCGAGCTTCATCTCTAAGGCAAATCCTAATGGTTCATAAACCTCATAGGTACCTTAATGTCTCTTCCCAATGTAGTAAGTTCATCAATCCATAAGCTTCCAATGGGTTCTTCAACCTTCGGGAAATCCACTACTCTCTATATTATTTCACTCAGCAAGCCTCTTTGAGGGTTCCTCAGCTGATTCACTTTCTCGATAGCTCAATCCTTATGGCATTGATCATTGTTCTTTATCTGTTCACCTCTTCCCTTGGAGTAATTTTCTTGTAGTGTTCACCATTGTTCTATTCTATCGCGTATGTGAGTGATAATGAGTTCAAATTTCTTCACCCATCCCTCCCACTATACATGCATGAGAGAGAAGAGTAATGTATTCTCTACCTCTGTGAAATTCTTTTCATGTCTCTTCAATAGACTAGCCATCTGTCCTTTTTTAGACTCCACATCGTCAACTTCTTGGGACATAGCAACCTATTCTTGTGCTTTTAATTTTTGTCATTTATAGCTTGTTGTTAGGGACAAAAGGCACATCGTCCTGTCCTTATCTTTGTAATTAAATTTATTACACAGTCATCTCATTTAATTTCTTAGACAACCCATGGATGATACAATTAAATTCATCGATTTCTCAACCAATCTCCCTCCCCAAGCATCTGGAATCCATGCCCCTTTCTCTCATCCTTTTTAAATAATTACAATTATTTACAATAAGGAAATATTAACAAGGGATATCACAGTCCCCTCCCCATTTGATGGAACATTTTCCTTGACATTCAATAACCATAAATAGACAACACATGCTTAAAAACCAATCACAACCGATATGGAGCTTTATACATATATATTTTTACATCATTTACAATGTACTTACATTTCTTTCGTTAACAAATAGGAAAGAATATATTGCATGCATATAGTTAACCATTTCCCATGTGGCTTCATTGAGCCCAAAGTGCCTCCACTCAACTTTAAATTGCTTTATTTCTCGATTATAGATTGTGAGTAGCCTCCGATCCAAGATGCATAGGGGCTTTGGTTGGAACCCTCCCACTAGTTCTGGCTATAACGTAGAGAAATCAATTACGTGATTATAATCCTACACATATCCTTTAAGCAATGAAACATGAAAGACATAATGGACTCCTATTGATGGAGGAAAGGTTGGCCTATAGGCCACTTGCCCCATCCTTTTGAGCACTTCAAATGAACCACAAAATGTGGTTCCAACTTGGAAATGACCCAAATTTCAAGGAGCGCTTCTTGGGTTTGACTCACAGGAGAACATGTTCCTCAACTTGGAACTCTTTGTGCACTTTACATTGATCCACATAAATCTTTTTTCTACCTTGTGCCACATTTAAATTCCTTTTGATGGTTTTCATTTCTTTTTCCATTTCTTTCAACATATCAGGCCCAATAAGGACCTTATTCATTAGATCATTCAATTTGATAGGAGTATTAAAACACCTCCCATAAAGTGCTTCAAATGGGATCAATTTCAATGATTAAGGATACACATTGTTGTATGAAAATTATACTTGTGGAGGATATTCCTCCCACCTCCTTGGCTGGGACATTACGAACATTCTTAACATGTCCTCAAGAACTTTGTTTGTCCTTTCTTTTTTCCCATAAGACTGTGGATGTGAAGTTGTGTTGAATGCCAAGTCAATTCCCAATCCTACAGGTAGTTCTCTCCAAAACTTTACAGTGAACTTAGCATCTCTATTTGAGATAATTTTCTTGGGAACTCCATGTAATCTCAAAACTTCTTATATGAAAATTTAATCCACCTCACTAGCTGAATTCATAGACTTAACAAATATGAAGTGAGACACTTTGTTGAAAATGTCAACCACTACTATGTTTTCATCATGTTGTTTAGAATTATTTTCCATCCCTATAATAAAGTCCATGGAAACCACCTCCCACTTCCATTCCACAATGGGAATATGCTGCAATAGACTAGCTGAGTGCTTGCACTCAACTTTTAGTTTTTGACATTCCATGCATTTGGAGATGAAATCAACCACTTCCCTTTTCAAGTCAAGCTAATAGTAAAATTTCTTAATGGCTAATATAATTTTTTTTGACCTGGGTGATCATATTATGCATTAGCATGAAACTCCTTCAATATCAACTTATATAGATTTCCTTCATTTGGAACATAGATTATATTCTTGAATCCAATCATGCCATCTTCTGAGAGTCCATATTCCTTGTCTAGATCATTCCTAGACCCTTGCTAGAATTTCTCCTTTAATTTCTTATAGTTTTCATCATGTTTTCCAACCTCCTTGATCCTTCCTTCAAGAAAATTTCCATAGGAACTTATGGATGATATATGGTTTATTTTCACTCTCCTATTCAGTGGTTTATTTCCATAGGACTAGTGTTGACTTGTGATATTTTGACAAGTTTTGACTGGTATTAGTACTTGATATTTGGCATATATTTCTAGACAAATTATTGATTTGTCAATATTGTTTAAGAATAATTTATTTGAAAATAAAAGTTGTTGGGTTTTCTCCCTAGGTTAGGTTTCCTAGGATAAAAATATTTTCTCTATTATGCATGGTTGTCTTTCTATGATCTTTACTATTTCCACTGCACTTACTATTGATGATTTATGAAGTGTACTTTCCCAATCATATCAATGGCATAAGAATACTATGTAGAAATCATTAGGAGGTAAATACCTAGAAGAAAATTATATCTACTATATATATAGTAGAAAATTTTAACACCTCTCGTCTTTCAAAAAACTAGATAAAGAAATCTAATGCACCACCAACACAAAAGTAGAACCAAAATATCGATAGGTCAACCCCTCTAGATGAAAAAATCTAAATAAACACCCTTATATGAACAACCTAGATCCACCATTACACAACATATGACTTTTACCATTTCTCTACTGTTGTTATTATATATTTTTCTTTGATGTCTCATCATGCATATGAGGAAACAATACCTTGGATAGTTGATTTGCTCTAGGAATTGGGAATCACCTTCTTTCATCCATTGTCTTCTTGTCTAATGCTTCATTGTGTAACAACCCCAATATTTCTTGAAAATTCATGCCACCACATTTTGTTATCTCCTTGATTCAACAAGGGGGAAGATGGTCACCATCCCATGCCCCCTACCACCGTAATATTGTCTCATAAATGATTGTCAACTCATCAATTCTCTCACTAATTATGTTACTAACAGAAAAATATATGAAATGTGATTTCCCTACAACTTATGTCTTAGTAATTTAATTCAATTAGGTTAAGGCTTCCAAGGAACATAAGCAAGAAAGCTTTCCTCATATTATGGATCCATAAGGCAGTCCTTCCTTCAATTATATGAGTTAGTTTCAACTAATGAAATTTAACTACTTAATTAATGTATCATCCAATCATTATTCTTCACACTAACATTTTAGTCATAACTTAACATTAACAGTACAAGGGTAAAATGAGGGATGTTATAGTACGGAGGATGTAGTTAAAAAAATAATAGATGCGACTACTATATATCTAGCTACAATAGATACAATAATTGTTACTAGAATAATGGATGCACACTAATAGGAGGTCTAACCTTGGTTAGACAACCTTCTTTGAGGCAATGATGGGGGATGGAGAGGATGTAGTTGCAAAAACTATATTTTCAATCTTTGTAGGTATATATTTAGTAGATGCAATATTAGTTGTTGCAATAGTGGATGTAGTGATAGAGTGGGTTGAATGATGGAGTGGTGTAGGGTGAATGGTTGTGGGCATGGTGGAAGGGTGTAAAGGAAAATATACTATGTGTTGTAATCGACACACCCCCAATATTTATACAATAGGTGGAAGCACCCTGGGGGGGAATGGGAATGCCAAGTGTTGGGAGGGAACCCAATGGTCAAAATTGCCATGTAATGTGGACTAAATGAGATGGGGGAGCGATGGAATTGGGTGGGTGTAGAAGGGGAAGGATGATCCAGATTTAAACAAGAATGCAACAAATTATGGATATAACCATAAATATAGAGATGCGGCAAAAATAATAGTTCATTTCATTAATGTAAAATACTGAAATATGCCTAGTAACAAAAATGGAAATAAACTAGCTCGGGTGATGGTAGCTTATCCCTGAGAAGAGATGTGGTAGCTACATGCCTCTAAACTACTTTACAATGAGGCTCAAGGGCCTTTTTATTATTGAACAATAAGAGAAAACCGTAAACAACCAAAACCCTAACCAGAGGAGATGTAACACCAAGAGTTTATAGGCCTCGTTGGGGTTAGCTGGACAACCAACTTCCCAGGGTCGTGACTTCGTCATATTATCTCTATTTGACATGCATGATACCCCGTTGGAAGATCTCTCCGAGGACTACGACAGAAAATATGATTTTATCATAAAATCGTTGGAGGTAGATTGTCAAAAAAACTTCGTTTAGGGCCTCAAAATGGCTTTGAAAGTTTAGGAAACTAAAAACTACTAAAAATAGTAAATTGTGCTACAATTAAGGAAACTGAAAAATTGAAAGAAACAATGGTGGGTGTCCAAGTGTAATTGGAGGGTGGCCACCGATATCCACCTGGATCATTCCTCCCCCTTTAGGAATCAATGGTCCCCATTGCGTTGAGTTCCTCCATGAGAAGAGGAAACTTCTGTTGAACTTGGTCCCTGGTGAGCCACTTGCCCTGGTGAAGGAGTTGGCCTACTTTGACAATTCGATACACTTGGATCTTCTGCTGGCAAGTGTGCTTGATCTACATGTCCATGATCCAATTAGTGGCAGCTTGTTCCATGCAATCTAAATTTAAATCTGTTGGTGTGAGATGCTCTACAATGTTGGATGTGTCTAGTAATGGCGGAAAGTATGGCCGAAGGTGGTGCACATTGAACACTAGGTGCAAACCAAGGAATGGGGGAATGTTGAGCTCAAATGCATTGTCTCCCATAGCCTTCGTAATGGTGTAAGGACCATATCAGAGTGGTATGAGTTTCCAATAGGCTCTGGTAGTGTTGCCTTTACAAATCCACCTAGACTTTGTCACCCACCTAAAACTTATGTGGCACCCGATGTTGATCATGTTGATGCTTGTACTTGGCATTTGATTTCTCCAGAATTTCATGAACCTACTGGTGGATATGTTGGATGTGCTGAATGAAGTTGTTTGCCTTATCTATTTTGGACTGGACATGAGTCGAATATGCCTGAGTAGCTACAAATGGCATGCTCACATCACTGTGACATAGTGACTGGAATCCCAAGCCCACCTAAAACGGGTTGTGGCCGGTCAAGTTGTGGAGAGCTCGGTTATAGTTGTGTTGAACATAGGGGAGTCTCTCATCCCATGTGCATGGATGCATTACATTGTACATGCACAAAATGTCTATGATAATCCTATTGACAACCTCTGTCTGGCCATCAGTTTGGGGATGGAAGGTTGTGGACTTAGTGAGTTTGGTGTCTAGCATCAACCAGAGACTGGACCAAAATGTACTGAGGAACCTACTATCCCGATCTGAGATCATAGACTGTGGGATCCCAAAGTGTACCCACACTCATTCAAAGAAGAGTTAAGCAGTGGCTTCTGCTATGATATTCTTCTTGTAGGCCGTTATAATTGCCATCTTCAAGAACCTGTCGATGACCACAAAAACACAGTCATTTCCATGCCTAGTAGAAGGAAGGCCCAACATGTAATCCATGGAGATGGATTCCCAAGGTCAACTAAGGATAGGTAGCAGAGTATAGAGGCATGATTCTTGATGGTCAGTTTGGCAACGATGCAGGAAGTGCAAGATCTGATGTACTTCCCGACATCCTGTCGAAGATCCGGCCAATAGAAATACTTTTGTAATACTGCCACCATTTTCTCAGCCCCAAAATGCCTAGCAGCCTGACTGTAGCATGCTTCCCAAATCATCTTGGCACGCTGGCTTGAAGGAACACAAAGGTGATCCAGGTGGCATAACAACGCATCCTAAAGGTGAAAATATGGAACATGCTGACCCTCCAAGAGTGTCTAGTATGTGTGGCCAAATTTTGGGTCACCTTTGTAAAGAAGCGGCCAATCATATGTCTCACGCCCATAAGAGTTCAGCATGGTGGTTAACACCATGATCGGTAGTTGACTGAGGCAATCTGCAACATTATTGGTGCTGCCTTTCTTATACTTGATATTCAAATGGAATTGTTGTAGGTATGTGGACCACCTCAGATGCTGATCATTCTGCAACTTCCCTTGCATCTGTATGAACTACAAGGGTCGGTGTTCTGTGTGGATGACTCTTTCCTTCCCAAAAATGTAATGCTCCCATTACCGACAGGCATGCACAATGGAATACATATCTTTGTCATAAGTGGGATAATTTCAGACTTTGTCTAAATGTGTCTCACTATGATATGCCATTGGATGCCCATGTTGAGTAAGCACTGCCCCAATAGCATAGTCAGAGGCATCTATCTCGATCTCAAATGGTTGTTGCAAGTCTTGTAATGCGAGCACTGGTGCCGAGCAGAGGTGATGTTTCAACTCTATGAATGCCTGATGTTGAGATTCAAACCAAAAGAATTTTTCTTTCGCTCCTCCCTAGGTGACTTGACTCAAGGGCCAAGTGATATGAGAAAATCCCAACACGAACTTGCAGTAGAAATTGGCAAGACCCAAAAAGTTGCGGAGCTCTGTCAGAGTGGTTAGAGATTTCCAATCTCGAATGACTTGGATCTCCGCTGGATCTACATGCACCCCCCGTTCATCAAGAATGTATCCCAGATACTGAACTTGGGTCATGCCAAAAGTGCATTTCTCCAAATTGGCACATAGCTTATGTTACTGCAATGTTTGGAGAACCTATCGGATGTGGTGGAGGTGCTCTTCCCAACTTTGGCTGAAGATCAGGATGTCATCCAATTATAACACTACAAATGAGTTGGTGAATGGCCGCAAGATGTCATCCATCAGCCTGATGAAGGTTGTCGGAGCATTCGTTAACCTGAAAAGCATAACCAGCCATTCGAAAAGGCCCTCCTTGGCCTTGAAGGTAGTCTTCCACACATCGAAGGATTCGATTGGTACTTGGTGATATCCTGACTTGAAGTCGATCATGATGAAATATTTTCCCCCCTTCAGTTGGCCTAGAGGGTCATCAATTCATGGGATCGGGTACCTATTCCGAACAGTGATCTTGTTCAACGCCTGATAGTCAATACAGAGTCTCCAAGTCCCATCCTTCTTATGTACCAACACGATTGGGCTCACACAGGATGATGAAATCGGTCGGATGTGACCTTTCTACAATATCTCCTGAATCTGCCTCTTGATTTCATCGTTCTCTAGGACAGAGTGCTGATGGATTGGTCCATTGGGCAACGACACACCTGGGGTCAGATCGATGGAGTGCTTGACCTGGAAGTGCAGAGGAACCCCTACATGGAAGGTGAAGATGTCCTCATACTCCTCCATGACCTTTTCCATATGTAGTTGTGTTTTTGGGAAAACTAGTATTCCTAAATAATGCTAGGCCTCTAGGTTTGGAAGCTACACTAGAAATAACGTTTTAAAGAAATTCAATGATTTCTTCTATGTGTAACAGATAAGAGAAATATAATGGAACCAACCTGGAACTTCTACTTAATCCCTTGCTTGCTTTATCTCCCCTTTGACAGATCCAGCATCATCCTCCCAACTTCAATCCTTCTTCACCTCATGAAATAGCAAGATCACTCCAACAATACAATACTCTTTCCTCAATCACAAACTATCAACACTTCCTTGCAATTCACGATATTTCAATCTCTAGATCTCTTAGATGAGTGATCCATTTATAGATGTGTGCAAGGGTGTGAGTCATCCATGGGGTTTGATTAGTGTCATTCCACTTGTTACAATTGGTTCCATTTGGAGATTTCTTAGATCCCTTATTCATCCTTGGGAAAATTCAAAGAGGCAAGTGGCACAGGAGAAGTTTTTAGAAGATTCCATGAGCAACAACCTAGCAAACTATCTTAGAAATTTGTGCATCCTTGCCCATCACACCCTATAGAAGGCCTAATCAGTATGCATCGTACCCTGGCAGTGTACCACTCAGTATGCATCGCACTTTGCCAGTGGAGCAGTCAGTATGATTTAATTTCGGCAATTTCTGGATGGCTTCTCAAATGGAAATTTTGGGGAATGATGTATTCAGATGACTATGTTCCTTTAGGGTATGAGACAACTCTTTTAGGGGTTAAGAGCCCTAATACATCGACATATAAGTTTGGGGTTGATGTGCCCAAATATGTCTGTAACAGTTGCCCCCTAAAGCATGAAGTCGCAAATATTGATGTCGGGTGAAATGCTTTATCATCAGGATCCAAAGTTTCGAATTGGAAGGTGACATACATAAGTTACAATACATCATCATAACATAATTTTCATGATTTAGCTGAGGGAGGCATTCCCATGCTCAGCTTTATAAATTCATTTCATGTACATAGATCAAATAATCGTCTACAGATACAGACTTGTGATTCTTGAGATATAGAGTCATCATCCATGGCTAGGATGACCATCTGTGCAGAGCCTTTGTACATTTGATGTTTTTATATATATCACGGCCCGGATGGATGAAACTAGATCCAGGGTCTTCAAACTCGTTCAATCTTTGCCCGATGTACAAGTCAATCCATGTGAAGAGATGTTCTGAAGTCGAACATGAAAAGACATCACCTGATTACTAGCCAATGATGTAAATTGTTAACAGACGCGAGAGGAATCACCAATAATGATAATGACCCTCAAGGTACTACAGTACAATTCACGTGGTGTGAATATATGATCCGATGTCAAACACCACATAAAATCTTTCGATCAAAGGCCATTGATGTCAACTTGTTGCCATAAGTGAGAAACTTGCCATTGATGTACGCAAGCTTCAAAGAACTGAAAGGGATCTTTCTAAGTCAACTTCTTGGATAATGAGCTGATGTCGACAAGAAGTGACTCATTGTAGGAGGGCCTTGATGTGTCCCATATCTATGACATGAAATGAAGAAAATAATTTCTGGAGGTGAAAATGAACTGATGACACGAGGTTCAGGAATCGTGGTCATGAAAAAATGAAGGTTGGAGGTACTGTAGTGGATGAGACATTAACGAGATGGTGATTTCTCAACTGAATGACTTCTCTCGAACATGTCAGTGACACTGAGATGAATTGGTAGCGTTAACCCCAAAAGATGGATGGTATGAAAGACTAATGGTGAGATGACCTGTGAATGGAATAACCCAACCCAACTCAATAATGGAGATGAAGTGAAAGTGTCATGTTCAAGAGCGACTTGCGACCATAAATTCTTCAAGTTTATTCCCTTTTTCCCCAGTCATTGCTAGCTAGTACCTCTTTATTTTTGTCAAGCTTGAGGAGGATAACATATGCTTGTTCTATAATTCGCCCTTCGGGCAAACCTATCTCTATTTATGTTTTAACGAGTCTAGCGACAATGAAACTCGGTCTTGTCTAGATGGACAAGTTTGTCGCTATTATTTTAACAAGTTTAATGACAAGGATAACTCGATCACATTCATGTTTAGAGAGTTTGAAAAGGAACAAAAAGAAGACTCCATAAGTTATTTTTCATAAGATAATCCCTCAGGTCCGAAAAAGGATAAAATAATATAGGAGGAATGACATTTCCAATACTTTAACGAGCTGGAAAAGACAAGCGCTCGACAATCTTTTCATATTTAATGAGTCTGAAAAGGGTTTAAAGAGGATTCTATTTTTAGGAACGAGTGGTGTCTAGGGTAGCAACTGGTTCCGGTGATTTTGGAACTTCTCAAAACATGTTGATTTCTGTGAAGAGGCTAGCTAATAAGACCACTCATTGAGACCGTTCCTCAAAAAGGGTAAAACAACCAAGTGAAAGCGTATGATCGGGCAAAGAGATGGTGGTGATGAGATGAAAACAACCAAGGCTCAAAAGGCTGATAGAAGGTAATCACAGGGGTTTAAAAATTGAAAATGGGTTCATTTTTAGACAAGTTTGAACCATGGGGAACTATGCTTGGATTCGGTTTCATGTTTACACAAGCCTGAAATGAAGAAGCTATGCCTGATGGTCAACGATGTTCAATTTACTATTTAGCACATCATATTCTTTCATCAGTCATTCAACCTGCTCAAAACTCCATCAAATTGATTAGAAATACATGTATATGGATGAAAAATGAACTAAAACTAACATTTTACTTCAAGTACATGAATAGTAAACATAAAAAGTAGTTTTTACCTTTCACTTTCATCATTTCATTTCAAATTTAGGATTTTGGAGCTTTGGAGCAATTTTCCCCCTCAAATTTCACCAATCGATTTCGGGAGATCTTGTGGACCATTCTCCACGCCATCAGGACCAAGTAGGAGCTATCGTTGATCTCTTCATTTTCATTCCATCTTTTCTTGATTTTGAGCTAGTTTTTCCACCTTTCTGGGCCCCTGGGGTTTAAAGATTTCATTCCCCAATCATTGCACCCAGCTTATATCAAAAGGTGCAATGCATACTGAGCTACCAACAGGCTAGTCAGTGTGCATCTCACCTTGCTCAAAGGCAGGGTGCGATGGGCACAGAAATGTAATTTTATACAATGTTTTTTCATAAAAATTTTACTTGTTTTTGCTCAAAATTGGATCCTAACTCATATATTGTTTGCATTTCAGATATTTGTTGGATCAAGATGGTTGTCACATGGCGTGAACGAGAACATGAAGAGGAGGATATGATTTCTTTACATGACTAGGGCACAGTGGATGCATTAAGAAACTGTGGTTTGCTGAAGTTCTTCTGCATATCCAGCATGAGACAACATATCAGTTTGTTGCAGTATTTTCTCAATGCTTGGGATCCTATTGACCAGGTATTCTAGATTAGAGGTAAATCTATTCCTTTCACGGTCGAGGATATTTATTTTCTGACGGGATTGTTGAGGAGCGGTGCCCCTCTTTCACTATTAGGATTTGCTCGTGGGGGTGAATCTGTGAAAGATTACATTCGTCAGTTTTGCAGGGATGGATCTCAACCCAGTAGAGATGGTAATATTAATATCTGGGATGTCACTAATCGACCTTTGAGGACCATTTTATTTACCTTTTCTAGATTGGCTGGCAATGTGGCCTTACACTTAGCGAATAGATCTTACATGCAGTGTGTCCTAGAATGCCTGGAACCAAAGGCGTTCAATTGGTGTGAGGCGATACTTACTGTCATAAGAGAACAACTGTCCAAGGTAATGAATGGAAGAACCAAGAACTTTGGTTATGGATCCATATTGACTGCTTTTGCTTTGGAAAGAATTCCACTGATGCAACCTCAAAACATTTCACTCGGATTGACAGCACCAAGGGAACCACGGATGCAGAGATGGGTGATTCTTATGGCTAGACATTCCAGCGAGTCATAGATCTCCTTCTCTGATGCCTTTTTCAAGTGGTTCAACTGCCATTATATGGTATTTGCGGAGTATCCATATGTCAGGATGGATTTCCTAGGCGATCTGGACCTGGCATTACCAGTTAGTGAGTAGTGGAGTGCTATATGTAAAATGATTCGACCAGATCTTTGTTTTTCAGTTTTATAATGTTTTTGTGTTTTTGATGTTACCAAGACTAATAAAACTCATATGTGTGTGCAGATATTGGACCAGTGCGACCAGTGGCACGCCCACGGGAAGCATTTGATGCTCCAGCAGGAGAGGCTGTAGGGAGGGCTGTCCTTTGGGATCTGGACATATCGGAGACCCTGGCAGTGCTGCAGGATCAGATCGAGGGCCTCACTCTCGGCATTTAGGATGTTAGGACCGATGAGTTACCTTTGAGGTTACAGTGCCATACTACTGGTGTACTGAGTCGTTGGACTAGGCTCCTGCACATAATAGCACAAGCGATGACATGTTATCACCAACATCATTAGTCTATGATGTTTTTCTGCATTCATTTTGAGTTTCTTGGTCAGATGACTGATTTTGTATTGGACATAAAACATTTTGTAAAAACTATAAACAACTAACTATTTTTTATTTTTGGAGTTTTATTTTGGCTAAGTGATGAAATCCTAATGAAAATGTTGATGTGAAATGCTTTCTTTACAAATGCTGCAAATGTCTATTTAACACATAGTTTGCTAATGAATCAGTCAATGTGTTTAAGTTTCTGGAAATGTGTTGATATTGAATGGAATCAAAATGTCTTTCCAAAATCCTAACTCTTAGGAATATGCGATAAATAGCTAGGTTCCTAACCGAATAAATGCCAGTAAGTTGTAGAATGATGAGTTGTGAATCTAGCCTGACAAGGAGTCGATGTATGCTATGTGAAATGGCATCAGAGAGAAGTTCAATCAACGCGTTATACTCAACGATGTTGTTCATTGATTGTCCAATACATATCCCCCTGAAAGTCACTAACTCGCCGCCTAGAGCAAAAATGGCCCAGGTCGCAGAGGATAGGTTCTGCATACTACGACTAGCTCCGTCGGCATACCCAACAAATGGTTCCAAAAAATTCTAACATCTACAACAAATGTGAAGTGGATTACCTAACCAAAATGACAACTCTATAAAAGAAAACACTCAAAAATGCAATAAAAGCATATGTACAATGAGTTTGCTACACTTAATCAAGCATAGTAACATTTAAGATACAACCCGTTTCGAGGCTGCGACAGTGGAATCCCATCATAATCGACTAGCTCGTAGGCTCCTTTTGCTAATACTCATTTAACAATGTAAGGGCCCGTCCATAATGGTTCGAATTTACCTGCTCCTAATTTGTCAGAGTCCTAATCGTAAAGCAAGACCAAGTCACCTTCTGAGAAGACACGAGGCTTGACATTTTTGTCATATTGCACCTTGATGCATTTCTTATGTGCTTCGTTAGCCAACACAGCATCATGACGAGTTTCATCCAGATGGATTAATTCCAAGAAACGGGCCTCTTCTTCAGAATTTTCGGGAAGCAGATCGATTGTAAACTTGAGGGATGAGATTTCACACTGAATTCGTAAGACTACTTCCAGACCATACACCAACTAGAAGGGCATAAATCCAGTCCCATTTCTCACCGATGTCCTATATGCCCACAGAGCTGAGTACAAGTTTAAATGCCAATTCCGTTTATGGACTCCAATCATTCTCTGCAGCATGCGCTTAAGGACTTTGTTGATTGCCTCAACTTGTCCATTAGCCTGCAGATAATATGGAGTAGAATTATCATGGGACGGCCCTAATTTGGCAGTTAATTCGATCATCATGTGATTGCAAAAAAGTGACCCATGATCTATGACTATAGCCTGTGGTACACCAAATCTAGAAACTATATGATTAAAAAAGAAAAGATCAGTCGTTTCGCCACTGTTGTTCAATGTAGGCATCGCCTCAGCCCATTTTGTAAAATAGTTGACAGTGACTATAATATACCCATGCCCCCCAGCCGAGGTGGGGTTACATGTCAAGAAATCAATGCCCCATTTAGCGAATAGGCCAACAGTAACGACTGGATGCAGTGGTGCAGGTGGTAATCTGGTTTTGCGATCAAAAATCTGACAAGCATGGCAACTTCTGACTGCAATAATGCAATATTTGAATATGGTGGGCCAGAAGTAACCAACTCATAAAAAAATTTTGTGCAGTAGCATAACCAGATAGATGCCCCCCACCAGCACCTGAATGACAATCATTCAAAACTTTTTCGGCCTCCTCATGGGTGAGGCACCTTCATAGAACCATATCGACACCACGATGGTAAAGTGTATCACCAACGATCAGATAGTCTTTGGCTTGGTATCGAGTATGTCACTGTTCAGAGCGAGAGGTGTTAGGCCTAAAAGTTTGGGTCTGGAGATAGACCAGTATATCCCCGTACCATGGATCACTTGACGATATCAGAAACAGAGTCTCATCCACGATTGATGCTTGGGATGTTAAATCGTTGGATGACGAGGGAAGGTCACAAAGTAACTCCACAAAGACGAGAGACTTCTTTGATTTGGTTTTGGTGAATTCCATATCAAACTCCTGCAAAATGGCTATCCATTTGGAATATTTTCCCTCCAGCAATTGATGTGAAAAAATGTATGTCATAGGGTTGCAATTTGATACAATGATAGTTTTGTGAAAGAGTACATAGTGTCAAAATCTCTGTACTGCTTGAATGACTACTAAAGCCAACTTTTCAACATAAGAGTACATGCTTTCTATATCATTAAGATTACGACTTAAATAATATATAGGATGTCCAATTCTATCATGTTGTTGCACTAAAACCATAGTGATGGTTGTATCTGCAGGGGTGAGATACAGGTTGAAGTCTTTTTGATAGTCAGGAGCGTACATTAATGATTCTTTTATCAGGGAATCTTCTAAAGCATCAAAGGAAGCTTGCACAACCTGATCCCAATGGAAGGGTACCCCTTTTTTCAAAATACATGTATAACCTTTAATGAGCTCAACATAATGTGGAATGAACCTCCTTAGAAACTTAGCTTTCCCTTGGAGTCTCTAAATCTAAAGAAAATTTGAAGGTGGAGGCATGTCAAGGATTGCCTGAACCTTAAATGGGTCGAGTCAAATTCTGTCCTTGAGAACTACAAAACCAAGCAATCGACCATAACCAACACAAAACACACATTTGTGTGGATTGAGTCGTATCTTGTATTGTCGGCAACGTAAAAATATGGCTCTCAAATGTTGCTGATGATCAGTCCGTTTTCACGAATGAGCAGGCAGATCATTGAGATATGGTTGAATGATGTGTTTGATGTCATGGAAGGCGTAATTCATTGCCCTCTGAAATGTTGCCCCTGGATTCTTCAAACCGAAAGTTAATTTACAATACGCAAATGCGCCCCACAGACATATAAATGCAGTTTTTGATTGGTTCTGTGGGTGGATATTGATTTGATTGTATCCGGAAAATCCATCCATGAATGAAAAGATTTCACATCCGGCACATTCATCAATAATCTGGCCTATAAAGGGTGTAGGATAGTTGTCCTTTAGACATGCTCGATTTACATCCCTCTAATCGACGCACACTCTAATCGTTCCTTGTTTTTCATCACAGGAACAATATTTGATACCCAATCAGTGAGAGGAACAAGGTAAATGAAGCCAGCACGCAAAATGTTTTCAACCTCTACTTTAATGACAGCATCTTTTTTTGAATGGACAGGTTGAAGCTGTTGTTGTACTAGTTTGACATCTGGATACAACTTTATTTCATGTTCAACAATTCTCGAGTCAATGCCTGGCATTTCTTCATATGACCATGTAAAGACATCTCTAAACTTGTGAAAAAGGGCGCAGTAATTTTCTAGTTTTGATGGAGAACAAGACTCACAAATGTGAATATTCTCTACAATATTAGGTTTGGTCAAAATATTAATGGCGATAGTTTCTTCAATGTTGGACAAATTTCGCTCGGAATCTACTGTATTTACAGAATTTAATAAAAAATAAAAAATTGAAGGATGATTGAGGTCGTTTGAATAATCTTCATTGTCATCTCGAAGGTGGGAACGATGGTGGTAATCTTCCCACGACGTCTCTCCTATCATCATTGATTGGATGATTCCTTCGTCTGTAGAATGTATACGAGACCAAGGATTAGAAGAGGTACCATATTCTAAAGACCTATCTACCCAAACACTCGTCGAGTGTTGATTCGGGTTTGCCGCCCAAGCCCAGAAAATTGATTGCTACAAAGATTCGATGGGGCTTGGTGGCAATGCCTCGCGATGATCCTCACTATCAAAATAGTCAGAACTCTTCTTAAACTTAGATGATGTAGAAGAGATCATTTGACAGGTTTCCACTATGGCCACTTCCGCGAAACCAGATGGAGGCAGGAGGGAAAAAGTACCCATTAAGGAAGGGTCTTTTAGGAGACCTACTCCAACATTTTGAAGTGATTGTTAACTTCCATGGATCAATGAAATGCTTCTAGTATCTTGTGAACTGTTAGAAAAAAAGGCTATTTGGTCAACGATTGTGTTTCCACCTTGGAAGGGAAATGCAATATTTCTAAAATATGTAGACACAACGGCAGTCATAGCATAAATCCAGGTCCTTCCTAGTAAAATATTGTAATCAAGGTTTCCATCAATGACCTCGACTTCAATTTCTACTGTCTTGTCCCCTAGTTCAACTTGCAAGTTACTTAAAATCCCATATGGAGTGTATGTTCTTCCATCGAATGCTTTTAATGTTGTTGGTGATCGTGACAAGGGTTGTGAACCAAGAGCTTTCCAGCAACTAATTGACATAATACAGGTAGATTCCCCCTCATCAATGATGGTTCGATGAAATTTTTTATTGAGGGCTTTTACCTGTATAAGGAAAGCGAGTTGGGCCAGTAACTGAGGCGTATATCCTTTATTATTAAATGCCACAAGATTGGAATCCGTTGGATAGATCCCACCTATTGTTGATAACAAAGCTTGCTTTTGGGAGGGAAAATTTTGCAATACCTCAAGTGTCGACATAGCGGATGGAGATTGAGCCAGATCTTCTACTATATTACAATTCTGAGCAGCTCGAGCACGAGGATTAAGTTTTGATTGATGTACGACTCCCTTTGGTGGCTTTATAGTTAATTCAAGAATAATGGGTGGAACAACTTCTGGCGAAGTCGTTGTCGAACCACTAGGTTGATCCGTAGCCTGGTTGTTTGACGACGATGGATTCCCATAATATTTATTCCTTGTCGATACCAAAGCATCATTTTTCTTGTTTGAGATGGATAACATTAGCACTTGGGATGTGGAAGTGTTATCGATAGCAACCAGATTAGTTTATGTGTTTGGAAACGGATCAGTCAACACCGCTGAGGTATTCGAAGCCTTCAAAAGTTTTGAAACCTCAGATCGATGTGGACAATCTCTTGTAAAATTCTCCTCATTACAGATCAAACATGGATAATGAGGAGGTTTCTTTGCTGCAGTAAGGTTTTCAGATGATTTTTCAGGAGTGGAATTCTCCTGTTTCTTCTTGTTATTTTTCCCTTTCCTCTTGCCCCCTGGTTGCTTTGGATTTTTGCTTTTGTCAGATGAAACAACATTAATCTCCGAGGCAAGAGGTTTGTCATTTGTATTCCGACTAGAAACAGCAAGAGCTTGACCAGATGGACCTCTTGCGGTTTGCGTGCTTGAGGCACCAATCACACCATCACCGACATGAGAGTCCCTATTCGATTTAGGAGGAGGTGGACTGGAAAAAGCTGGTCTAGGAGCATCATGAATTTTTTCGTAGAGTGTGCCAGATTGAGTATAGAAATCCAAATATTGGGCACGAGCAATGACTTGCTCTTTAGTGACATCTCCTCCTTTCGCCACGTCCTCAGTGATAGATGGAAATAAGGACTTAATAAACCACTCAGCTAAAATTTGATCAGGAACATACGTCTTTACCATTCAATGATGACACTGCCACTCATGAATATGATCAGATATGTGAGTGGACGTGGTCTGTTTAAAATTGGTAAGGAGTTCTGTTCCCATTTCGTACCTAATGGGTAACTGAAAGTGGGTTAGAAAAGTAGTGGCAAGGATGCCGAAGTTATCAAACGAAGCTCTAGGCAATTCAATATACCATTTTGCTACTGGACTAGTGAGCGTTCTCTGAAAAATGCAAAGCCTAATTGAATCATCATTCAAGGTGTTAGATGAGCACCACAAATGAAAAGTCATTACGTGATTCGATGGATCTTCACCTGGATTTCCATTGAACTTAGGAATATCAGAGGGAAGTTTATGAGGAATCATTGGCCACCAAGGGGCATATGTAATTGGATCATTCATCAGCCGGTTCAAATCTGGTAATTCTAGAGTTGCTACAAAAGGCAACTGCTGATTCAGGTTAGGTGGAGCATACCCAAGATAAGATGGAATCGCCTGAGCAATAGGTCTTTCCATACCGGCATAATGTATCTGATGTTGGTAACTTTGATAAGGTTGTTGGACATAACCAATATAGTGTGGTTGTTGATAACCATTTGGAAAATGCGGTTGTCCATAACCCACAAAGCCTTGTTGCTCAAGTCCTCGGTAGGGTTGATATTGACCAAATCTAGTTTGACCTTCTAAACCAAGCCAAAACTGAGGTTGGGTTTGCTGGAATTGTGGTTGTTGGTATTGTGCCAGCCACATTTTTGGACCATTTTCTGTTGCCCAATACCGCAGGATTGACCAAGTTGCGGATTGACAATACTCGTTTGTGCCTAAGTCGTTCCAGATAAGGAAGCACTAACCTGAGGTTACGGCTGAGCCGTAGAGATAAGCAGTTGTTGTATCACACCCTGAGAGACTTGAGCCTTCTGCGAAGAAGAAGGAGTAGGTTGAGGTTGAGACACAACAGGCTGTGCCTGTGCTTGCGACACAGTCATAATAGCAGGTGTAGTGGGAATATTTGACACAGCTTGGATCGGTTGTGTTGGATATACAACCCTTTGTTGTTGTGGTAGTATTGGTATCCAACCACTAGATGTAATTCTAGTTTGACCTGAATTTTGTTGGAAACTCTCATATGGTTGTTCCCCAGGAGGAAACAGTGAAAAGGCATACTGCCCTCCATATGGCAGCAATCCAGTGTTTAAAGGATATATCGGTCTTTGAAAATTGGTTTTCCCAAATTGATACTGGCATGCAGGATCAAATTGCTGAGTTTCTACATAAGAAATACCAGATGGGACTCCGGATGAATAAATAGGAGCAGACCATGGTGCCGAAGCAGCCCCTGAGTGGACTCCAGTTAGTGATTGATAACCAGCTAGAACAGATGGTATACCCGCAAACATTGCAAGAATAGCAGCAGGGGGTTCTGCTGCAGCTACATCAAATGACACATTCCTAGATGTTGATGGTTGCTTAGACATGTTTAATCTATACAAAAGATATCCAAGTGATTCGACAATAACTTGCGATGAAGGAGGATTAAAAGAACCAAACTCAGCAGTAGAAGGACAAAAATGAATCCCAGTTCCAAAATGTAACGGGGTACTAGATGGGGGATCCTCTATGATCTCCTCTATAGCAATTAGACCAGGTGGAAGAGGTAGACCGTCAGGTCCGTAAAAGATTTCTACAGCCGAAGAAGGTATAGTTTCTGCAGTGATAGATACTAGAGGGGTGACACCTTCTGAATTCTAAAACTCAACGTCCAAATTTTCAGGTAAATGAACTTTAGTCTCAAAGGGAGGTTCTTGAACAACTACTGGTTGAAATGTAGCCTCGGTTTGAACTGAAATGGGTTCTGGATCAACTCTAGATGGAATTGTTTCAGGTAGAGAAGTGTCTACCGTTACACTAGGATCAGTTCTAATGTCCTCTTGTAACTGCGGAACTTCTTCTCTAAAGGCAGATGTACCAGAGACAATCGGAGTAACTGTAGTCTCTGATGATGTTTAAACAAAAGTTTCAAATAAACCAGATGAATTGGACTCAGTTAAACGAGACCGTTTTGCTTGGATTGGCTTCGATTCTGAAGTCAAAGGCAGTGGACTCGCTAGTCTCCGCGAACGAGGGGGTTTTGATTGACTTTCTTCCACAATTGTGGATTACTTGATCAACTCAAAATTAAGGGGAAAAAGATGTTATTCTGAATTCAATTAATTTTAATGACGCTTGGACACAACTTTGCTTTCTTAGTTTTTAAGAGTCGAGAAAAAGCTAAACATGACTCTAGTCTCCTTCGATTTTTAATGAGCCTAAAAGGACAAGTGCTAAGATGGAACTTTTCTTTTAAAGAGTCGAAAAGGAATGAAAGTGACTACTCTGGAGAATCTAGACGGAGGGATTACCAAACCAATCACAAAACTGCAATATACACCTTAGTGATAAATTAAAGAGAAATTACCAAGGACTTATGTACGGCAGTCAATCTTCCTGAATGCTATGTTTAGTGCATTGCGATCAATAAGGTGGCAGACTCAGTTTCCTACAGATAAAGGATTTAAGCCTATTGTGGTCTCCCAATATATATGCGATGGTACAGGGAGCACAAGTCCGTGCTAGCACTTGTCGTATCAAGGAGGAGGAATCACCCAACCTTCAATGAAAATGATAGCCAATAGTTTTAACGACACTGGAACATGTCTCTAGCCTAGACCTCTAGATATGTTGCGTTAAGTTCCAAAGCATTGTTAGGTTCATTGAAATTTATTTTAAAGTTGATCTTGTTTAGAGTTTGCCTTTCAATGGTTCACCACATAATGATGATTTGAAATTCCTAATATGCAATCTACAATGATAAACAATCTTGTTTATTTTGAGCAATGAAAATCCTAGCTACTAGGGAGAGAAAATAACAGTGCTTTTAAACAAAGAGCAAAGAGCACACACTAGTGCGTTTCCCTAAATCATATTTTCACACACAAACCAAAAAATGCAAAATTCAAATGCATGTATTTTTTTTCGTTCTCCTTAATGTAAAAATTTCCAAAAAGGAAAACTAAATGCAGCAAAGATCTGAAATATTTCACTCAAAATGACATTTTCGACAATTTCTTCTTCAAAAGAGAAAGGAAGAATCAATGACACTTTTCAATTTTGAATAAAAGAATGCTTTTGACACTTCGAATATAAACAAATCAAATCAAATCAAATACATGAAGACAAGTTCAATCGATTATCAAGGGAAGGAAGAATTCCCAACACTTCACTTTTCGACACCAAACGACAATTACGACACTTTTTGTATCAAAGCGACAAATTGATTTAAACAACTTTTCGACAAGGATTGTAAATGATGAACAAATACACAAAAACATTAACTAATCCTAATCTAATTGAGGCTGATCTACTTGATGCAAGTAAGGTTCAGTAAGGAGGCACTCTTCATATGCATCAAAACAACTAAACAAAACTGAAAACAAGGTCAAAAACCCTCAATTTCTAGAATGGAAAAAGAATTCAGCCAGTCATCGTACCTAGGCTTCACAGAAATAGGGATTCATCGCACTTACTACACTCGGGAGGTGCGATGCATACTGAGTTACAATGGAAGATAGTGTGATGGTCTAGGGAAAGCAACTGAAATGGGTTTTGGCTCAAATATGCAGCTGTTTTCAATGAGTTAAGCTGAGTGTTGATGAGAAATAAAGAGCAAAGTATGAACGAATGTCTTGAGAGGTTACTGATCTACCAAAAGGGTATCTAGATGTGCTTGCAAGTCAAATGTTTAATTCATAAACTAAACCAGAGATTGACTGAAGCAGCATTCATCTACTATGCAATTGCAGAGCAAGAGTAGTTCGAAGGCTATCTGGCCGACTTTAGACTCTGTCTATAGTTTATAAAATGAACAATAACAACAAACAAACATCTGTTTGCTCCCCAGTGGAGTCGCCAATTTGTTTCTGGGAAAACTAGTATTCCTAAAGAATGCTAACCCTCTAGGTTTGGCAGCTACCCTAGAAACAACAGTTTAAAGCAATTCAATGATTTCTTCTATGTGTAATAGATAGGAGAAAGATAATGGAACCAACCTGGAACTTTCGCTTAATCCCTTGCTTGCTCTCTCTCCCCTTTGACAGACCCAACATCATCCTCCTAGCTTCAATCCTTCTTCACCTCATGAAATAGCAAGATCACTCCAACAATACAATACTCTTTCCTCAATCACAAACTATCAGCACTTCCTTGCAATTCACAATATTCCAGCCTCTAGATCTCTTAGATTAGGGATCCATTTATAGATGTGTGCAAGGGTGTGAGTCATCCATGGGGTTTGATTAGTGTCATTCCACTTGTTACAATTGGTTCCATTTGGATATTTCTTAGATCCCTTATTCATCCTTGGGCGAATTCAGAGAGGCAAGTGTTAGGCCCCTATACTACTAGTATAACCCCTTATTGTTATTAGTATAACCCACTTATTATATTCATGTACCCATGTAGTGCCCATATTGTTACTGTTGTGCCACATAGAAGCCCACTATTGTTATTATTGTGCCCTTACATTATTATTGTTATGTCGGCTCTGATTATGTTATGACCCCTTAGACTCCTATATATAGAAAGGAGGTCTTTTCATTTGTATCATCCAAGAATTTATCATTTATGTAATGTAAAGGAGGTTTCCCCCTCGAAGAGGCTGAATTCTAAGGTGTGGATCTCCCTTTTCTATCTTTTTGTGAGCTGGTTTCATAACATTTGGTATCAGAGCTTTGGATTCTAGTGTTTCGCTGCTCTAAACAAGTCATCGTAGAACTTTCACTATAACTTTTTTCTCCGAAGTTTCAGAAGCTATAAGAAAAACCTATTTAAGAAGAAATCACGCTGAGTCTTGGGTCTGAATTTCAGAGCTTTTCACGCTACATTTGTGGAGATATGATCTGCGGAAGCTGGTCTTTTTGCAGACTCTTGAATTACATTCCAAACAGGTGACCTCGGGAAAATCATCATAACTTTCGCTCTGAGCATTGGATTGAAATTTCGTAAGAAGGTACAGAAAGAGGACGGACTATAGTTTCTTATATACATTTTTCATAGCCAAAGGTTGAAACAGTGACATGTGGAACTTCATACAAGTTCGCTCTTCTTGAAAGGTCTATAATCAGGTCATCTTGGGAGATTGTGCATAACTCTTTCTTGGAGAATCCAATTTGGATCAGACTGGTGGCATTGGAAAGAGGACACAGAGGGCTACTAAAGATCGCAATTTTAGAACTTAAAGATCCGAAAGTACAGAGTTATAGTCATTTCAATATCGAGCTCCTAAAATCAAGAAAAAGAAAGATGAGGAAGTTTGATGGTAAGGATCCGATAAATTGGATACTTCAGATGGAGCAATATTTTGATCTACATGGTGTACCCCTATTACAAAAGGTATGTATTGCATCTTCATATTTAGAACTGGATCAATTTTTATGGTATGAAGGGCTTTGTTCTTGTAAACAACTTGTTACGTGGTCAATTTTCACGGAGGAAATGATAGCACATTATGAGGATACAAAGAGCAACACCTTCTTTAGAAGAACACCACAACAATTGGAAAGAGTAAAAGGGCTTTGTGACATAGTGGAAAGCAAAATTATGGAAACCAGGAAGCATACCCCTCACAACTATAAAGATTGAAGTGTTGTTTCTCCCAGCCTTCCACAACCTACAAGGGTTATACCACAACAATTGGAAGAAAAAAGAGAAAAAGGACTTTGTTACAATTGTGATAGCAAATGCACTAAAGGTCATAAGTGTGCTGAGAAGAAATTATTTTACATAGAATATGAAGAGGAGGAAGAAAAGGATCAAGAAACATCAAAAGAAGAGGATATATGCCAGGACCCCACCCCAGAGAAAGAAGAAATGAATCAGACCATATCTTGTAAAGCATTGGCAAGAATTACCACTCCTCAAACTCTCAGGATAGAAGGACATATCAAGAAGAAAAAGGTGCAAGAAGTGAAAGATCACATCAAGAAAGAAGAAATGAATCCAACCATATCTTGTAATTCATTGGTCAAAATTACCACTCCTCAAACTATCAAGATAAAAGGACATATCAAGAAGAAAAATGTTCAAGAAGTGAAAGATCACATCGAGCATCAAGAAATGAATCTGACCATATCTTATAAAGGATTGGAAGAAATTACCACTCCTCAAACTCTAGAGATAGAAGGACATATCAAGAAGAAAAAGGTTCAAGCAAAGAAAAATCACATCAAGCATCAACAACAAGTTCTCCAACTTTTAAAGGATAACGCCACTTCGGTGCAAAATCAAACGAAGCAACAGGTAGATCAACATCATAGTGAAAAATGTTTTGATGTACGTGACTGGGTATTTTTATTGCTACATCTCAATCAAGCTATTTATGAGAAGGAAATGTTGGCAATACTACATGCACTTAAAAAATGGCGAGCTTACAGAATGGGAAGACTCTTCAAGGATAAGGATGTGGAAGCATTTTTTTGTGCTATTTCTATTATCCAACCAAACTGGATAAATGAAGCAAGGGATGAATGGAAGAAGGACGAAGAAGTATGGCCACTTATTCAAAAGTTGCAAAAGATCCCAATTCAAACAATATTGCCAGAAATTGAAGAGGAAGGAAAAATCATATTGGAACCTGGAGCAGTCATAGAAACAAGAACCTGACAGCTACGAAATCGATCAATTTCAGAGTATCTCATCAAGTGGAAGAACTTACCCACTGAAAATTCCACATGGGAGGAAAAGAATTTTATACAGAAGCATCAAGAACTACTCAAGCGTTGAGGACAATGCTTTTTGAAGGAGAGGGGCATGTTAGGCCCCTATACTGCTAGTGTAACCCCTTATTGTTATTAGTACAACCCACTTATTATATTGATGTACCCATGTAGTGCCCATATTGTTACTATTGTGCCACATAGAAGCCCACTATTGTTATTATTGTGCCCTTACATTATTATTGTTATGTCGGCTCTGATTATGTTATGACCTCTTAGACTCCTATATATAGAAAGGAGGTCTTTTCATTTGTATCATCCAAGAATTTCTCATTCATGTAATGTAAAGGAGGTTTCCCCCTCAAAGAGGCTGAATTCTAAGGCGTGGATCTCTCTTTTCTATCTTTTTGTGAGCTGGTTTGATAACAGCAAGTGGCACAAGAGAAGTTTCTAGAAGATTCCATGAGCAACCACCTAGCAAACTGTCTTGGACGTTTGTCCATCCTTGTCCATCACACCCTATAGAAGGCCTAATAAGTATGCATTGCACCCTGGCAGTGTACCACTCAGTATGCATCGCACTTTGCCAGTGGAGCAGTTAGTATGATTTAATTTCTGCAATTTCTAGATGGTTTCTCAGATGGAACTTTTGGGGAATGATGTATTGAGATGACTATGTTCCTTTAGGGTATGAAACAACTCTTTTAGGGGTTGACGACCCCTAATACATTGACATATAAGTTTGGGGTTGATGTACCCAAATATGTCTATAAGAAGTTGTCATGCGGAGGGGCCCTGTCTGGAGGTCGTGGCCACCATCTTCTTCTTTCCCTGAGGGCATAACATTAGGAAAAAAAATTCTCGGTTTTGGAAATGATCTTACCACATTGTTTTGTAGTAACCAAAGAGATGGCACTAGGCGATGCTACCTCTGGTATCCTGTACAGCTTATTTCCCAAAGTAACAATAACAGCACGAGGCCTTGATTCATACACAACATGTCACTTCCACAAGTATGGTTGGCCTAATAATACATCACAAACCTCAAGGGGAATAACGTCACATAATACCTCATCTATGAAGGGCTTGATGTTGTATGGAAGGCGACATTGTTGGCTCACGTGAAGATCTCGTCCTTGGTGAAGCCACCTGATGGTGTACGGTTGGGGATGTGTTGTGGTCGGTAAGCCTAGTCACTTCACGACCTCTACCAAAGTGAGGTTCTTTTGGCTCCTGATGTCGACAATGAACTATAGCACCAAACCCTTTACCCACATATGGGAGTGGAAGAGGTGCTCCTCCTGCTCTAGATCTTCGGGTTCCTCCTTTTGGATCTTCGTGGTGGAAATAGTGGCGTTGGTCTCCGCATCGATAATCTTCTTCCCTTTTTCATTCCCCTTGTCAGGTTCTAACTTGGAGTTGGAACATGCATTTGATTCCAAAGCCTTTAGCTCAACCACTAGTGACTGCTTGGCCTGACACTCACTTGTACTATGAGTGGATCTCTTATGGAACTCACGCCACATTTCCATGTCCTTCTTCGGCTTCGCGGTGTTGTTCTTTGCTTGCGGCTTTGGCGGGTTGTCCTGGGCCACCCCACCTTGTCTTTGTCCTTTTTTTTGCGGTTTGGGGGCACCTTTCCATTGCTTTGGATTTGCAGATCCAAAGTCTCGCTTCTTCTATTTAAACTTCTGCTCGATCTTGACAGTGTATCGCACGTCATGTCGAGCGAGGAGATGTCTAGGAACTCCATCTCGCCCTGGACATACCTATGTAGGCAGCCATGTTATTTGAGTACCAAATGCTACTCCGTATCCTTAATACCCAACTTTTTGCTAAGGGTATGAAAAATATTGGTAAACTCTAGCATGTCTTGGTCCCTTCCCTATAGTAGCGTGGTCCACTTTATGTATTTATCCTCATAGCTTCTGATAGGGTGGTAATGCTCCTTGATGGCATCCTGTAATGAATTCCAAGTGGGTGCAGCTGAAAATAGTGAGGTCGTACTTTCATCCTTCTGCTCGCAATAGGTTTCCCACTAGTCCTTGAAATGGGGGGCATCTTTGAGAAGAGCGAAAGTAATCTTTTCCCGTTCAGAAAAATCATGAACAGAAAAATACCCTTCTAGCATATTTAACCATCTATCTACAACGTCTGCATCTATCTGACCCTCAAATGTGGGAATGTCAAAGTTAAATTGTACCTTAAAGGGTGTGGCACTTCCAAAGTAGCTGCTAGAAGTAGATGTGTCGCCCCTGGGTAGCCGCTGAAGGATCTGGGTAAAGTTGTCCATCATCACATTCCTTTGTTGCTCAAGGGCCTCTTCGAACAAGATTTTGATAGGATCTCCTACTCCCTCACCTTTATTTTCATCTTCTATGGGAGGTCGTCTGGATTTGTGAAGCCAGTCTTCTAAAGGTTCAACCAGTTCAAGCCCTAACTCCTTATATCCCAACCTTTTTGGGGACATGCAAAGAAAATCAGAGAAAGAGCAGACCAGTTTGATACCACTGATCCATATTTAAACAAGAATGCAAAAAATTACAGATATAACCATAAATATAGAGATTCAGTAGAACTAATACTTCAATTCATTAATGTAAAATATTGAAATATGCCTAGTAACAGAAATGGAAATAAACTAGCTCGAGTGATCGTAGCTTATTCCTAAGAAACGATGTGGTGGCTACATGCCTCTAAACTGCTTTACAATGAGGCTCAAGGGCCTTTTTATTATTGAACAATAAGAGCAAACCCTAAATAACCAAAACCCTAACCTGAGGAAATGTAACACCAAAAGTTTATGGGCCCCGTTGGGGTTAGTTGGACAATCAATTTCTTGCGGTCGTGACTTAATCATATTATCTCTCTTTGACGCCATGATACCCCATTGGAAAGATATCGCCAAGGACTACGACGGAAAAGATGATTATATTAGAAAATCATTGGCGGTAGATTGCCAAAAAAACATCCTTTAGTGCCTCAAAATGGCTCTGGAAGTTTAGGACCCGAAAAACTGCGAAGTTATCATTGAAGTATACAAGAATAATGTCATTTAAATACTTGTGTGTGAGTTTATGCATTGTCCAATGTTGTATCCATGACTACATCAATATTGGCAGAACTAACAACTTCCCACCTCGGTGATGGCATATCCTTTTGTAGTATATGCACATGCTAAAAAAAACTAAAAATTAAGTAATTTACAATTATTTTTATTGAATATTTTTCAATTTTACAATAAAATTTATAACCCATCCATTTATGCATTCAAAAGTGCATTTTAAACAACTAGAATTCACAATGTTGCTCGAAAATGTATTTCTTGTATATCGCAAAAGAATACATCATGTATATTAGTTATATTGCACCCATAAAACTCTTGAAAGATGGTTCCACTATGTAAAAGCCTTAGACCATAAAAAAACTATCCTCTGATGTCCCATTCTTAAGCCATTCCAATCTTCAATGGGAGTTAAGGAGCCCCCAAAGGACTCCTCTTGTCACCCACCAATCCTAATATCATTAATGAGATAAGGGGAGCCATGTATTGGTCTTATGCCTATAAATACCAGTTGAATTGGAGCAAAGAAGAAGAACTTGGAGCAATGTTATACTGCCAAAATTGCTAAGGCAATCAACTATATTTTGCATTGAAATAATTTTCCATTAAATAATTTTCTTATGGATTCTTTTAGGGGAGAGTGCTATGGCATAGGGTAGAAGAGAGGGGCTTTCCTTTAGGACAATTTTAGAGAAACATTGCTCACCATAACTCCTTTTAGTTTCTTTGAATCTAATGTATCTCTCTAAATTAAATAATAAAGGAGATTTTGTTTCCCGTTCTCTTGAGTTTTCATTTCTTCACATTTCATGTGTTTCATGCCTTATTTTAATTTAGGTACATTGTATTTTTTTTTATGTTTTCAACTCTAATCAATCTCGTTGTGGGCTCTCTTGCAGGTGAAAACTAGCTGCAAAATAATACAAGGATTTGGTATGCCATTGCAACAAATCCACAACCACGGGTCAAAACTGAGAGATGAATATCTTTAAATTCATGACTAAATTATTTTTCCACTTTGTTTTGCAAACATTACAAAATTCCTAGAAATATTTTCACAATGAAGGTTTGCTACCTTAACCATACCACTTCTTGGGCGTCCAAGCAATACATGCATTAATTTTGAAACAAAAGATACCAAATTAAGCTAAAAATAATCTTACCCAATCCCTTTCCTTTACCTTTTTACCTTTTCTTATTGTTTTCCCTACTTACATGGATACCATCAAAGGCATTCTCAACTAATGACTTTCAAAAGATTCCAACTATCTTTTAACATATCTGATGTTGCAACATTCAATATTCCCTATGGATATTCATATTGATAGGCATGTGACATACTTGCATCCATTCCATGCTAGTCATGCACTTTTATTTTTAGAGTTAAATTTCAGCGTTTGTTGTTTTCAATTATTCACACAACAAATCTCATAATCATAAGCATAAGCACACTACTTTCTTTCATGTGGTACTTAACAACAAGAGCTCACTTTGCACATTTACCATATGAACATTATATGTGTCATGGAATTCATTGGGTAACCTTATTGTATTACCCAAAACATAGAAAGTACTAATTTCTATTTGCTTACCATTAACACATTCATATTTCTTCAAAAATAAAAATATATCTGCCAACAAAAAGATTTAGTTAAGAAAAAGCTCCGCTTTTAAGCCATTTCACAGTTATAACTTCATTTTCCATATGGTTCATATGGACCTAGTCAAGCCCTCCTTGACTTAATTTTTATCCATATCTACCCTTTGATATAAATCTATAATGCAAGCTTCCAAACTCATTCAGAATCTCCTCACATGGAAAAACATAGCAATGTTATTAAACATAGAAGTGAAATTTCTCAAGTTTCTAGTGGGTTCATGACCCAATTTTTATTTCTTGTAAAATATTTTGGATCCCTTCCATTTTCACTCATGTGCATATCAGTTGTCTCAACACACCAACTATTATTCAATCAATTCATGGATGAGTTATAGCATCTCAATTTCACAACTAATTCAATTTTGTTGAATCTTGAGTTCAACATGTCTATTATATATTAGACATTTGCAACAAGCCAAACCTTGTCATGCTTATGGTGTCTTGTAATTGAGTGTACAATTTGACCATACATCTTCAAAATCTTCCCTTTATGTTCATTTTAGCAAGGGTGCATCACATAATATCATATGCACAAGATCTAACCAAAATCTTTCTAAATAGTTTAGGAGGATCCCTCCCACATGCATTCCATGCAAGTAGTTTACCTTGTCTATGCATGATTTGTTATTAAACATCATAATCCTATTATGTACCTTTCATTATATTAAAGAGATTTTGGGGATGTTCCTTCATTTCTCTTCACCTCACCACCAAAGGTGGGTGACTCAACCTTCTTGATTTCTCCAAGCATTAGTTGACTCCTTGCAAGCTAAATTGCCACTGCTAGGGATTTTTCCTGCTGATATCCCCTATTTTATCCACATCTAATGCACTTATGTATGCTTTATTCCTTGAGGTGGTCTCTTGGACGTCACAAATATCCCTACCCTGATGCCACTTATAAGGGAAATAATGGTAAGTGTTCATAGCCCCAACATTTCAAATTATTCGTCTCTGATTTACTTCTTTCTGCATTTGTAGTTACTAGTCCATGTGTCTAGAGTTTAGATGGGATATCCTTCTACTATTTTTGGTGAGGTAATTCATGGAGTTGGTGTTCTCCTCCACCACCCCTACATTTCAATGGCCTTTCCTTCTTCCAAACTTTATGGGGGTTAACCTTAGTTTCTAACTACTTATAACAATATTTTCCTTTTAATTGATGTCACTGAGTATCTTGGGCTTCTCATACTTTTTCTTATCCCAAAATGAAAGGAAAATTCTAGTGGTTAAATTTCACAAATCAACCAAGTTTCCATGTTTTTTCCCAAAAAATGATTCACTAGCTTCCATTTTTTCTAAAATGATTCGCCCACGTTTTATAGGATGAAATTATTTTCTTTTAAAAATTGCCAAAATTTTATAGAGACTATATAAAATCATTAGAAGTCTGAATATTTTTACACAAATGTCACAAAATATTTTACATATTAGGGATTAGTAAGATTTTCCAAGGTTTCTACACTTTAACATAAGTTTCCATCATTAAAATTTTCTCTGCTGAAATGGTCTTGACAATCCATTCAGAAATTCTTGTATTTTCATTTCTTCATCTCTAAGAAATGACACATATTCCAATAGTGCTATGATTTTATTATCATATTCAGCCATGGTCAGTTGTCCCATTATTAGCTCATATAATTCCCTGATCTTGTCATTATGATGCTCTTCTATATCTCAAGTGGTTGACACATGTTGCAACAACAATTGCATGTGTGACAAGTTTAATAGTAGTGTCATGTTTAAACTTTCCTATTCTTCTTGTTCCCTAATGAGTCTTTCATTATCTTCTCTACATCTACTCAATTAAGCTCTCAAGCTACTAAGAGTATCCATCCCATCAAGGGAATTTTTTATGATCTCTTTCCAATTGAGTCTTCTTCTTTCTCATGATGGGTTTGATCTGTAATACACTATATCATTTTGTTTCTCATTCTCTATTGTTTTAAATTGTGTCGTCTTATGTGTTGTCACACACACACACACAAACATAGATTTTTTAGCTAAATAAAGCATAAAATTATTAACTCATTACCTTCGTATGTCATAATTAAGCATGTTTATCTAAAGTTGTTCACACATCCAACACCGATGTCAGCTACATATCCTAGGAAAATAAAGAGACATGTAAGAATTTTATCAAGGTTAGAAGGCACAGTAACTGAAAAGATAAATGTCATTCCAACAATTATATTATAATATTAACTTTTATCCTTTGTGTGTGAGACTCATCAGATCTAGTGTTGAACCTAAGCTCTGATACCACTCTATAATCACTTCCCTCCCACCCCCTCATTCATCCTAGGATGTGGGAGGGTTTTCTGTATGACCCAATCTCTATGTTTTTTATGAATATGAGGTCACATAACCTCTTTACTTGAATTATTTGAATATTAATACTAATACTGCCTTTACGTTGAGCTCATAGAGAGCTTCCCAACAATGTAACTTTCTATCTCAATCTGATTCTCAGATCGAAATTTATGACCATTAAAAGTTTGGCCCATTAAAAGGGGGCCATGTCATTAGTATAATTCTATGTGGCACTCATGTGGTCTCTCTTTGTATCCCACATGCTGACATGCCATCACCCCAACGAGTCCATACGGTACCCACACCATTGCAAATTAGGTCACTCTACACGTTGAAACATTTTCTAATGTGATGAAAAGATAGATGGCCCAAACCTACCACCCAAAGTGGAGGCCATTGATCCATGTCACCCTGAACCGAGCCCCCTAAGCTCCACTCTCTCTTAGTGAATATCTTATTACTCTGGTGGTCAAAGGTTAATGGGATAAATGGGACCAACCCAACCCACATCATAATAGGCTAGATTTCCCTAGTCGTTGTCCTCACACAACATTTCCTCAAGTCAATTATTTGAGAGTTGAAATCCTGGTAGGGCCTGCTCTAGTCCATGCCATGTTGGAATAGGGACTATCGGTCTCACTGTTCACTTGATTAGTTTGAGTATTGAGGGCTCGACAACTTGAAGCCCAATGGGGTCCACCACTGATGTAGGTTGGATCAAGTGTGACCTCAGACAACCTCTTTTCACCCTTGATGGCTTGAAGGCCCGAGAGTTTGATAGGGCCATCCCACTCCTCTGAGCTCATTCAAATACATTACCCAATTCTCAATGACATTTCAACCATGCACAAGGCTAGCGAATTTTCTCGATGATTTCTTTGTGTTCTACAGTTATTGCTCCACGATTCCACACTCAACTTTGGCCATCCTCTAATCTCTAGTAGAGTGAGAGAGAGAAATCTCACACACCAACAACCCAAAAAAATAACCAAAAGATCAATATCTCAACCTATCCAGATGGATAAATCCAGATAAACACCCTTAGATGAACAACCTAGATCCACTCCTACATAACATATGAATTTTCCAATTTCTCTTTTGTTGTTCTTACATATTTTTGCTCAGTGTCTCATTGTGCATCTAAGGAAACATTTCCTTAGCTCTTCGATCTACTATGGGAATTGGGCACTACCCTCTTTCTTCCATTATCTCCCTGTCCAATGCTTCACTGTCTAACAACCCTCGTGTTTCCTGAAGTGTTGTCCCCCTAGGTTTGATTGTCTCCTTGATCTAAGAGGGGGGAAGATGGGCACTATCTTGTGCCCCCCACCACCCTAATATTTTGTCATGAATGAGTATCAACTCGTCATTATTCTATCAAATCATGTTACTTTGTGAAATATAATAGACAATGTGATTGGCCTACAATTGGTGGCTTAACAATTTAATTTGGCTGGGTTATGGCTTGCAAGGCACGTAAGCAAGCAAGCTTCCCTCAGACTATGGATCCTTAAGGTAGTCCCTCCTTCAACCGGTAGTTAATTAGTTTTAAATAATTAATTTTATCTGCTTAATCAACGTATCAACCAGTCGTAGATCTCCACGTTGGAATTTCAATCATAATTTAATATTAACAAGACATGAGTAATGTGAAGGATGTTACACTAGGGAGGATGTAGTTACAATAAAAATAGATGTAACTAAGATATATGCGATACTTGTTGTTTCAATAGTGGATGCACTAATAGGAGCTGTAGAACTTGGCTAGACAACTTTCTCTGAGGCAATGACAGGTGTTGGGGAGATTGTAGTTGCAACAACTAAATTTGCACCATTATAGCTCACGTAGTTTTAGCAGATACAATACTAGTTGTTGCAATAATGGATGCGGTGATAGGATGGATCTAATGATAGAGTGGCACAAGGTGAACGGATGTGGGTATGGTGGAGGGTGTAATGGAAAATATATTGGGTGTTTGAGTTGATACACCTATGGATCTAATGATAGAGTGGCATAGGATGAATGGATGTGGGCATGGTGGAAGGGTGTAAAGGAAAATATATTGGATGTTTGAGCCGATACACCTCGACTAGTTATACAATAGAGGGAAGCACCTTAGGGAGGAAATGGGAATTCCAAGTGTTGGGGGGAACCTAATGGTCAGACTTGGCACGTAATGTGGACTAAATGGGATGGGTGAAGGATGGAATTGGGTGGGTATAAAAGGGGAAATAACAATGGCACCTACATAGACATTTGTAATATTTTTGATTAGTACAAAAAGATCAATTTTGACTAAACTAAGATATTATAACTCACATTAAAAGTAGATATAATGTAACATATGCTACGTGGGTGGGAGGTGATTTTCCAATCTTAGCTTAGGATGGTTAGTAAGAAGATTCAATGGACACCTATGGAAACACAACAAATTTAGATTGATTTCTTCTACATAACTTAGACATTTGCAAAATAACAAATTTTTAAATCTTAAGTTATCATTGAAGTAGGGCAAGAATAAAGTCATTTAAATAAATAATATCATGTGTGTTGAAAATTAATTTTTTTAATAATATTGAAAAATAAGTGTTTAATTTTCAAAGTTAAACATTATAAGTTGCATTGGTCAATTCTAAACTAATAATGGCCAACAAACAAATGGATAAGGCTTGTCGTAATAGAGACTCATAAATAAACCCACTTGAGCTAGAAAGAGGCAAACATGACAATGAGGGGATAAACAAGTCAACAAATATATCAACATATATTGTACATAACTTTAGATTGATTTCTTCTACATAACTTGGACATTTACAAAATAACAATTTTTTAAATCTTTTTAAGTTATCTTTAGGTGTTCTTCCATTTCTCTAAATATGACAGAAAAATGGAAGAACACCTAAACAATAGTGGTTGCTATAAAATCTTAGATAAGGACCCTAGCCCTAAAATCCTTAGGGAGGTCACCAAAAAAATAAAAGATTCATCTCTTGACACTATTACAAAAAAAGAGAATCACTCCTACTAGCTCCATCACTCCTAGAATAAACGGAGCTCCCAAAGTTCATAAAAACGGTATCCCATTAAGACATATAGTCAATATCATAAGTTCACCCACCTACCTCCTTACTCAATACCTTGCTAAAAAGTTACGTCTCTTAGGCAGAAACACCTCATCTTATATAAAAGACTTTGCAACATTCATTCAATGGACCAAAAACCTTGGAATGAAAGACGGAGATCTCATGGTGAGTTTTGAAATTATTTCCCTGTACACTATGATACTCATAAAGAAGCCATTGACGTTATGAAATCAATTCTTGATAACAAAACTATAAATCTCTTAAAATTTTTCCTATAATCAACATATTCCATCTTTAAAGGAAAATATTGTGAACAAACTCATGGAGTAGCAATGGGATCTCCTCTATATCCTATAATTGCTAACATATACATGTACAAAAATCCCTCAAATATTTTCCTTACACCCAAGAAGAATAGAAAAGATTTGTCGACAATGTTTTGCAAAATGGAGTCATGGTAAAAATAAACTGGAAGATTTTTTAACTCACATTAATAGTCTCTCAAGTCACATTAAATTCACCATTTAAATAGAAAAGGATAACCATTTACCCTTTCTTGACATCCTTTTATCCAAAAAGAAAACAAGAAGCTCATCTCCCAAGTGTAGAGAAATAAAAATCACATTAAAAGATACCTACACACCAACTCTCATAATCATCCCAAACAAAAATATGGAATTATTAAAACCCTAACTACAAAAGCTACTACAATTTCTGACTCGGATCACCTAAAACACAAACTAAACCACCTCCACCAAGTCTTTGAACATAATGCATATAATAGAAACATCATCAAGAAAACCATCCGTCAAACCCTCCATAGAAAGAGTGAAAGTGATCGTGATTGTTTAACGCGTCACGACTGTGACCTTAAGGCCGAGCTTCATGCGCAACATCATCCCGTACTTTGGCACGACAAGATGTGCGCCCACTGCTTTCACGCGAAAACGGAGGATGATGGAGGAAGCGACCCACTTCATCTGCAGATGGGCAACATCCCTCCCTACGCACCGGCGAGGGCCTTCGTTGAACACCGGGTATATGAACTCCGACATGGTCCTGAATTTCCCATTGTGGAGCCATCGTTCTGGGTTGAAATCGCGGCAATCCGCGCCCCGTATGCTCTCCATTCGGGCCATGGAGTACCATAAACACAACACCCCGGACCCCTTGTTCACCCTCGTTCCATCCGGCAGCACGTCGTCGTTCGCAACCACTAAATTCTCCATTGGAGCCGACGGGTACAGTCGCAGAGACTCTGAGAGTGCCGCATGCAAATAGTTCATCTCTTTCAACTCATCCACCGTAAACGCTTCTTCGTGGTCTGCCTGGGTTTCATGTTTTCTGCGTTTTATTATGCCTTTGAGCTCCGTCAAAATATTCTCTTCCACGCGAGGGTGCTGCTGCAGAAGCCAGAAGAACCAAGCGAGCGCCGGGGCCGTCGTATCCCTGCCTGCCATTATGATGCTTACGCAGGTGTCTCTCAACTGGTCGTCAGAATACACGCGGCCGTTCGTCTCCTTCTCGAGGCGTAGGAGGAGAGGCAAAAAGCCCGGAGAATCCTCACAATTCGCACTGTTCTGCGCTATCTCTCGCCTCGTCGAAGCACAGATCTCCGCGATATAGTCATCTATGACTTTTACATCTTTACGGATCTGCCGTTCCGGCCCCAAATTCAGAAATCTCAGTGTCTTCCAGTAAAGCGCCGGCACAAGAAACCGACGAGTGGAAAGCTCGATGGCCCGGTCATATGCCTCTGCGAAACGATTATGTGCGAGGTCCAGGCTTAGGGACGCCGGATCGAATCCGAGGGCGAAATGAGAGATGCTGTCGAAAGTGTAGCGATGAAAAACTTCCTGGAGGTCAAGAACAATGCCCTCTTTAGCGGCGCGCTGGAACAGTGGAATAAGTCTCTGGTGCACTAACCTCAAAGTGGTCTGAATAACGTCGTTGCGGGTTTTGGCGGCAGCCAAAATCGTGGACGCAGTTGCCCTTAATTGCCTCCAAGTCTCTCCTTCTTGAAGTAAAATGTTCATTTCGCCGTAAACGTCGCCAAACACCTGGCGGAAGTAGTCGCCCTTCTGGAAGTTATGGAACTTTATCTTCAGAACGTACTCAACATTAGTAGGATTTGCAGTCACCACCCATTTCGTCCATGCGCCCTTCCTGTATGTGATAGTCCCCCCGCCCAGGATAAGCATCTGCGTAACCCATTCGTAGATATCATTGTAACTGTAAATCAACACGGGAATCAAGCCCACGAGAGACCACCTGCCCGGAGCTTTCTGCCCACAGTAAAACCTGGCCGCTGCAACACCCAATACTGAAAACAGTGCAACAAGGAGCCATCCCTCAGTAACTCCTACTCCCTCCATTGCCATGGACAATGTTGAGTTCGAGGCACCGGACTAACCCGCCTTTTGAATAAGCTCGGACCTCCACTTGGTGACTGCCACATGTCATTAATACATCAGATGTGACGCTCTTCTTTTCTGTCACAGTCGCCCTTCATAAACTATGGCCGACACAGTTGTATTTAATTGCCTCACGTCTCTTCGTCTTGAGCGAGATTGGCCTCTTCAAGGTCAAGGGTTTAGGGTTTAATATAAAGTAGTTGCGGAGTCACAGTCGCCCTTCATAAACTATGGGTTTAGGGTTTAATATAAAGTAGTTGCGGAGTCACAGTCGCCCTTCATAAACTATGGTTTATTTTATATTATATTAGCACAACAATATTAATGTGGTTTAAAAAAGTCAATAAGCATATATCAACTATATATTTATTTTTGAAGATGTAAATGAATCCACATTATTAATTTTGAATCAACTATATTTATTTTTGAAGATCTAAATGAATCCACGTTATTAATTTTGAATCGATGTTTATTTTATATTATATTAGCACGACAATATAATTGCCTCACTTCTCTTCGTCTTGAACGAGATTGGCCTCTGTAACGTCCAGGGTTTAGGGTTTAATATCAACCCTTGCCTCCACGTCTCTCTGTCTCGAAAGAAATTGGTCTATGCAACGCCCAATACTGAAAACAGTGCAACAACGACCCATCCCTCACTCACTCCTACTTACTCCATCGTCATGGGCCCTGTTCTGTTCGAGGCACAGGACTGATCCGGTGTTTGAAGAACCGCAGACCTCCACTTGTACCGAGCACTGTCAGATATAGAGGAGCAAGTATGCAAGTGTAATAACGCACAGTGTTGTGCTTCTTGTTCTATAGTGTCATGATGACTAGTAGATTTGTGTAAGCATGGTTGCTGGTGTGTAGGGGAATTTCAATATAAAAATCGAGTTGGTATACAATTTCTATCTGATAAGACACTACTCTCCATGTACTAACATAGGTGTAAAAGGCTCCAACCAACTGACCTTACTTATAATCCGTGAACGTGTCTTTTCTATGAATAGTTTTACTCACTCAACAGTAAATCATTGTGTTTCAAAATATTGGAACAAATTTTTAAATGGAGGTAATTTTTTAAAAATAAAAAAATTAAATGTAGGTTGGTATAAAAGGCATTCTAATTTTACTTGTGATTTATTTTCACAGTCGAATAAAAAATGTATAGAAATATTTATATGTAGTAACTACTAAAAATAAATAAATAGAGCAAAAATATTTTGACGTAATAAAAATAGGGAAATTTTTAATGATAATTTGAATAGAAAACAGTGTTTGCTTGTTTCTTTGAGCATGCATCCCAAAGGAAGCACAATACAATATTAGTCAGTTAGCACCCCGATACATAGCTTCTTTTATCATAAATAGTTTCTATTTGTTTCAAACCCTAACCAATTAATGGGTTTTCATTAATGAAGCTACATGTACTACTTAGTGGGCCTTCTTTAATAAGTCATTTTATATTTATTGATTGCACAAAGCTTATTTAATAAATATAACCACTACACCTTATTTATCAACGTATTCCCTTAAGTGTAAGATTGAGAGGAACTCTAACATGAGAACTATGTAGATATACAACTCTCACTAGTCTAACTAATAGAAGAAATGACCTTTCTCCTTGGTCAATTTTGCCCAGAATTTGGTAGAGATTTTTATGAATCATAAATTTAGGTTGCTTAATGTGTAAATTGGTAGTGTCTCATCGGTGTTTAATCCATTTATGCATTCAAATATGCATTTTAAATAATAAGAAATCACAATCTTTCTCAAAATTATATTGTATTATTCCAAACAAAAAAAACATTTCATTTATTAAATTGAATAAAACTCTTACAAGATGGTTCTACGATGTCAAAAAAATAACTAAAACCATATAAAAACTATTGTTATACATGAAATTTATATGAAATCTTTCGTTAAGTTTAATGTTAAATTAGTAAAAAACTTAAAATATATGAATTTATATAATTTGCAAATGAATAAAAGCCATGTATAAATGAAAAATTAAATTTCCATAAAAATCATGTTAATAAAAAAATTTAAGCCTCAAAAAGTGGTAAAAAGTAACATACAACTTATCTCCATGTGTGTTCTGGTAGATTAACTTTGGAATGTTTTTTAACATACTCATGGGTATAATTGTAACATAGCCTTTTAGTTTGAGTTCTGGATAGATATAAAATTCCAAACTATTTTTCAAAGACTAACAAAATGTGGATGAGGCATTGGTTTTCCAGAAGATTCCAAGGTGGAAAACAACAAATATCCTCTCAATTGGACAATGGGGTTTCCCTATAGCATGTTGTATTTGAACTCTTTCATCTTACTGGCCAATGTTTAATTTGAACTCTTTCATCTTAGTGGCCAATGTTTTTTTCTATTAAATTTCTAACAGATCAATGTTCTTTCCTCTTAAATTTCCAACATTCCGTTTCTTATAATTTATACAATGTGCAGTGGAGTATAATTATAAAATTTCCACCAGATTTATTGAAAGCATATTGTAAAATAAACATCAATAATTTGTTGAACCATTATAATTTTCTTAAGTAAAAGCCTTAAATTCCATTCACATACAATTCTAGTAAACTTGTGCATTCAAGGATGTGTGTGATTCCAGTCTTCCGGTCGATTAAATTCAAAGATATCTATGATTCCAGTAACGTTAGAATTAGTATGAAGCTTGAATAAGCACTACCATGACATTTGTCTAAATCATTTAATTTATATATTAATTTAATTCATATTTTAGTTGATGACAAAAATTTAAGATTGTAAGTTAATCTTAAATGCATAAAATGAAATATTATAACTTATTTTTATAAATAGTAACCATATCATCTACAAACAAACTCCCCATTTGGATTCCAAAACCAAATTTAAAAGATTGACATGTTACCTTAAAATTCAAGAAAATGTTCATATAGAATGTATAATTTATCTAAACATAAAATCTCAAAAAAAAAATGGAAAGAAAATAAAAAATTAAACTAAACTTTCACTTAAATAATTTAAAAAGTACACTAAAAATAAACGGCTTATACTAAGAACAAAAAAAATAAATGAAAAAATGAAACTTAAAATTTAATTAATGTTATCCTTTGAAATCTCTTAAAAACCACATGATTCTAACTTCCGATTAGGTGATTAACTTCAACCCTAAGTAATCTTGTTGAAGCATAACTTAATGAAATGAATACAATAATAGTAAAATAACCCTTCATTTAAACCAATAACATGACCCATTTCTGATTAGAACAATGTAACGGACCGTAGAAACTACAGACATCAATAACAACCACAACCTTTATAGGTTTTATTCATACATTTTCGACCTGGAAGTACAAACAACAACTAAAGAGACATAAATCTTGCTTTAGCAAATGGTCGTAATGGATTCTTCCTTCGCACTATCTCATTATTATCAAAACTGAATCTCGATTCTTCCTTTGCACCATCTCATTGTTATCGAAACTTAATCTCACCCCATGCAAATTTAGTAATGATTTTCTGAAGAGTAAATTGGTAAATACTATCCTATTTTTCTCCTCCATTATTTTTCTCATCCATTCCCAATTCAAGTAATTATATTTCCCTTATAATAATTTTGTGCTTATATTATTTCTATAAAATTTTATTCCATTAATAAAAAGATTACCGTAACTTATTGTATTTCTTATAATATTTTTGTGCTTATATTATTTTTATAAATTCCTATTTTATTAATAAAAAGATTACTATAACTTTAGTGGAAGTGTTGAAAAATAATTCAACTCCTATTTTCCAATCTCTCACTTGAGCTAATAGGATGTCATCCTTATCGAGTGTTAAGCTATTACAATAAATAAAGACAGAAATCATAATCTACTCAGCTCTATTCTACATAAAATAGATGACATTATGCATCCAGTTAAATTATGCATGCTCACCTTTGAACTGATTCAAGACTGTTAACAGAGGATTTAGGCTACACTGTAAACGGTCCAATTTAGCTCTCCAATCTTCAACCAAACATTTCAACCATAATAACTATATTTTAATGTTTTCCTTTCTACGGTGAGAAGCAAGTACCCCTCTCGTTTTCTTTCAATCACCTTCTCTTCCTATTTCTGAATTTTCCACATCAAAATATTAGATTGGTTCCTATATGGTTGCACTCATTTCCTGCACTAAAGTTCGATATTAATTAGTCTAAATATTTTTTTTAACACACATTAAAAATCCTTCTATCAGCCCAAAAAAATCCTAGTTAAATGTGATAAAAACTAAGTTTATTAGCTAAACGAATCTCCAGGTGAGATACCTGGAGAGTGTATAAACACTCATACACCAAGCACTATTACATTACATACAATTAGATTAGGAGAACAACCTAGTAACATAGGCTTTCACACAATCATGGTGGTTTCAACCACTCCCTAGATAGTAGGACCTGAGACCTAATCTCAGTCTCAGCTAGGCTTACAATGGTAAAAGACAGAGCTTTCATTTTTGTCTTCTTGTAGCAGAGCCCATACTTGTTCATTTGTGGATGAGACTTTATCTTCACTTTCTTTGCCATGAGGTAGTGTCGTATCTTCACCTCATTTCTTCCCCTCTGAAGGAAAGCTTGAATTCTTATTGTTCCCATTCTCATAATTATGGCAAGCTGGATAGGAGAATTTTCCTTTTCACTATTAACGGTGTCAACCATTTGAACGCCAGCTATGATGTCTTCACCATTCATTAATGCAACTTCTGTGTTGACTTCATAAAGACATGGTGTTTCAAGCCATGCTTCAAGAAACTTCAATTCTTCTTCAAACTTCATTGCGTTTTCCTGCCTCCCAATATCTGCACAAAAAACAATATTAGATTTATAAAGAGGACCACATTTTCTTTTATCTTCCTGCTCCTTCAGGAAAGCTTTCATTTCTCCATCTCTCCCTATTTCATCCCTTTCTGCTGTCATAGTTATGCCTTCAACCTCTTCACTCAGTTCTGTTGCTGCAGGCATGTTCTGCATTTGATCTATATGTGAGGATAGGCCTTCCTTCTCACCAAATAGTAATTCATCGATAAGATGGTTTTCAATCATCAAATTGATCCACTCATCATGAGGTATATAAGTCTCATCAAACTTAATTTCGGCATCTTGTAAATTTTCAGGTTCTACAATAATGGATGTGTTTTCATCATCACAAGTTTTAGTTATAGACAGACATTCATCACCCATCATTGCATCTTCAGTTTCACAATAAAATATTGGAATATCTTTAGCATCATTGCCCTCATTCAAACAATATTTCATTTTTAAAACATCCCATAAGAATTTTGCGCTAAGAATCTCTCCATATTCATATATTATGCTGAGTATGATGTTGTCATCTACTGCAGATGTTATAAGACTTAATACTAATGCATCTCCACTATCATTAATAACCTCTTCAACATAATCCAATAAATATACCTTCCATAGTACTATTTTCATTTCATTTGCCCATATTTCATAATTCATAACTAAAAAAGACGGTAAATCTGGCATTAACCATTTAATAATCTCACCAAATTCCAAATCTGCATCTTGATCAGCAGCTGGTCCATCACCGTCAACCTAAAACACATCACAAAATTTAGCAAAGCAATATTTTGCAATTCTCCTTTGATGATTTCTCCTCAATTTTCTTCAAGACTCTTTCAATTTACTTTGAAGACCGATTTTCTCCCCTATCAATTTCGGATCTGGAAGTCGATCCACCACGGTCAAATTCTCTACCAAGCACTTAGGTCTCCATAGATCTGCATAATCTGGATACACAATGCACACTGCTTCTCCACGTCGTGCACGAATTAAGCAGCACTCAAATTTCCTTGACTATACACGTAGGCTCCTTGACCGGCCACGCAGTAAACTGTAGCAGATCTTGCTCGACAGCAGATCTTACTTCACGTGGGTTCCTTGACCATGCACACAGATATCAGTGTATCTCTTTACAAATTGCACCAAGAACCACTCCCCTCTTCACAATTCTCGAACATGCGGTAGCAAAGAAACAATATTAGATTTCAATACGATTGAATAACTCAACAACTGCTATTAATCAATACAATGCACCATTAATGGAATTTGGGCAACTTCATTGCCGACAGTTCTGGTCCACACGACAATTTTTCCTTGTCTAGCTCTCACACTAGTCACAACACCATTATTCAACATCAAAAAATAGTGTGATTTTGAACGAAATCCTCCGCTAAGGATGGAGAGAAATCAACATTCCAACAATGATGTTAGAGAAATTGGTGATAATGCAAAAGTGTTTCACGATTTAAAAGCATCCTCCTGGTCTTTTAAGGCTTTGAGAAGTATATTTGGAACATCTTTGGTCCTTTCGGCATCAGCTCGGACTATCATGAGAGACGCCCAATACGATGTCCGTTCTTCTCCTTCACTAGCTATAGATGAGGCCTTGAACATTTCTGTCTGCAACTATGAAACCAACACTGCTTGGGGTAAAGAGATAGGATTTGTTGTATAGCTCTAGTCAGAAATTTGACTCTATCGACCTCCTCTGATTAACAGCATTCTAGTCCAATTAGTGGCGATCTCCACACAGCCTCTATCGACCTTCAAGGAGCCTTGATCGGCCTCCACTCTGTCAAATGATATGGCCTCCCTCAGGTAGGTGCGAGCTACTTTCTACCTCTTCCTCTATCTGCAGAATCCTCCAAACAGCCAATTCAGCCTCCACTGCTGTGCCTCCTCACCAACAGCGCCCTTCAGCCTATCTTGGTCTCGCTTTACTTGAGGAAGATATCAGGTTTGTTGCTGGTCTTATCCAAGAGGTAAATGGCTATTCACTCCTCCTACAACAGCGAATCCTCCATGCGGTTTCCTCACGTCAATTCGGCACCCAACATCTCCTCTACGCAGCTTCCGAAGATAAGAGGACTGTAAACTTTCGTTCCTTGCAGGAATCACCGCAGCTATAGGCAGCCATGACGCATCTGCTACACAAATGGGAGAGCACCATCCCAAATCAACCATGTAGCTTCCGGGCAGTCAAATGCACAGTCAAGCACTGACCATGGTCGATGCTGACCACAACAGCCACAATTTCTGAAAACTGCGTGTTTGTTCCATGCTCATCGCACCACGCACACCCTCGACGTCCACACAGGCACGATCAGCTTCACCATGCAGCGTTCGTACCTTAGTCAAGATCTTGCTTTGCACAACCATGATCTCCTTCATGTAGCCACGGTCAGCCTCCACCGATGATCAAGCCTCCTTCTCGACATAGGTCGAGCTGGCCACGTCCACGCAGCCTCTATTGACCACACTCACTATGTAAAAATGGCAACAGATCTCCACTCCAGCCTCTGCTTTTACGCTACAGATCTGAATCCTCACGCTCCCTCTGGTTTCCACCTTATCACAGCCTGAACACCTCACATCCACGCTTCTCCCTCAGGCAGACAAGGAGCCACCACACAGCTTCAGCCACCACTGACCCACTCGGTGCTTTTTCCAACCACGAGATCGCGAAGATCTTCACCGGAAAGAAAAACGTATCTGCGAACATTTGTAAGCAGTGGATGAGGGAAGTCTAACAGGGAGGTCATCACACTTTTCCACAGAAAGCTCGCGACGATTTCACTATAGTCGCCCTCTCCTCTCGGCTTACAGGATTAACAACCTGAAGCTCTGATACCATGATAAAAACTAAGTTTATTAGCTAAAGGACTCTCCAGGTGAGATACCTGGAGAGTGTATAAACACTCATACACCCAAGCACTATTACATTACATATAATTATATCGGGAGAACAACCTAGTAATATAGGCTTCCACACAATCATGGTGGTTTCAACCACTCCCTAGATAGTAGGACCTGAGACCTAATCTTAGAGTCTCAATCATATCCTTAACTAACTGTATCTTTCTCCATTAATTTTAACAAAATGGGTATTGGACATATGGTGAGAATAGAATCCGAGGTTCCATGCCGCAATTTCCTTGGAGTCATCGTTGTTCTGGGCTTAGTTTTGCAGGGGAAAAAGGTTGTCTCAAGAAAACTAGACCCGCACGGAGGAGTGAGGGATTAATAAATGGAATGGACCTGCACACAGGAACGAGGAATTAGTAAATGGAATACATAGAAAGATTAATGAAAAGGTGAATTGAGCAATGAAATGGATGGACAAGGAGAGTGGAGCTTTTTACAATATTTTTAATCATATTTTGGAATTCACTTAGTGATATTTAATATTTGAATGTTTTGAAAATATTATCATATTGTTAAATATTTTTCATAATTTTTTAGTTTTTAAAGAATGAAAAATGTGAGAAATATATTCTGAAATAGTAATTAATTAGCATTATAAAATTTTAAATTAATTATCAATAATTATTAAATAGGTAGTAGGGATTTAATTTTTATGAAATCTTTTTTGAGTAAGAATCATGATAGAAAGTGTAGATTTATCTTATAACTTTTTTTAATTTAATAAAAAATTATTGTTATTCAACTCTTTTTACTTATTGCTATTTTTTACTTATTCTTATTTTATTATATTTTTCTTGCTACACATTTTTTTAAAATGAATATACATTTTAACTTACATCTTAATGTTTTAATAATAATAATAATAATGATAATATAGTCGATTTTTATGATTATTTTAAAATCTTGGCAATCATTGATTTCTTCCAATTAACTTAGACATTTAAATTAATATGTCACCTCAAGTGGGTGTGTTGGATAGAGTTATGGACCATTTCCCTCTTTCAGTATTTTAACCATATAATACATTGGTATGGTGATTTTGATATGTTTTTGTAAGGGGTAGCTTAAAATGTTTGATCAATGTTGAAATAAGCTATTTAGCATAGATTGAGTCATAGTATCTAATTCCCTAGTATGCAAGTGTAATATCACTAAATGTTGTGCGTGGTGTACTATAGTAACATGATGACTAGTAAGTTTATGTAAATATGGTTCCCTGTGTGCAAGGGGATAACAATATACATGAGCACACATGGAAGATCAAGTTTGTATACAATTTTTGTCTAATATTACACTACTCTCCATGTACCAACATAGTTGTAAAGCAGTTGAGTGACTCTACTTATAATCCCTACATGTATACTTTGTAGTGATAGTTTTACCTCCTCAACTATAAATCATTGTATTTAAAAATGTTGAAAGACATCTTTAGCCTAAGAGAAATCTTTAAAAATTATATGCACGTTGGCATAAGAAGGAATTCTAATACCTCTTTTGATTTAACTTGATAGTTGAAACAAAAAATGTAGATAAATATTTATAAGTAGTAACTACTAAAAATAAATAAATAGAACCAAAATATTTTGAAGTAATAAGAGTACTAAGAAAATTTTTATTGATAATTTGAATAGGAAGCAATCTTTTCTTGCCTCTTTGAGGGTGTAACCTCTAAGAAACAGAGTACAATATTAATCATTTAGCACTCGTTACATAACTTATCTTACTATAAATAGTTTCTATCTAATCATTTACCGCTCATTACATAACTTATCTTACTGTAAATATTTTCCATCATATGCCTCTGCGAAACGATTATGTGCGAGGTCCAGGCTCAAGGACACCGGATCGAATTCGAGGGTGACATTAGAGATGCTGCTGAAGGTGTAGCGATGAAAAACTTCCTGGAGGTCCAGAACAATGCCCTCTTTAGTGTTGGAAGGTATTAATTCCAACTACCTCTGTTAACGCAGTAGCTAGATTAATCTAGAGAATACAACAGATATTCAAAGTGTAGTTTCTAGAAGTTGGCGGGTCATCCATGTTAGTCGATAACAAGTGGTGGTAGTTGGCAGATTGCTGTAGAATTTACGGCTATCCGTGTGTATAAATTTCCATGGATGTTAATGCAATGAACAAGCTCTTCTATGAGTCTTCCATGTCTTTGTTATGGTATCAAAGCAGTCTCTAATTTGGTATCAGAGCGGTAGAGGTTGAGTGCTGTGTGTTCAACAGTTTCTGTGTTTCTAATTTGGTATCAAAGCTCAGGGGTTTCGTCTTGGTGTTTCGGCCGCTGCTGTGGTTACATTAGGAGCAACATGAATGAGTTGCGGCCTCTTGAGCAAGGTGATCGTAAAGCTGAGTTGAGTGTGCCATAGAGCACTGGGTAGAGGATCTCCTGAACCTATTGCATGTGGTGGAGAGCAACATTAGTTGAAGCCAAGATTTGTGTTGCTGCATGGACCAGAGGCAGATGAATTGAACGCTGTGCGAGTGATCTCTTCTGCTCGCTGAGACAAATGTGAGGATTGACCAATTGCTGTGTATGGAGTACATCCACATGGCAAAGCAGATCTTTCGTTTTACCCTGCTGTGCGAGAAGCAGCAAAAGGCGTCGGCTGGTGAAAAATTGTGAAGAGACCATTCATTATGGAGAGCTTAGTGTTTTTGATTTGGTTTCAGCTTGCTGTGTAGAGAGCGTGAGCTCTTGCTGCTGTGGGAAAGTAGCATATGGAAAGTTCTTGTCGTATGCCACTGTGTTGGAGAGTCCACAGTCGATGTAGGAGAAGATCCTTATGTTGGTTCTGCGTTCGAGACAGGCCAGTCTCGACTTTAGAGTTATAGATGTAAAAGTTGATGTGTTTGGCCAGAGTAGTGAAGGGTTTGTGGCCAAAGAGATCCCATCTATGTGGGAAGAGAGGTGGATTGTGAGCCACCTGCGAGAGTTTTGTTTTTTTGCAGTATTATGTGTGGAAGAGCTATGAGTGAACTTATTTGTGCCTGTTGTGAACCACAACATCTGTCGCTGCGTTAAAAGAATTATTTGTTGAAGTGATAGCTGTTATCACTGATTTATTTACAGAAGCCTGTAGTCACCTAGTCTAGTGTGAAAACGAGTCGGCTGTGAGAAGCTGCTCGTCGACAAGCGTTTGGAGGACACTGCATTGCTAGTGGGCTAAGTGCACAGATTCTTGGTGGTGAATTGCCAAGAGGTGAGAGGTAGAGCCAAGCCTGGTGCTACTTTGAAGTCAAAGCTGGCCAGAGTTTAAGGAAAATTTAAGACTAGCTGATATGTCTATCTTTTTAGACTTTTTTGACAATGATCCTTTCGATGATCATTTTCTCAGGAACCCATTAGCGATTAGCAGTATTTTTGAGTTCTTGGACAAACAATGTCATGTTGAGAATCATGTTGTTGAAGAAATCACTCATGCTGTTGAGGATCATGTAGTTGAAAAAATCACTCAGAGTAAAACTTGCTTCTCTCATAATCCAATTGTTAGAAGTTTTATTGGATTTGCTTTCAAGATGACTACTACTGTAGAGGATACCACCATGGATGATGTTTGGAGGCCGCTCATATTCAAAGATGACTGCATTTTGGTGACTCCTTCGCTGGTTCCTCATGGAAAATGGGGAGAACATGAATTAGATTACCTTGTTCGGGATCTTGCATTGCATCCTAATCCAGAAGAGGTTGTTGACATCAAGTATGTAAGCAAGGAGCAAAGGAATTTCACAAGGAAACCCAAAAAGGTGAAGATGAAACTGTACCAGCTAATGCATAAGCATGGACCCTTTAGCAAGAAATCAAAAATGAAATGATTTGTTGTAAGCCTAGCTGAGACTTAGACCAGCAGGCATGACAATTAAGAGTATAGTGTCTTGTTTATTGTACTAGAGTATGTTTGTTATATTGTTGGAATTAAGGGGGAGTGTTGGAAGGTATTAATTCCAACTTACTTTGTTAATGCAGTAGCTAGATTAATCTAGAGAATACAACAGATATTCAAAGTGTAGTTTCTAGAAGTCAGCGGGTCATCAATGTTAGTCGGCAGCAAGCGGCGGTAGTCGGCAGATTGCTGTAGAATTTACAACTATCCGTGTGTATAAATTTCCATGATTGTTAATGCAATGAACAAGCTCTTCTATGAGTCTTCCATGTCTCCGTTATGGTATCAGAGCAGTCTCTAATTTGGTATCAGTCTCTAATTTGGTATCAGAGCGGTAGAGGTTGAGTGCTGTGTGTTCAGCAGTTTCCGTGTTTCTAATTTTTAGGGGTGCGCTGGAACAGTGGAATAAGTCTCTGGTGCACTAACCTCAAAGTGGTCTGAATAACGTCGTCGCGGGTTTTGGCGGCAGCAAAAATCGTGGACGCAGTTGCCCTTAATTGCCTCCAAGTCTCTCCTTCTTGAAGTAAAACGTTCATGTCGCCGTAAACGTCGCCAAACACCTGGCGGAAGTAGTCGCCCTTCTGGAAGTTATGGAACTTTATCTTCAGAACGTACTCAACATTAGTAGGATTTGCAGTCACCACCCATTTCGTCCATGCGCCCTTCCTATATGTGATAGTCCCCCCGCCCAGGATAAGCATCTGCGTAACCCATTCGTAGATATCATTGTAACTGTAAATCAACACGGGAAGCAAGCCCACGAGAGACCACCTGGCCGCTGCAACACCCAATACTGAAAACAGTGCAACAAGGAGCCATCCCTCAGTAACTCCTACTCCCTCCATTGCCATAGATACTGTTCAGTTCGAGGCACCGGACTGACCCGCCTTTCGAAGAAGCTCGGACCTCCACTTGGTGACTGCCACATGTCATTAATACATCAGATGTGACGCTCTTCTTTTCTCAGTCACAGTCGCCCTTCATAAACTATGGCCGACGCAGTCGTATTTAATTGCCTGAGTGTATCTTCGTCTTGAAGAAGATTGGCCTCCAGGGTTTAGACTTTAATATAAAGTCGTTGCGAGTCACAGTCGCCTTTCATAAACTATGGTTTATTATATTAGTACAATAATATTAATAATATTAATAAATGTAGTTGATAAAAGTCAATAAGCATATATCAATTATATTTAATTTTGAAGATTTAAAAATCTAAATGAATCTAATTATTAATTTTGAATTTATGTTTATTTTATATTATATTAGCACAACAATATTAATAAATGTGGTTGTTGAAAGTCAATAAGCATATACCAATTATATTTATTTTTGAAGATTTAAAAATCTAAACGAATCTAATTCTTAATTTTGAATTGACGTTTATTTTGTATTATATTAGCACAACAATATTAATAAATGTGGTTGATAAAAGTCAATAAGCATATATCAACTATATTTAGTTTTGAAGATTTAAAAATCTAAATGAATCCACATTATTAATTTTGAATAGACATTTTGAGTCACAATCAATAACTATCATCACCATAAATTTCTTATTATCCTTATGATGAACCCTGATTGTGACCCAAAATATCTATTCAAAATGAAAATCATAGATTCATCTTTGATTTCTAAATCTTAAAAACCTATCCTCATAAACCTTCAAACATATTTATTATTATTTATTTATAAATATTAACATTAATAATTTTATAATTATTTATAAATTATATATTATCACCATTATCATTATCATGCACTATTAATAAACCAATAAAAAATAATATAAATAATATTAATATTAATAATAAAAAATATTAATATTCATAAATATTAAATATTAGTAATAAATCATTAATATTAATTATTAATAATTAATAATTATAATTGTTAATATTGTCCACATAGTTTTGGATAGATGGTGATTAGGTAGTCTGTTAAGGCATTCCTTGATGTGAAGTCACCAGTGCAATTCCCCGTCTCAGTCGGGGTAATATATTACACATGATGAAGATATATTCTTGGGAAGGTTTGAAAATATGTTAATAACTAATAATAACTATAATTGTTAATAATTATTATAATTATTGTTCATAAAGAGATAAATATTATAAACCAAATGGATTGACACTATAAAACAAGATCAATTAATTAATAATTATAAATAAATGTTGTTAATAATAATAATAATAATAATTATAGTAGTAGTTATTGTTTTTAAAAGAGATAAGTATTACAAATCAACTCCATTGGTACTATAAATCCAAGAAATACTATAATGAATTGATACTATAATATGAACTACATTATTAAATGTGGTTGATATATGTTGATAGGGGTAAATGGATAATAATAATAATAAATATATATAAATACAATAATAATTATTTATTATAAAAATTATTATCATTATATTATAAATACAAAAATAATTATAACCATTATAATGACAATAATATAACAAATCAATATATAGTGGATTTTATTAATAATATAATAAATCTTGATACTATTAATGAACTCAAGGGATTATTATAAACCGAGGAGACTAATAAACACGAGAGATTATGAACCCAAAGGATTAATATTATAAACCCAAGGTGTATAAACCCTACAATAAATATGATAAAACTCTTAAATACACATGGTTGACCATGGTTGACCATGGTCGACAATGATTGATTTTCATATCGAGAAAATCTTTGCACAATGCAACATTGGACCATGTTTGACCTTGGTTGGTTTTCATATTGATACAATCTTTGTCACAATGTGACATTGGACCATGGTCGACCATGATTGACCATGGTTAACCATGATTTATTTTCATATCGAGAAAATCCTATGATAATCACTGAGATAAATATTATAAACCAAGGTATATAAAACCTATGATAAATATCATAAACCCTAAGATAAATATAAATAAATCATGGTTGATTTTCATATTAAGACAATCCTTTCCATAATGTGATTTTTTTTCCGGGGAAAATAGAGTTCGTAATTTTATTCATAAAATGAAGAAAATTACATGTTGTAGATGCTAGTAGCATATGCAAAAAGTCGTCCATGAGGAGGACAGATACAAATAAAGAAAATATTTTACAAAAATCCGCAATCCTAGTCTTTGCGGCCCTTTTTCTTCTCCACTCTACGCCAACCTTGACTGTCAGGGGAGGAAACAATGAGGGCCCGCGTGGATTCCAGATTGTTCACTGGTGATTCCTTGTCGGATTCGGAGCCTTCCGAACCATGAGTTCTTTTGATGCCCCCTACATCCAGCTGGGGATTTTGCTGGGGTTGAAATTGGGGCGGTTCCGGATGAGGGTCAGGGGAGATATCCTTATGTGTAGCCTGCTGTTCCATATTTGTGTCCGATTCCTCTTGGTTGACTGCCTGTTCTGTAGGTATGTCCTCTTCTTCCAGCGGTTCCGTGTGTTGCCAACCATTGGGCTTTTTTTTCCCGTTCTTGTTTCCTTTGGGATTCTTTTTAACCAGGGGGCAGTCAAATTGGAGGTGTCCTGTTTGCCTGCAGCTGCGACATCTGAAAGCGGTATTTTCATAGTCAAGGGGCTGAAGCCGCTGAGAGTTGTTGAAGTTCAGTGTGATATGTTCAGGCAGCCCCTGACTCATATCCACTTCAATGCAAATTCTGGCGAAGGAGAAGATACCTCTGCTTAATCTGTCCTCGTCCATTTTTATGAATTTCCCTAAGGTATTCCCAATGGCTGCTAAAGCTAAGTGATGCCAGAAATGTAGTGGAAGATTATGAAGCCGCACCCAAACCGGCATAGTTGTGATTTTCATAGTGTTTGCATCAAAATCAGCGAACCAAGGGGTAACAAAAAGACCAGCATTACCCCAAAACCAAGGCCCCTCAGTAATGATACTATCCCTTTCTTCTTCTGTATGGAAGCCAACAATGAAGAAGCCTTTTGAGCATAGATGTATATCGCATTCTGTAGTCCAATTGGAATAAATCCACTGATGTAAAGCATCAGATTTTGGCCAGAAGCCATTGAATCTACATATTATAGCAGTTTTAGTGAAGGCAGAGTGTAGAGCTGTTACCTCTGGCATTGAAACTTGGAGCCTTGGGGATTCCAGTTTTTGATCTACTATATATGGGCCTGGTAGCTCTGTTAGTGTCTCTGGTTTGTTCTGCATTTTTTCTTTGCCCTTGACTGCGTCACGGAATGAAGCTGGCGCCTTTGAACCAGAGCCCTTGCTTCCACCACGCAACCTTAGGTTGAGAAGTATGGTTGTATCTTGACTGATCCCATATTCCTGAATAGTATGCTGGTCCTGTAGACATCGTCCAGCGCAAATCAGGTTCTGTTGATTTGATGGTATTCCAAGCTGTTGTTGTATTTCTTTCTTAAGCTCTTGTATGGTTGAGCCCATACGAAGTCGCATGCATCGATGGCCTTCCACAGTAGATTTTATAAATATTTGAATCCTGTTTTCATCCTGGTAGCATTCAGCCGCCTTGTGGATGAGCTTCTGAGGAGGGTTATGTGTGATCTGTGTCATTTCCTTCGTTTCCATAATGTGATATTCGACCATGGTGGACAATTATTGTCGATGGTTCATGATCATTGACAATGGCTGATTTCAATATTTAGAGAATCTTTGTTACCATATCATGTTGGACCATGGTTGACCATGATTATAAACCCAAGAGAATTATATTAAAACTTAGGATTAATATTAAAAATTCTCTGAATAATAGTATACCCTAGGAATATGAACCCTAAGATTAATAAACCTAAGGGATTGATATTATAAACCCAAGGGAATAATATCAAACCTAAGAGATTAATATTATAAACCCAAGGTATATAAACCCTAAGATAAATATTATAAACCATAAAATAAATATGCTTGACCATTTTTGACCACAATTGATTTTCATATTGAGATAATCTTTGTCATAATGTTATGCTCTTAACCTGCAAAGCAATACCCAAACATAGAATTTGCGAAGAAAAGATACCGAGAACACAGAATATGCGAAGAAAATATACCCAGAACACAGAATAGCGATGATTTTATTATTCAGAGAGAAATGTTCACAGGCCTCTTCGAGGGGGCAACCTCCAATAGAGCAGAGCTCGATTACAAAACAAGACACGATGCTCCTCGCAGGGAGTCTCTATCCTTTATATGTGACTCATACATGCAATACCACGGGCCAATATCGTGGGTTTTATTAATACCATCTATCTAATACTACCGCCCATTTACCATCTATCTAATACTACCGCCCATTTGCAACTAACTGTGGTCCCGTCATTAATTGCGGGTTAACCACTTACACATATTAATATGGGCTTTATTGACTCTTGGCTATGACGTGATCCCATGACATAAATAAGGGGGTTAGGGTGCGACCCTAACATGCCCTCCCCCTTAAGACTAGCCTTGTCCTCAAGGCTGAAGCTGCGTAAACTGCTGAAGAATAGTGGCTGGTTCCCAAGTTTCATCTTCCGGAGAGGTGTCTTTCCATTTGACGAGGACCTCCTTAAGCATGCGGCCGCGCAGGTGCTTGTCTCGTGTGTCTAGAACCTGTTCCGGTTGAAGCCAGATTGATCCTTCTTCGTCCAATTCAGGTAGACTGGTTTGAACTCTGCAATTGTTCCCAATCACTTTCTTGAGGCACGATACATGGAAAATTGGGTGGATTTTTGCTGTAGGTGGCAAAGCCAACTTGTAAGCCTCTTCTCCAATGCGCTGAAGTACTTGGTATGGTCCGTAGAATTTTGGAGAGAGCTTTTGACAACCCTTGTCTTTGAGTGATGTTTGCTTATATGGTTGCAGCCTCAAAAAGACCTGATCCCCTTCTTGAAATTGGCGCTCTGAGCGATGTTGGTCAGCTGTTGCTTCATACGGTTCTGAGCTTGATGAAGATTCTCGTGCAGATGGGCAAGCATGGTTGCGCGGTGTTGTAGGAGTTGATCCACGGCTTGTACTTTGGAGCACCCCTTGAGATAAGAAGTAGGGGAAGGCGGAAGTTGTCCATAGACTGCTTCATAGGGAGTCATTTTGGTGGTGGCATGATAGTTGGTGTTATACCACCATTCTGCCAGAGGTAACCACTGTACCCAAAGGTGTTGTTTTTCTGACGTGAAACACCTAAGGTAGGTTTCTAGACATTTGTTGACGGCTTCGGTTTGACCATCTGTTTGCGGATGATATGAAGTACTGAGTTTGAGTTGAGTGCCTTGTATTCTGAAGAGCTCCTGCCAAAAATTACTGGTGAAGATTGGGTCGCGGTCGGACACAATAGAAGTGGGCATGCCATGCAATTTGAAGATCTGATCCATGAAAGTTTGAGCAACCAAAGTGGGTGTGAATGGTTGGGGTAGGGCGCAGAAATGAGCATACTTCGACAGTCGGTCCACAACCACCATGATGACTGACTTGTTCCCAGACTTTGGAAGACCTGTAATGAAATCCATGGAGACCTTCGTCCAAATTGACACCGGAATGGGCAATGGTTGTAATGTGCCTGGTGTGTTGACGGTTTCCCCTTTGTGGCGTTGACAGACGTCACAATCTGCTACGAAAGTAAGGATGTCATGTTTCATGCCGGCCCAAAAAAATGATCTTCGGGTGCGAGCATATGTCTTCTGAAAGCCCGAATGTCCTGCAATGGGAGATGAGTGCAATTCTGCCAAAATACGACTTTTGAGGGTGGATGTTGGTGCTATTACGACTCTGTCCTTGTAGCGAAGAATATCATTTTGCCACAAGTAGCCCTTGCTGGAATTAGGATCTACCTGCAATTGAGAAATGAGTTGGGAGAGCCCGGGATGTGAAAACCATTCCCTGCGAGCCTCTTCAATCCAGTCTGGAATGGGGATGGAAATTGCAAGCAGAGTACTTTCCTCCTCAAATTGGCGCGACAATGCATCTGCTACCCTGTTGTCTTTCCATTTCTTGTAAATGATCTCATAATCATATCCCAGCATTTTGGCTAACCATTTATTTTGTTGTGGGGAAGATAGGCGTTGCTCCAAAAAATATTTAAGACTGTGATGATCTGTGCGGATTTGGAAACGTCGCCCCAACAAGTAAGGTCGCTAGGTCTCGACTGCATGTAAGATGGCCATCATTTCCTTCTCGTAGGTAGATTGGCCCAGATTCCTCCCACTTAGTTGTTGGCTGGTGAAGGCCAATGGTCGCCCTTCCTGCATTAAGACCGCTCCAATACCTGTTCCCGAAGCATCAGACTTAATGACAAATGATTTGGTGAAGTCCGGTAGTGCTAAGACAGGAGTGGAACACATGGCAGTTTTGAGAGCGGTAAATGCCTGTTGTGCTTCTTCGTTCCAGAAGAAGGAATTTTTCTTTAGGAGTTGCGTTAGGGGCTTCGCTATACGACCATAGTTGCGGACAAATTTATGATAATAGCCTGTGAGACCCAAAAATCCTCTCAAGCTTTTCAAGGTCTTAGGTTGAGGCCATTCTTGCATTGCCTGGATCTTTTTTGGGTCCACCTTGACACCTTCACGCCCCACAATGTGGCCCAAATACTCAACTTCTTCCATGCCAAACGAACACTTAGACATCTTGACAAATAACTTATGCGTGCGGAGCAGTTGCAAGAGTAGATCTACATGCTGAAGATGTGCCGCCCAAGTGCCACTATAGATGAGGATGTCATCGAAGAAGACAAGGACAAATTTTCTGAGATATGGTTTGAGGAGGTGATTCATAAGGCTCTGAAAAGTAGAGGGGGCATTACAGAGACCAAATGGCATGACCAGGAACTCATAATGGCCTTCATGCGTTCTGAAAGCTGTCTTGGGAATGTCGACTTCCTTCATGCGAATTTGGTGGTAGCCTGAGCGAAGATCCAACTTAGTGAAGAATTGAGCCCCATTGAGTTCGTCCAGCAAATTGTCAACCACTGGGATGGGAAATTTATCTTTGACTGTTAACTTATTGAGAGCCCTGAAGTCTGGACACATCCGCCACTCCCCATCTTTCTTGAGGAGCATGACCACTGGAGATGAATAAGGACTAATGCTGGGACGAATGACACCTGCTTCCAACAATTCCTTGATGATTTTTTCTATTTCATTCTTTTGGTTGAACGAATATCTGTATGGCCGCACATTTGGGGGTTGGGCCCCTGGAACCAGTGTGATGCTATGATCATGTTCCCCTCGCGAGGGTGGAAGCTCATGAGGCTTGTCAAAGACCGTCCGATGTTTATTTAAAATCTGTTGCATCTCAGGATGTATTTGCGGAGGCATGGTGTCTACTACCTGGATGGCATTAAATTGAGCTACCACTCCATGATGGCCCTTTTTTAACAATTTTTCCATCCTATGCGAGCTGACGATAGAGGAGGCTCCCGCCTGTAGTCCACGGAGGGTATGTGTGGAGTTGTTCTGCTTAAAACTCATATATAACTCCTGGAAATCCATTGTGATTGGCCCAAGAGTGCGAAGCCATTCCGCGCTGAGGACAATGTCGCAACCCCCCATGTGTATTGCAAACATGTGGGTTTTCAATTGATAATCCCCCATTTGAATTTTGACATTTTCACAGCGACCTTCACATTTCATTGTGCCCCCATCTGCAATCTGGACTTGGAAGTTAGAAACTGCCCGGACGAAACAATGTGCTGCTGCAGCGATCTTTTGGTGGATGAAATTATGGGTACTTCCACTATCAATCAAGACTACTACTGGGCAGTGTTTAAGAAAACCCCTGATTTTGAGAGTTTGAGGGGAAGAAATTCCTGCCAATGCATTTAGAAAAATAATTGGTTCATCAGATACAATCTCCTGTTGGTTATCTTCTTCGATCGCCTCCGGTTCCTCAAGTGGTGGATCTTCCTCGGTGGAGCTGTAGTCAGTGGCATCTATTTGAAAAAACTTGTGCTCTCTGCATTTATGACCCGGGGAATATTTTTCATCACAGTAGTAACATAGTCCTTGCTTCCTTCTTTCGGCCATTTCCGGAGGTGACACCTTTTGAATCTTAAGTGTCTGAGTCATATTGGGAGCCTGTGAGGGACGACCTTTAGCGGGGAAGTTGGGGCAGCTGGATTGGGCTGTTAATGCACGTTCCACCTTACAGGCTACCTGGCAAGCCTCTGTCCATGTGGGAGGGTGGTGGAGTAGAACCTGAGCTTTGATGGCTTCTTTAAGACCGTTGATAAAGCATTCCATGTAGAACTCATCTGTGAGACCCTTAGTGCGGAAGGCTAAGGCTTCAAAAGCAGTAATATATTCCTCCACTGTACCCATCTGTCGGAGCTTAGTGAGACGCCCCAAAAAAGAGTCTTCCTGTTCAAAGCGACTACGAAGAGTTTTGGCAAATTGGGCCCAATTCTGAAAATTTCCATTGCAACGCTGATGCCATTCCTTCCATTGCCATCGTTCATTTTCCAAGTACATGGTGCCCACCATAAGCTTAGTCCCCTCATCTGTGATATGATTCAATTGGAAATACTGCTCCATTTGTGCTAGCCATGCGGACGTGTGAGAACCGTCAAATTTCTGCATATCCAACTTGGGAGGTCGCTGACTGGGTGGTGGATGGGAGTGCCAAATGTGAGGAGAGTGGCTAGACTCACCCTCATGGTATTCATGGCCATTATACGCCTCCTCATGGGCTGGCTCCTTGCCCTTTAGGAGTGCCTCCTGTATCTGGTTACCTATTCCCTTAAGCTCAAGTTGTATGTGGTTACTCATTCCTTGAAGCTCAAGTTCGATCTTGTTCACTGCAGTTTGGAGGGAGTGCACATGGTTTTCAATTTTGTCGATCCTTTCATTGGCCATCGCTTGAGCGCGAGTTTCTATCATACACCAACCTGATGAAAAATTGGGACCACCTAAAAATTTTTACTAAGAAATTGAATGGTACCACCTTGCTCAGCTCGTCGTCCTGATACTCCTAACGGAGTTTTACTCCTTCCTGATCAATACTGCAGTCGCCAAATCTTCAAAATATCAATGTCGCCAATAGTCCTGCGAAAATTATATCCAGGTACAGGAACCCTTCACAACTACTCCGATCTGGTGGATCTGAGAGATCTGAATGGTGGAACAACTGCTGCTGCTGATCTGGAATATCCGATCTGGTGGATCTGATAGATCTAAATGGTGGAACAACTGCTGCTGCTGATCTGGAATAGATGATGTGTGATCCCCCAATAGAAAGGGAACTATGGTCTTGGGGAGTGTCAGGTGCTACAGATCGCAATATACATAAGGGTCTGACAGTAGTACTCGGCCCAATGTTTCAGGGCTCTAACTAAGGAGGATCGACCGTACCATTAGCCGTACAACCCGACTACCCTATCGTACGAGCGAGTAATCTCTCCGAGTGCTGTTCTCGGTGTACTGTAGCCACAAGACGGCCGAAGGTTTATCTATGGCGAGGTTTCAAGGGAGCTAGGGGGCTTCCTATATACCCAGAGGGTACGTGGAAGACAGTCCGTGCGCGGTTCTGTCTAATGCGCTACTACTCGAAGGGGTACCCACAGGGGTTACAAGGGAGTCCAACAGACATGACCACCTCTTGTATTTCCTGCGTGCATGCCTCCCCAAATCCGCAGGTTTATGCGCTTAACGACAAATCCCGTGGTTTAAAGACGCCGGAACACGTCTCTAGCCAAAAAAAAATTTGCTAAAATTTGGAGATCCCACCGAGCCCTGGAAAGTGCTCTGATACCACTTGTTATGCTCTTAACCTGCAAAGCAATACCCAAACATAGAATTTGAGAAGAAAAGATACCGAGAACACAGAATATGCGAAGAAAATATACCTAGAACACAGAATAGCGATGATTTTATTATTCAGAGTGAAATGTTCACAGGCCTCTTCGAGGGGGCAACCTCCAATAGAGTAGAGCTCGATTACAAAACAAGACACGATGCTCCTTGCAGGGAGTCTCTATCCTTTATATGTGACTCATACATGCAATACCACGGGCAAATATCGTGGGTTTTATTAATACCATCTATCTAATACTACCGCCCATTTGCAACTAACTGTGGTCCCGTCATTAATTGCGGGTTAACCACTTACACATATTAAAATATGGGCTTTATTGACTCTTGACTATGACGTGATCCCATGACATAAATAATGGGGTTAGGGTGGGACCCTAACACATAATGCAATGTTGGACCATGGTTGACCATTATTGATTTTCATATCGAGACAATATTTGTCACATTGCGACGTTGGACCATGGTTGATTTTTATATTCAGACAATCTTTGTCACAATGTGATGTTGGACCATGTTTGACCATGATTGATTTTCATATCGACAAAATCCTATGATAAACGCTAAGATAAATATTATCAACCAAGGTATATAAACCCTATGATAAATATTATAAATGTTAAAATAAACATGGTTGACCATGGTTCATTTAATTATTCAGACAATCTTTGTCACAATACGACGTTGGACCATGGTTCACCATGATTGACCATGGCTGATTTCATATTGAGATAATCTTTGTCACAATGTAATGTTGGACCATGGTTGACCATGGTTGATTTTTCATATTGTTAAAATATTTGTCACAATGTGACGTTAGACCATGGTTGACCATCGTTTACCATGATTATAAACGCAAGAGATTTATATGAAACCCTTAGGTTAATATTATATACCCTATGACTAATATTATACCTTAGGAATATGAACCTTTAGATTAATAAACCCAAGCCTTGATATTATTAACCCAAGGGAATAATCAACCAAAGGGATTGATAATAAACCCCATGGGATTAATATTATAAAACCATTGTATATAAACCCTAAGATAAATATTATAAACCCTAAAATAAACATGGTTGACCATGGTTGAGTTTTTATATTGAGACAATCTTTGTCACAATGCGACATTGAACCATGGTTGACCTTGGTTGGCCATGATTGATTTTCATATCAAGACAATCTTTCTCACAATGCAACGTTGGACCATGGTTGATCATAGTTGATTTTCATATTGAGACAATCTTTGTCACAATGTAATGTTAGACCATGGTTGCCCATGATTGATTTTCATATTAAGAAAATCCTATGATAAACCTAATATTAAAATTATAAACCAAGGTATATAAACCCTATGATAAATATTATAAATGCTAAAATAAACATGGTTGACCATGGTTGATCATGGTTGATTTCGATATAGAGACAATATTTGTCACAATATGACAGTGGAATATGGTTCACCACGGTTAACTATGACTAATTTTCATATTGAGACAATCTTTGTCGCAATGTGACGTTGGACCATGGATGACCATAAATTACCATGACTGACCATGATTAACCATGTTTGATCATTGTTGATCATGGTTGATTTTCATATTGAGACAATCTTTGTCAAAATGTGACATTGGACCATGGTTGACCATGACTGACGATGATTGACAATGGCTGACGATGGTTGACCATAGTTGATTTTCATATTGAGACAATATTTGTCATAATGTGACTTTGGACCATGGTTGATTATGATTATAGACCTGAGGGATTTATATTAAACCCTAAGATTAATAATATGAACCCTATGAATAATGCTATACCCTAGGAACATGAACCCTTAGTTAATAAACCCAAGGGATTGATATTATAAACCTAAGGGAAGAATAAAACCAAGGGATTAATACTAAAATCCCAAGGGATTATAAATAAAGGGATTAATATTATAAACCCAAGGTATATAAACCATTCGATAAATATTATAAACCCTAAAATAAACATGTTTTACCATGGTTTACCATGGTTTATTTTCATGTTGAGACAATCTTTGTCAAAATGCAATGTTGGACAATGGTTGATAATGGTTGACCATGGTTAATTTTAATATTTAGATTATCTTTTTCACAATTGATGTTGTACTATTGTTGGCCATGATTATAAACCCAAGTGTTTTATGTTAAACCTGAGTAATTAATAAAACCAAGGGATTCACACTATAATCCCAAGGGAATAATAAACCCAACAGATTAATACTAAAAACCCTAGGAATTTTAAACCTAAGGGAATAATATTAAAGTCAAGGGATTAATATTGTAAACGCAAGGTATATAAACCCTAAAATAAACATGGCTGACCATGATTAACCATGGTTGATTTTCATATTGAGACAACCTTTGTGAGGATGCAGTGTTGGACCATGGTTAACCATTGCTAACCATTATTGACTTTCATATCAAGACAATCTTTGTCACAAAGCGACATTAGACCATGCTTTACCATGGTTGATTTTCATATTGAGACAATCTTTGTCACAATGTGACATTGGACCATGGTTGACCATGATTGATTTTCATATCGAGAAAATCCTATGATAAACCCTTAGATAAATATTATAAACCAAGGTATATAAACCCTATGATAAATATTATAAAAACTAAAATAAACATGGCTAACCATGGTTGATTTACATATTAACATGATAATTGTCACAATAGGACGTTGGATCATGGTTCATCATACTTCACCATGATTGATTTTTATATTGAAACAATATTTGTCACAATGTGACGTTGGACCATGGTTGACAATGGTTGATTTTCATATTGAGACAAGCTTTTTCACAATGTGACTTTGGACCATGGTTAACCATGATTAACAATGGTTGATGATGGTTGATGATTTTTTACCATAGTTGATTTTCATATTGAGGCAATCTTTGTCTCATTGTGACATTGGACCATGATTGACCATGATTATAAACCAAATGGATTTATATTAAGCCCAAGGATTACTAGTATAAACCTTATGAATAATATTATTCCCTAGTAATATGAACCGTTACATTAATAGGCCCAAGAGATTGATATTATAAACCCAAAGGAATAATAAGCCAAAGGGATTAATACTAAAAACCTAGGGGATTATAAACCCAAGGGAATAATATTAAACCCAAGGAATTAATATTATAAACCCAAGGTATATAAACACCTATATAAATATTATAAACTCTAAAATAAACATGGTTGACAATGGTTGTCACAATTTTATGTTGGACCATGAGACAATCTTTCTCACAATGTTATGCTGGACCATGAGACAATCTTTGTCACAATGTCACCATGGTTGATTATGATTGACCATGATTGATTTTAATATTGAGACAATATTTCTGACAATGTGATGTTGGACCATGGTTGACCATGGTTGATTTCCATATTGAGACAATATTTTTCAAAATGTGGTGTTGGATCATGGTTAACTATAATTTACCATGGTCGACCATGTTTGACAAATGTTGACCACGTTTGACCATGATTGGTTTTCATATTTAGAAAATATTTTTCACAAGCCCAAGGGATTAATATTAAAAACCTAAGGGATATAAACCCTAAGATAAATATTATAAACCCTAAAATAAACATTAAAGCCTAGCATTAATAATATAAACCTCAATATTAATATTATAAACCCAAGGGATTAATAAACCCAACGGATTTTAAACCCAAGGGAATAATTAAGACAATATTTCTCACAATGCAATGTTGGACAATGATCCAGGTGGATATTGGTGGCCACCCACCTATTCCACCTAGACCCCCGAGTTAGTTTCATCTATTTCCATGTTCATTTCAACATTTATTATTTTTAGCAGTTTTTCGAGTCTTGAACTTTTGGAGTAGTTTTGACCCTGTAAACAAAATTTTTTGGGGTCCATAGCAAGCCCATGGCCATATGCAAGGGCCTACAGCGAAACATGCGGTACTCGGTGATACCTTTTCAACAATGTATCATACGTGCCAAACGGAGATAAGATGACCAAGTGACAACCCCGGGAGGTTGGATGCCTAACTAACCCCAACGAGGCCCACAAACGCTTGGTGTTACATCTCCTGGGGTTAGGGTTTTGGTTTTCTAGGGTTTTCTAATGTTTTCTAATAATATATAGGCCCTTGAGCCTCATGGTAACACAATTTAGAGACATGTAGCCGCATCTCTTCTCAAAGATAAGCTACCATCGCCTGAGGTATCTTATTTCCATTCAATTTGTAAGCATAGTTCAATATTTTTCTATTAATGAAGTGAAGTGTTTTTCTGCTGCATCTCTGTGTTTATTTCTATATCTGTAAGTTGTTGCGTTCCTGTTTAAGTTTGGATCAATGGTATTAGAGCAGTCTCCTCTTTATTTGTTTTTCTTTGCATGTCCCCAACGAGGTCAGGGTATAAGGAATTAGGGGTTGATCTGGTTGAACCATTGCAAGATCAACCTCGGAAAACCCGACAACCTCCCATGGTGGAAGAAAATAAAGATGAGGGGGCAGGAGATCCTTTCAAAATGTTTCTTGATGAATCCCTCGAGCGACAGAGGGACACAATGATGGATAACTTTGCCCAGATCCTTCGACGGCTACCCATAGGTGATGCATCTTCATCCAATAGCCACTCTGGAGGCAGTACTCCTTTTAAGGTACAAGTTAACTTCGATATTCCCATATTCGAAGGCCTGATAGATGCAAACATCATAGATAAATGGTTAAATATGTTGGAAGGATATTTTTCAGTTCATGAATTTTCAAATTGGGAAAAGGTTTCTTTTTCACTTATCAAAGCTACCCCACACATCAAGGACTGGTGGGAAACCTACTGTGAACAAAAGGATGAGAGTGAATCCTCATTTTTTTTAGTCACACCCACTTGGAATTCTTTCCGAGATGCTATCAAGGAACAATATTACCCTGTCAGGAGCTATGAAGACAAATACATAGAGTGGACCATGCTAAGGCAGGGAAGGGACCAAGAGGTGCCATAGTTCACAAATATTTTCCATAGCCTTCGCACAAATATGGGTATCAAGGATACCAAGTGACATTTGGTGCCCAAGTACTGCGGTTGTATACACAAGTACATCCAGGACGAGATGGAGTTCCTAGAAATTTCCTCGCTCAGCACGGTGTATCGGTACGCTATCAATATTGAGTAGAATTTTAAACAGAAGAAGCGAGACATTGGATCTACAAATCCAAAGAAAGGAAAAGGTTTCCCCAAACAATAGAACAAAGGACCAAGCCAAGGCGAGGCTACACAGGACAGCCCGACAAAGCCGCAAGCAAAGAACAACACCACAAAGACAAAGAAGGGCACAGGAAAATGGTGTGAGTTCCATAAGAGCTCCACTCACAATACAAGTGAGTGTTGGGCCAGGTAGTCATTGGTGGCCAAGCTGAGGGCTTCCAAATCAGATGCAGGTTCCGACTCTAAATCAGAACCCGATAAGGGAATTAAAAAATGGAAGCAGATCATTGATGCATAGCCTAGTTCCATCATGGCCACCACCAAGATCCAAAAGATTGAGCCTAAATATCTAGAGGAGGGGGAACGCCTCTTCCACTCATAGATGTGGGTGAAGGGTTCTCTACTATGGTTCATTGTCGATAGTGGGAGCCAAAAGAACCTCATTTCAGCAGAGGTTGTGAAGTGGCTGGGACTAAATACTAGAACACATCCACAACCCTACATGATCCAAGTGGCTCCAGACACATGCAAAAGTCCAAGAGGGCTCATAAATTTTCAAACTTAAAAGTGTCAGATTTCTCTCGAACCAGCACCAGATTGAAGTGCTCGTTGCCATGAATCCAACAGTGTGAAAAACACTCAAATCTGAGCTCATATGAAGAAGTTACAAAAAGTCAAAGTTAAGGGTTGACTTGGCCAAGTGGTAGGGTTAATGGACCTACAAATCGCACCAGCAGCAGTCACTAGAATCTGGCCACTGGGTGGCCAAAATTGTGGCCTACTTAGTATGACTAATGACCCTTATTTTCCAATGATTTTAAAATGTTCTTTTTATTTTAAATAACAAAAAAATAATTAAAGAGGTGGCGGGCCACCACCCCCTCCACCCCACCACACCATATATTCAATATATACCGAAACCGATGGGAGTCGAACCCAGTGTCGGTGGGTCCGTCGGCCCGCCCATGCGGCGGTTCCATAAACAACACCAAAATATATTCACAACCATTCAACATTTAATATTAATTGCTCAACCAAAAATTAACTGTTGCACCAAAAAGGTTTATGCACGCCAAGTTTGGAAGGGGCAAGATTTGATCTCCTAACCCCATGGTTACCATTGCAAAATTTAACCATTAAGCCAACGACCCATTCCTTTAACCGTGAGAGAATGAGGCGATGGAACAGAGGCAACACAGCGGAACCGTGACCGAGTTACAAACAGATAGAACCACAATCCAATGGAACCATGATTTGTATGCATTTCGAGACAAATTCTCATAGAATATTCCTTGATGCTTGAAGATTCTATGGGGAGGTAAATTTTCATTTTATCAGAATGATATGAAGTTTACAGTCATTTTAACCGAAATTTCATAGGGAACGCGATGGTGAAATCAGAGTCACCATCTAAGTAGCATATTTGCAGATTCCGAGCAGAGCAAAATCTTTGAAGAATCTTGAGGGAATCTTCCAGATTCCTTGGAGGCTGAAATTCGTTAGAGTCAGAATGCAGTCAACATTATACTCAAAAGCATCAGAATCTCACAAGGATCATGATGGAAAGATCAAATTTGTGATTTAAGTTTCATATTTCCAGTCAGCCCATAGAACATAATCTTTGGAGAATCACGGAGAATCTAAAAGATTCCTATAGGCCCATATTTTGACATTTTCAGAATTTGACAAATGGATAGTCAATTTTACACCTCTCGACGGAAAATTTTTAGTGGTGTAGCCATTTTTGGTAGCAGAGCCTTCCATTTTTCGGCCAACTTCAAAGGTGAAGGTACATGAATTAGTCATGTCATGTTTTCCTTGATAATTGCTGAGATGATGTATTATGTTTTGAGATCCCTGTTTGATGTTATGTTGTGGGATCGATTTTGCCACATTATGTGAGATGTATTTAGCTTGTGATGATATGTATTGTTGTGGAGATCACTATGTAACTATGTTGTAGGGATACTCATTGCCACATTGTGTAAGATCATTTTAGTTTTTCATGCTAAGAGGAAGCCTTGTTGAGTGAGAATTCCTATAAGCGGAACGTCTCATGGAGACACAAGCCACTCTTGTTTGAGGACATATGAACTTGCTATGAAAAAGTGTTTTCCATGTACATCATCATCATTTCTACCATTATATGAAGCGGCCAACACCATCTTGACACCGGACCCGAAGATAATCCACACTGTACAAACTCCGTTATCAAATGTCTCATGTTTTGACTTGCTAATAGTTGTGATGTTTCCTCTTGTTTAAGAATGCACATGTGGTTATTTTATGCTATTTTAAATTTAATTCTAACAACATCACATAAGTAAAAGACCTTGGATAATTCTGGTGGTTGAAGGAACCCGGATCAGTACACCATTGGGTAGCTTCACCAAGGATGAGATCTTCACGTTAGCCGACATTGACGCCTTCCCTACAGCATCAAGCCCTCCACGGATGAGGTACTGTGTAACGTTGCTCCTCTTGAAGTTTGCGATCTATTCTTAGGACAACCATACTTGTCGAAGTGACATGCTCTATATGAGTTTAGACCTAATTTTGTGATTATTACTTTGGATAATAAGTTGTATAGGATATCAGAGGTAGCCCCGCCTACCGCCATCTCTTTGATTACTGCAAAGAAATACAGTAAGATCATTTTCTAGACTAGGAAATTTGTTTTCCTTATGATTCGCCCCAGAAAAGAAGAAGGTTGTGGCCACAGCTTCCAGACAGGGCTCCTCTCCACAACAAAAATAGATGGACAAGGTTGTGGAGGAGTACAAGGATATTTTCGCCTCACCCATAGGGGTGCCTCTACACTGTCAAGTCAAACACTACATGGATCTAACCCTGGGTGCATCGCTTCCCAATGGACCAATCTATTGACCCTTTGTTCTGGATAACAATGAGATCATGAGGCAAATTCAAGGATTATTATAGAAAGGGTACATTAGGCCAAGGTCATCACCTTATGGGAGCTTGATTGTATTGGTACAGAAGAAGGATGAGACCTGGAGGCTCTGTATTGAATATCGGGTGCTGAACAAGATCACTGTCTGGAATAGGTACCCAATCCTGTAGATTGATGACCTTCTGGACCAGCTCAGAGGGGCCAAAAATTTCAGCAAGATTGACTTGAAGTCAGGTTATGACTAGGTGCCTACTAAACCCTCCGATGTCTAAACCCACTATAGGTCGGAATCTAGAGACTTATTACGATAAATGTAAATCCACAATTCATATGAGTATGTTTAGATATATGTCTAAATCCACTATAGGTCGGAATCTAGAGCTATATTATCATAAATGTAAATCGACAATTCATATGTATTACTCGGTTCATCCAATTCACTTTTGACATAATAATCTATGGGAAGGTGCTAAAAACCATTACGGATGGGAACATAATATAAAGATTTAATACTAAAATTTAAAATTCTTTATTAACTATGTCTTATGGCGTTTTCTTCTGAAATCAACTCTTTTCTTGTCTTGTCTTACTATGATATGTCTGATATGATATTAGACTATTAAAATGTTTTCCACTATTGATAAAAAATATAGTTATAACTGAAACAATACAAATCTTCCCTCCTCGAAACCATATGAATAGAAAGAGGATGCTTGATGCCCCTCCTCAGAAACCTAGCTCTTTCCATGCAATTCTATTGAGAGAATGTGTGAGATCCCGAATACTTGCAACTCTATCTTCTTATGGGATCATTAAACCTTAGAAACCCTAGAATCTTCTTGAATCAAGAATAATCGAAACTTAATCTTCTTCTTGGATCAAGAACATTGGAAACTTAATCTTCTTCTTGGACCAGTGAATCCTCATAATTCGATTAAGAGAAGCTGTGAGATCCCATGCCACAAGATGACCATGGCTTGCATTGCAGAAAATCATTGTCCTCTCCCTCCTCTCAACGTTCGGTCCCATTTGCATTAATGTCTAGCAAGTTTCCTGCTTGTCACCTCAAGAGAGGGTTTCATGTCTAGTAAATATCTCATTCAACATGTCCACCATGGTATTCCACCGGTCGAGACTCTACAAGCAGGGCAAAACTTTTCTCAGGGTTCTCTTGTAAGTTATTTGGGACCATTTAGCTAAGGGTTTCTTCAATATTTTTTTATATGTCTTTATTTTTCATCCTTTTATATTTAGATTAAAACCCTGAGTCACAGTTGTTATAGTTGCATGAGAGTTTAGTTCATTAGCGTTTCCACTGTTGTCATTTTATTACTTTATTTTCCTAAGCATACTACTCATTTATGGAGCTTATGTTCCCAGGTTCATGTTTCCTAGTGGGGTTTCTTCACGATTGATTTATATATACTAGTTGTGTTCTCCTTTTTGTTCTTACTGTTCACCCAATACTTGTCTTTAGGTCTTCATTGTTCATATACATGTTGTCATTTAAATTCACTCTTAGCGTTGTGCTACAGGTAACCTCATCAGGTTGAATGCCCATCCATTCTTACTCGGATTGAATGTCAGGAAAGTGACCTTTACCTTCCCGATTGGTTTCAAGTGTGGTCAAATTCGTAGTTCCCAGTTAATGAAGAGAACCCTACTTTTTTTTAGAAAAACCCTAACAGGGTTAGAGTAGTTTATTGTTATGTGCTTTGTAGTTTAATAATCTTAGAATGGTTAAGGGAGATAGATAATTATGTTAAGCCCTAGTTGTAGACTTGAATTTTAATGTTAAAAGCGCCACTTTTTACAGGTGGGGACCAATATACAATTTTTTCTTAATGTACGGAGTTATGATATGTTACTTAATTTTTTTTGTTCTTCTAAGAAGCTCTACGTATCAGTATAGTTAGCTTGCCTATATATAATGAACCTTTGGTGTCTTTTCTTAGAAGGAGTTGTAATAGTTTTTCAGACTATAATTCATGGCTCCCACTTCTCTGATTGTGTCATCTATATTTTATATAATCACCTCGAAACTCATATGCCTATTTATTTTGGATTAATTAGACATGTTGCAATATATATTCGATCTCTAAATTATTTGAACTTGAACTAGATACCTGGTTCAACATGGATTATATTTGGTAGATTTTGTCACTTTATCTATCGCAATATATCTGGTTTTGGTTAGCTCATTAAAGATTTTTCTTGGCTTATGATCTCACTGGTTATGAGTAATCTTTGTCTCTTAAGATTTTCCATACACAATGTCGCAATCATTTCTTAATTCATGAACTAAATTACTATGTTCTTTGTTTCTTGTTTTCTTACACTTGTAACCGACACAGGTTTATATTCCTCAGCTCTGGGTGGATTTAGGGACTGTTTCTAGGTTGTTAACTCACTGGCTTGACTTGGAAACTAACCCAATTGACTCCCAACAGTTCATTCAATTATCTTTTTAAAATTAAGTTTCACAACTCGAGAGTAGAGTAGAACAACTTGTCCCGAGTTTATTTACTGCCTTGTTTCTTTGCAAATACTTCTCTCCATTTAGTTGTTTTTGGGTCATTGGGAGATAAATGAAATATATCATAACCCAACAGTTTGTGTATTGCATTATCTTTTCCACTTAGGGTGGGCTTGACAAAGACAACATGTGATTCCCAATTTTGTAAACAAAGTGGAAATGAGAAATTGCACTCGCTAATGACGATATTTGCATGATGGTTTAATTTCTAAATTTTGGTTGGAACTCTATAAAAAAGTAACTCTTTTGAACTTCTTTAGAGTTGGAATACTAAATTGAACAAAAAAACATGACATTGTCATTTTAGGAGAGACAAGAGCATCCTAAAGAATCATGGACACTTGGAAGTTGTTTTCAATAAATTAACCAAAATCACAATGACACTTGAATGGTGTGGTATTCCCTAAAATTACAAATCAATGGGAGTTACATCCCTTTAGGAGATGGTCCTTTCGCCTGGTACCTGTTACCTAGAGGAGATACTATGGTACAATGGGCACACTACAATTGTAACTGATTTCAATGGATCATGTGAACCTAACACCTCAATAAAATATACACTGTAAGTTTATAATCGCACCAAATATGATTTAAAGTGGATTACAGATCATTCCAAAAGGGACAACAGTAAAGCATTTATAGTCTTTTACTAGCAGGCTACAGAACCAACTATTAAAATTCATGGGCTATCAACATGTATTATTTCTGGATCATGGTTCTTTGTTTCAAGCCCTTTGGATTGAACTGTTTCCTTTGTCTTCTCATCTGAATGCTCTGAATAAGCACTCTCAATCCTGTTTGAGTTTGAATGTAGATTACCATTTTCACTATTTACTTTAATCCCGATGCCTTGACATCAAAACTGTTAACCACATTTCTATCCTCGCATAACTACTAAACATGAGCACCTTCATGAACTGCAAGATACAAAATGAAGGCATATGACAGTTTGACTTTAACAATAGAAACATGGAAAAACTTATAACCTTTGCCCAAAAAAATAAAAACATTACAAAATTAGTTTCAAATTAGGCATACCTGTTGTTGCTTATGAGCTTGTTACCTAAGTTTCTTTTTCTTCATAACTTTATGATGACTTTCGTAGAATGCTAAATCATCAAGTATTGATGTTTTCAAAGAATAATTTTTGAAAATTTTTAGCATCTCTATACCCTGCGGAAAAATTTACTTGTATGGACAAAATGGTAATTATTGCATTAAAAAACATGTGAACTTCAACAAAAGAATTGATGCATTCAACATATTAGGTTCAAATCCAACACAAATGATCTTAGTCATCAATGCAAAGAGGAACTAGTCCTCAGACCTTTGCTTGCTTATAGTGACAAATGCTAATATGTGAAGTGGGGGCATAATACCAAAAATATTATTTAACATGGTAGATTAGGGATAGAATTTATCTCAAAGCCAACGATATGCAGCATGAGTAGGCATATGTGAAAAAATAAGTTTCTACATGAAAGAAGAATTGAAAATTAAAAAAGGGAATCCAAGAAAGATTTTGCAAAGAATATGCAAAAATACTTGTAACTCGAGCATGAAAAAATAAGCAAGTTGTAAATGATTACCTCTTGTGTGCCTCTACAGTTTGTCACAGGCTTGTTGTCATTGTTTTCTAAGATAATTTCGTGAAACTGTGAATTTGGAATATCCTTTATCATGTGCCACTTTACAAGGAAAAAAAATTCCACTTATCTTGTTGCCAAAAATCCATGCTCTTGTCGAAATCTACAATACCAACCATCTTTGCCACACCACAAGATTGACCACTTGTGTTAACCTAAATAACGTCAGTCACAGAAGATGCTATTAGCCTTGAATGCACAAAAAAACACCATGAGACAATTATAAAAGCTATTGATATAATATAACAATAATTAACCAATCCAAAAACACCAGTACTGACAAAAGGATAGAATTAGACTTACTAAGAAAAATAAAAACACTCGGCAAGCTTTATTGTTTTCACCAGAAATCTTCTGAGCTTATTGGTATGCTCCATATAGCATTTTATTTCCATTATGAATACTTGCCCAAACATTGTATTTGATGCTATGATGAACATCATCCTCACTATATGATTTTATTAAAAAAAACATTGCATCATCATACTCAACAAAAAAATCCGTGAGGTTATATTTCTCCCTATTTATCACATTTCCATTCATCTCACAATTTCCCAACCCATCTTTGCTACCATAAATTTTCATTTATGAAGATATATGGTAGCCTTTTGGCCTATTAGTTTGAGGACCACGGTTTTGTTCATTCAAAATGTCAAAATTCCAATTTTCATTAGTGTGATTCCCATAAGACTTTTCTCTCAAACGTGAGTTGGGTTTGAAAACCATGTTGTTATTGTTAAATGGAATCTTCACTTCCCCTTGTTGAATCTTGGGAAATTTTTCTTGAACTACATAGAATCCTTAGGTAGCATTGCACCTCAAGCGCCCAGACCATGTTGTTGGTTAAGTTGGATCTGAAATCAATAAAAGTGTGTCACTAGCTGAAATAGATAGGATAAAAATAATGCAGAGAATAATAAATTAGATCTAAAATCAGTCCAAATATTTACCTTAATGAATTTAAAATATTATGTAAAACATCCCAACAGTCCAGTACCATTTCACAAGAAGTCACATGGCATGCACAACCTATTACTTTACTAATCTCATAACATTTCAAGAATTCTTAAAGTGTTCAAAATTATCTCTATGGCTTGTTGTACGAAGTTGTTCTCCATCAGTGGTGCTTGCAGTGGATGGATCAATGAACATCACTAGATTTTTTATGGTGTGGCTCGCTGTCACAAACCTTATTGCCACAAATAAAGATGATTAATGTTTGTGTACATAACAGTGGGATCCAATTCCCAAAATTTCACCAACACTGCAGCTATGATAACAAGTGTGAACAACTTCCCTCACAATAGAGGGATGGTGTTGGGACTTCTCAAGGGATTTGAAGGACTAAGTGGAGCTATTTTTATCCAAATCTACCATGCATCTTATGGAAACAATCCCAGCTCCTTGGTTCTGCTCATTGGATGGTTCCCATGTGCAATAAGATTTGGATCCATGTTCATGGTACGCCTGATGAAGTCAGATGCAGAGAAAAATGAAGAGAGTATTCTGTATACATATCTATACATAGCCTTGACCTTGGTTGGGTTTCTTTTAGTTGTTATCATTGTAGAAAATCATTCTAAGTTCCCTTCCATTGGGTTTAAGATTGTGGCTGTTGTAATTGCAATTTTTCTCATGGCACCTATGGGAGTGGTTGCAAAGGAAGAACTTAAAAAATTCCAAGAAGAAAAGAGGGAGCTTGGGTTGGCCCAGAGTCATGTAGATCAGCCCAAAAATGTTGAGGAAGCAAATCTTGATGGTGATTTTGTAACATGGGTACTGAAAAATTTTAGAGTTTAACAAAATTATATTCATGGTGTATCAAGGCTCCTGGTTCTGTTTCAGAATAATTCAAGGAGCTTGGATTAAGAGGAATATATTAAAATTATATCAACGCTCCTGTGCGAGGAGAAAATTACGCAATTCTTCAAGGCTTGTTGAACTTACACATGTGGATTCTATTCATATGGTAAATATGTGGTATTGGGGCAACTCTCACTGCCATAGACAACATGGGTCATATTGGGGCTGCCCTTGGAATCACTTCAGTGGACATAAGCACATTTTTGTCTCTCATTAGTATTTGGAACTTCTTTGGTAGAGTGGTTGCAGGATTTCTATTTGATTTTTTGTTAAAGAATTACTGTATCCCATGCCACTCATTGTAACAAGTGTTTTAGCCATTTGTTCTATAGGTCAACATTTCATAGCATTTGCAGTTCTATTGTAATAGGATTTTTCTTTCGAACTCAGTGGCCTATGATTTTTTCCATAACTTCTAAGCTTTTTTGTTTGGAACATTACTCCACTTTCTATAATTTAGAAGGTTCTGCTAGCCCCATTGCAACATACTTCTTATCTGTAAGAGTTGCGGGATATCTCTATGACACATAAGCTACAAAACAACACCATAAATTGGCACACGATTTGATTAGAACCTCCTCACCTACCTCTGCACCATACTAGAGTGAATTAACATGCATAGGAGTGAGTTGTTTCCGTGAGACATTTATCATAATAGCCATTGTGGCAATTGTTGGTTCCATCATTTGTGGGTGGATTGGGATGAGAACCAAGGATTTTTACAAAGGGGATATCTATACCAAATAATAAATTAAATATGATGACTCTAAATATGAAGAGAAAAATCAACACGAGGTTTCTAAAATGTAATAGTTTTGGTTTAGAATTTCTAATCATTTATTAACGAGTGTTTTTATCACATTTTTTTTTTTAAGTTGCATGTTGATATATTGAAAGGTTTTTAATACATTAATATGAACGAAATATATGAACATACTTTACATTACCTATCAACAAAGAATATAACACAAAATATGTTTAACGTAAGTAAGCCATCCAAGTTAATCATTTTTTTTTGTCAATTTTTTGTAATCCTTCTCATCTTTAACATAGGTTTGTGTTGGTGTTATAGTTGGAAATAATGAGTATCATTATACACTAGTTATTTTAAATATCAAAGAAGAGAAAGGAAATTTTTTATGATTCTTAATGTCTTGTTTTAAGGATAAAATTAATTAATTCTATATCACACTAAAGTTGAAAATAATGGAGAATATAGTATTATTGGAAAGACTTTGTTTCAGTGGTACAAGTCCCCTAGATTAGGATTAGTTCCTATTTTCTAGGGGTTAGTGCTAATCTCCCTAAATTGATGTAAACTTATATATATATATATATATATATATATATATATATATATATTCTTTTATGATTAATTGAATAGATCATTCTCTTCTTGGGCAGTATCGAGGTGCAACTTGCTCAACTATGAGATGCTAGTTTCAAATTATAATTTTCAACTCCCATTTCTAGCATGGCATTAAAGCTCGTGAGCCTTAGTAGCTGAAATGAGAACCTTAGTGGCTCGAGTGCCTTAGTCTCATAATTGAGAGCCTTAGTGGTTGGAGTACCTTAGTGGAAGAATCGAGAGCCTTAGTGGTTGGAGTGCTTAAGTGGAAACAGTGGAGTCGTAGTGCATGGAGAGCCCTAGTGGAAGCAGTGGAGCCTTAGAGGCAGTAGTGGAGCCTTAGTGGCTGGAGAGCATTAGTGGCATCAGTGGAGCCTTGGTGGTTGATTAAATCGAGAGCTGTGGTGGCTGGGCGCGTTGTGAGCCTTAGTGGCTGAAGCATGGAGCCTTTGTGATTGAAGAGAGGTTGAATTTCTTCTCTTGTCCAAAATTGTAGTGGCGCTGATTTTTTCCCTCTTTCCCACGTTGGCTAAATAAGGGAACAATGAGGAATTTAGGGTCGAAAAATGCGTTGATCACCCTTTCCTTAGAGAAATCTCTGGTAGCATGGGAAGAAAGCATGGATCTGACACTGTAAATCGGCACTAGTAGAGTGGATCAGGTTCTAGATCAGTTGTGTGGATTGATCGTTGTGGATTGACTCGAATTTGGGTTTGTGTAGACCATGGATGCATATATCCTGTTGATTGGTTGGGAGATCGTTGTTGATATCCTATTGAGGATCGAATAAGAAGCTGAGTCGTGGAGATTGCCTGAGATATTTTCCCCTCTGGTACGTTTTTCCTATTTTTTTTCAAGATCACCTATGTAATTTTTATTGTTGGCCAGATCAACGGTTGGAGTTTGAGAATCTTGAGGTAGATCCATACATCGATCAGGTCACAATGAATAATCATAAGCTCAATGGGTCAAATTATTCAAATTGGAAATTTAAATTACACACATTGCTTGAGGGGAAAAGTGCTTGGGCAATTACAAATGGGGATGAAGCAAAGCTAACTATAGCTAGAGGTGGAACAATTACAACAATTTAGGATTGGGAGAAGAGGGAGAAAAAATCGAAGGTGTTGTTGAAATTGTTAGTGAAAGACTGCATTATCCCTCACATTAGGGAATGAAAATCTGCAAATGATATTTGGGTGACTCTCAAGGATCTGTATGAGATAAAGAATAAAAAACACTTATTCTTGTTGAAGAGTAAGATTCTCTCCATCATAATGGAGGAGAATGAATTAGTTTTTGGATACATCTCTCAGATCAAAGAGCTGAGAGACAAGCTAGGCGATATAGGGGAGAAAGTGTCAAACACTTATCTTGTCATGATTACCATGAATGGTATGAATACTGATTATCAGATGTTTATTATAGGGCTAAAAGCAAGGGAGAAAGCCCCTAATTTCAAAGAATTGGCAGGGACCTTGATGCAAGAAGAAGAGAGGTGGATGAATATGAAGTCTCAGAATGCAGATCTCGCCTTGATGGAAAAGAAAAAGCCTTTCAGAGGGAAACGAGGAGTAGGACAGAAAGGCAGTGGTACATCCTAGAGAAATCCACTTCAAGATATGTCTTCGACCAGAATTGATTCATGAATCAAGTGTTTTTATTGTGGTAAATCTGATCACATTGTTAAACATTGCTATAAAAAGAAGGCCGACGAAGCCAGACACAGACAAAGAAACATACAGGGCATTTTGCTAATGAAGATCAAAATCATGACCTCAAATTGTTTGTGTCTGATTCTGCTCTTACTGCTGAGATTGATGAGGCATAAACCTAATTTGTGGATTCTGGAGAATCCACTCACATGACAGGTAATAAGAAATGGTTTGAAATTTTTAAAGAAACCAACAGTGGTGCTAATATCTACCTTGTTGATGACATAGCCTACCAAATTAAAGGGTATGGAGACATTCCTGTTATATTGTGATGGAAATATCAGGCACATCTAGAATGTGATGTATGTACTAGGAATTCAAAATAATTTGATCTCTATCTCTATGATTGTAGATTAGAAGTTGAAGGTAGTGTTTTTTAAAACCTATCTTAGATAGACCATCAATCCGCCCCTGTTTCATCTGATCCTGATCCCGCTGCTCCTGATTCATCTTAATCAATATATCATTCTGAGAATGCAGCTTCTCAGTCAGCTTAGCCAGACTATCAATCCGCTCCTGTGTCATAGAGGATTTTTTGGATAAACAGAAACTGATTGCATCTCAAATACAGGTTGGAGGCTTGTACAAGTTTAATGTTACAAGTGTTCCACAACAAGCTTTGACTTCAACTACGATTACATTAGAGAATATTTGGCATAAAATATTCAAACAGATCAATCTTCATGACTTATTCCTAAAACAAGGTATGGTTAATAGATTCCCTGTTTTAAAAAATGCACATGTCAATTGTGAAGGATGTGCACTTGGAAATATGCACATGGATGAATTTCCCTCAAGTTTAAATAGAATAAAGCGAGATATCCTTGAACTTGTGCAAACTAATATACGTGGAATGATGCAGACAAGATCATTAAGAGGAGCATATTATTTTTTATTTTTTGTTGATGATTGCACAAGATATACCTAGGTATATTTTATCAAAAACAAAAGTCATACTTTTGAATATTTTAAAGAATTTAGAAGTATGGTTGAAAAAGAGACATGTAAGGTCAACAAAATTCTCCTTTCAGATCAAGGGGGAGAATAAATTCATGGAAACTTTATCAAATATTACAGAGAGCATGAAATAATTCGACCATTTATAGTACCCCACACTCCACAGAAAAACGAGGTTGCAAAGAGGAAGAACGAAACTCTGGTGTAGTGTGCACGTAGCATGTTGAAAGGTAAGAACCTAGCTAATGGATTTTGGGCAGAAGCTATTAATACTGCAGTCTATTTAAAGAATAGGAGTCCAACAAAGAGCCTTGATCTTAAGACTCCATTTGAGGCTTTATATGGTTTTAAGCTTGCAGTTAGTTATTTAAGAGTATCTCGTTCGAAATATTTTGCACATATAAGGAGGATAGGGGGAAATTTGATGCTAACGTCACAAAATGCATATTTGCAGGGTATTCTTTTGAGTTTAAAGCTTACAAAATGTTTAATCCATCTACTCACAAGGTGCTTGCAAGTATGAATGTTATATTCCATGAGAAGGTTGATGAAGGGAATAGAGACAAAGGTTATGAGGAGCGGCACAAGGCTTATTTGATTGAAGACAACAAAGAGGAAATTAAAGACAACCATGTGAAGCAAGAGTAGCATCAAAAAGAAGAATCAAGTGATGTAGGTACAGTCAACAATCCAAGTCCACTAAGGAGTGAGAAAAACATATTTGAGCCAAGTCCATCACCAAGGAGATCGGGTAGGTAGGCTCAATTACCAGCAACGTATAGAGATCATGCTCTTATAACCAGTATCTTAAATGTTTTTGAGCCCAATGAAATGAGTAAACATGATGAATGGAGGGAAACCATGAAAGAAGAATATGAGTCAACAATTAAAAACAAAACCTGGGCTTTAATTGCACTGCTAGAAGGGAAAGAATATAGGTTGTAAATGGTTATATAAACCTAAGTTCAAATCAGATGGTAGTGTAGACAAATCTAAAGCTAGGTCGGTAGCTAAAGGTTACTCACAAAAAGAAAGAATTGATTATGAGGAGACCTTCGCTCCTGTAGCTAAGTTCAACAATATTAGAATGTTACTAGCTTTAGCTACAAAGTATCATTGGAGTTTACACTAGCTAGATGGGAAATATGATTTCCTAAATGGAGAATTGAAAGAAGAGGTATATTCAAAACAACCTAAAGGGATAATCAAATAGAGGCATGAACATTTAGTTTACAAATTAAAGAGGGCATTATATGGATTGAAACAAGCACCCATGTCATTGTATGAAAAAATTGACTCCTTTTTCTTGCAACATAGTTATAAAAGGAGCAAAAATGACCCAAATCTATATACTGTGTTTGATGAAAAGGGGCAAATTGTTTTGGATTTCTTTATATGTAGATGATATAATTATCACTAGAAATGCTAATGAATTGATTAAGGAAGTCAATGTGTAGATGTCACAAGTTTTTTAAATGAAAGACCTCAGAGAATTGCATTATTGTATGGGTTTGGAAGTTTGGAGGGACTCTAGTCAGAATTTTCTCACTCAAGGAAAGTATGTTAGAGGATTACTAAAAAAGTTCAAAATGAAGCAGTGCAAAGCTACTTGAGTGCCTTTGCAATAGAATCCTAAACTTCGAATATGATGATGATTCTAAAGAGGTGGATGCCACATTATATAGATAGCTAGTTGGGAGTCTGATTTATTTGACTACAACTAGACCTGACTTAGCATTTTCAGTGAGTGTTTTAAGTCAATTCATGTCAAAACCTCTTGAGAATGACTGTGTGGTAGCAAAATTTGTCTTCATATACCTTCAAGGAACCATTGATTTTGGTATTAAGTACGCTTATTCTTCTGATGTTAATTTGACAGGTTTTTTAGATTCAGTCTCGGAAGGAAATTTGGATGATAGAAGATCCATAACAAGTTATGCTTTTGATATGAGCATTGGGGTAACTGCTTGGAGAAACAAGAAGCAAAATATTGTATACTTATCTTCTGCAGAAGCAAAGTATCAAGTAGTGTGTGCAACCACTTGTGAGGCAATTTGGTTGATAAGACTTCACAATGATTTTGGAGAAGAACAAAAAGATGCTAGCATAATCAGATGTGACAACTAAAGCTCAATCAAACCAATGAACAACCATGTGTTTCCCAAAAACACACGACATATTGATACTCAATTTCACTTTGTTAGGGAGAAGGTTGAGTCTAAATTTGTTTTTATTGAATATTGTAATACTTGTGATAATGCAGCAAATACTTTTACCAAGCTCCTTGGGAGTATTAAATTTAAAATGTTTAGGGAGATGTTAGGAGTACAAGTGAACCCTTTCTCCATTAAGGGGGAGAGTTGAAAATAATGGAGAATATTGTATTATTGGAGAGAGTTTGTTTCTCACTTGTACGAGTGTCCTAGATTAGGATTAATTCCTATTTTCTAGGGGTCAATTCTAATCTCTCTAAATTGATGTAAACTTATATATTTCTAATTTTATGATTAATTGAATAGATCATTCTCTGCTTGGGTAGTCTCCAGGTGCAGCTTGCTCACCCGTGAGTTGCTACTTTCAGATTATAAGTTTCAGCCCTCATTTTAAGAACTAAACATTTTATTTGAGAGAATGGCACATAGTTATCAATTTTGTTAATCTCATGAATTTTACATAATGGGTTTAATATAAATTAATTCGGTCTTTATCAATGCTAGGCATATTAACTCTACATTATCACACAACATTTTATGTTAATGAATGGCATGTGATTATCTATTATGTTATTGTTGACTAATTACGCCTTAAGACATTTCCCTTTGAGAAAACTCAACTATTCTATATATATATATATATATAAACCCTATTAGATTAGTTACATCTTATGCATTGACCCATAGAAAAAGATAAATTTTAATTTAAAAATTTTATTCAAAATATTTGTTTTAATATTATAATTTTGAAAAACATTAGTGAAATTTATAGATTTTTTAAAAAATTTAAGAAGTCAAAACAATTTGAAACTGATTACAATATAACCTACCTGGAAGCAAGTATAATAAGAATTATGGGCTAAATAATTCTATTTATTTATGTAAAAGCAAGCTTAAACTTCATTTGAGATACACCATTTTTTGAAATAAATAAATACTTTGTATTCTGCACGAATAAGGTCCATGGAGAATTCAAGTATAATGGACATGCCATGAATGAGTTTGTGCCACAGAAGACCTCTACTTACATAAGTCAGCATGATGTGCACAGAAGACCTCTACTTACATAAGTCAGCATGCATATGGGAGAAATGACAGGCAGAGAAACTTTCGATTTCTCAGCTCGTTGCCAAGGCGTTGGTTGAAGATCTGGTATATTTTCTAAGCTGAATGCTAGGTCATTCTTAGTTTGTTAAGCAGAAACATAAAAATAGCCTCTCATCTCGGCTGCAGATGTATTGAGTGAGCTTTCCAGGCGAGAGAAGCGACTAGGGGTGAAACCAGATCCAGACATTGATATTTTCATGAAGGTATCCACTTCAAATTCAAAAGGTGTAGGCTTGAATTTAGTTCCTTTTTATTCTGGTGAAGTTGAAATTAATCACAGTGAACTGTTGAATACATATTTTATATTTCTAGGCAATAGCCATGGAGGGACAGAAAACCAGCATTATGACAGACTACGTTTTGAAGGTAAGCTTTCTTTCAGTTCTAAGAATCTTGCTCTGATGAATTTGTGTTCCGGACGGAAGGTAAGTTATCTTGGAACTCATCATGCTTTGGTTATTCAAATCATCTCAATTATAATGAATAATATCGAAAAGCTATGACCAGGTTTTGGGGTTAGAGGCATGCGCGGATACGATGGGGGAGATCAAATGCGCAGAGGAATTTTTGGAGGTGAGAAGAAAAGAGTCACAATAGGGGAGATGATTGTTGGAGGTGACTGTAAAGCTTTCTTGATGGATGAAATTTTGACAGGGCTGGACAGCTCTACCGCATATGAGATTATCTGATGCTTCTAATATTTGGCTCATATCATGAGGGCAACAATGGTGATTTCTCTTCTGCAACCAACCCCTGAAACGTTTGAACTCTTCGATGATCTAATCCTGCTGTCAGAAGGTTATATAGTGTACCGGGGGCCCAGAGAATTTGTATTGGATTTCTTCCAGACCATGGGATTTAAATGTCCAAAAAGGAAAGCAGTTGCAGATTTTTTACGAGAGGTAATTAAATAAGTATCTAGTTACCGATTATATTGAAAATAAAGTGATTGCAATTATTTTTACTCATAGTAGCGAGAATTTTTGAAACATAAGTTGTATTCCAGTTAAATATGGCTTGTTAAAACGATGGATTTTTTAGGTTTCTAGGTGAGTTTGCAGTGTTATGCGCCTAACGTTGTATTTTTTAAAACCATGAAAATCCTTTCAACATTGATTGAACAATTTAAGGCTTCTTGGATAAATCAGTAGCGACATGTGATTAACTGAATTTCTCCTTTAACTTTGATAATGCATCGGTTTATTAACAATTTGGGTTTTGGTGTAACATGTTGGAAATATTAATTACTCTCACATAAATATTTAGCAAGATCCAAGCAGTGATGCATGAAGATGTAAGCTGAGTTAAGTGTAATCCAGATTTAGAGTGTAAGTTAATTGAGTTAAGTGTGAGTAATTAGCTTGAGTTCAATCTATATATTTGGAGAAGTCCAAATTTACTTAGTGTTTGCATGTAGAAGTTATTGTGTGAGAGTTTCTAGGTGAAAAGCAGAAATACTCAATGATTGATCTGAAAATCACTCGTGAATGATCTCAGTTAATTTATGAAGGTATTACAGACTCATGTGCTGGGGTGTGCCTATGTTATTTTAAGCAACGGATCGATAAGATGGCGAAATACACAGACACTTGAAACAGTAAGAGAAACAAAGCAAGCAAATAAAAAACACAACAAATTTAATAAGGAGTTCACCCAATTCTCCTGGGCTATGTCTCTTGGTCCAGCCTTCAGTGGTGGCCTTTTCTATTGTGTTTTAAAGTAAAGGTTTTACAATAAGGAGCTCAATTTGAGTCCCCCTAATAGATGATGATCAGTAGGGTGGTACTTGGATCTCCCAAGCCTCTAGAGTACATAGACTCCCCCTTACTAAATCTCGACCTCAACTGGTCTCAATGGTATGAGTCCAATTTGGTACTCAGTATCTGACAGGTATACACAGAGGAGTTACTTGAACCTCTCAAGCTTTCTCTGTAGTTCACAGACTCCCGAACTCTCTCTGTCTTTGTCTGCTCGATGCTGCCTTTGCTTTGCAGGTCAGCTCGGCTTCTCTATTCTCTTTGATTCACTTCTTTCTCTACTTCTATTCCCCCTCTGCTCTTTTCTGTTCATCGCTTAAAGCCAATCTGCTCCCCCACTGTTCGTTTCCTCTTCCTGGCTCTCTGGATCGCCTACCTTTGTCCGCTGGAATTCCCCTACTCTATGTCATCATCGCTATGTAACACTGCACAGAGAGGTGGCCATCTGTCCCCTTACTAACTGAGTGTCAGTTTCCTTTGAACGGTCGTTATTTCCATTTCTCCAAGATTTGCCCGCGAAACTGGTTCTTCTGCCAGCTCAGCGGTCATGTCGGACCTCAAACCTTATGTGCCTCAGTCTATTTCTCCATCAAATCTGGTCATCCATCGGGTTGATTCTCCACCGTCAATTTGGAGCCTTCAGATCCTACGGTCTCCATCTATATCGCGCGAGTAAGTTGCTCGACTATTACTCACGCGATGTAAGCAGTTTTTCTCTCTAATCTGCTGGACACGTGTTGCCCAGTGTATGGCATCACGCTGAACTCGGCCAAACCCTCTTACCGCTCGCAGTGCACGCGATATTCTACGGCTTTGGGCGCGGGACCCGCCTTCTGACGCTTTCCGCACGGTTTCCCTGTGTTCCTCGTGACCGAGCACTCGGGGCTTTCCTTCTGTGAGGGTTTTGCCCTGCAATCGTGTATCAGAAACTTCCTCTGTTTCTGGATCTGGGATTCCAATTACCAATTTGCGTCTATGCACGGTCTCCATGGGCCAACAGTCAACGCTCTTTGACCGAGGTTGCTCATTGTTCCGTGCATGCCATAATTGCCATTGTCCAGAGGTCATTTCTGATACTTGTTATTGATAAGATTTGATCTAATATAATTTTTAAGCAGTCATGAGAAATGTTTAAGGATCCAATTCGGATCACAACCTTCCCACTGAAAAAGCTTTTGGACCCGCAAAAGTTGGTTTTCAAGCATCGTCTAAGTGAGGATATAACTGTCTCACTTGTCCAATCTCTATCCATTTTTCACTTCTTGGCTTTGAACCCTTGAGTCCAATCCTGAGGTACTCAACATCTCCCCTGCGTGTCGTCCTCACCTTCGTGTCCAGAACTATGTCTTCCTGCAATTCATTGAGATATTCAGGTAACAGGTCATCAATAGAAGGCAATTGACTTTGCTCTTCGGGATCTTCAATTAATGAAGGTTCAAATAGTCTTAAGCTGTTTGCATTAACGACTGAGTAGATGTGCATGTAAGCTGGTAAATCAAGGCGAAAAGCATTCTCACCAATTTTCTCAAGTATCTTGAAAGGTCCATACCTTATTGGCTTAAGCTTTTTACCTTGACCTTGCATTCTATCCTTGTTGATATACAGCCAGACTTGATCACCAACTTGGAAACTATGCTCCATCCGATACTTGTCATGCCTTGCCTTGTACTTGGCTTGGCTCCTTTCCAGCTGTTCCTGTACTGCCTAGTGAATCTCTTGGATTTGTTCAACGAACTTGGTTGCCTTGTCCACATCACTATGTCCATCAACTGTTATGTCTTTACCAAAGACAAAATCCAAGGGAGACCTGGGTGTGAAACCAAAACAGGTCTCAAAAGGAGATCTCTGTGTAGAAGAATGTTTTGCTTGGTTGTAAGCATGTTGCACTTAACACAAATTTTCCTCCCAAAGCTTGGGATGCTTGCTGCAATAGCCTCTGAGCAACTAGATCACTGTCCTATTGACTACTTCTGTCTAGCCACCTGATTGTGGATGAAAAGCTGTGCTTTTCTTTAGTCTGGTGTCCATCATTTCCCACAGACTTGACCAAAACTTCCCAACAAATCGGGTGTTTCGATCAGATATAATAGAATTGGGTAACCCAAAATGAACCCATACATGCTAAATGAACAGTTTTGTAGTTTGTTCAGTTGTAATCTATTTATTACAGGGTATCAAAATACACATTTTGCTGAATCTATCCACAACAACATATAAATAGTCATAACCTTTCCTAGATTTAGGTAGTCCCCCAACAAAGTCCATGGAAACACCTTCCCAAGGATGAGAAGGAACTGGAAGTTGAGTGTACAAGCCTAGTTTTCTATTGCTAGGCTTGCTTTTAGCACACATGGTACACCCTCTTACATATCTAGAAACTATCTCATTCATTTTTTATCAAAAACAAAATCTTTGCAGCTGTGCAACGGTTTTACTTACCCCAAAGTGACTTGATATTAGAGAAGTGTGTGCTTCCCGAATTATCTTTACCCTTTCAGTTTATGGAATGCATAGCTTCCCATAATGATACAAGAGTCGGCCCTTAATGTGATAATCCAATTCTTCTACTCATTTACCTTGACTTAAAGTTGAATATAGATCTTTAAAATCTATATCTTGAGCATATTGTTCAATATAGATCTCATGTAATATTGAATTATACTTAAGTATAGTAGATGCATTTATAATTGCTCTAGATAACATGTCTGCAACTTTATTGTGTATGCCCTTTTTATATCTGATGACTAAATGAAACTGTTGTAGAATACCCATCCACCTATAGTGCCTTGATTACTGCAACTTAGTTTGGGAGTGTAGGTATTGAAGGAGTTGATCATCAATGTGTATAACTGTCTCTTTGCCCATTAAGTAATGTTTCCACTTTTTCACACTATACTAATGCATACAATTCTTTATCATATGTTGGATAGTTAATTACTGCAGAATTAAATGTCTCAGAATGATAACATATGGATTTACTGTGCTGTATCAACACTGCTCCCATGGCATAGTCACTGGAATTCGTTTGGACCTCAAATGGTCTTTGAAGATCAGGCAGTGCTAGCACTGGTGCTGTACTAATATTTTCTTTCAAGGTGTCAAAGGCTTTTTGTTGTTTGCCTCCCCACTGAAATACCTTGTTCAATCATGTTAAAGCATGTAAGGAAGCTGCAATTAAGGAAAAGTTAGAAATGAACTTTCTCCAATATTGATCTGCGACTAAGAAGCTTGTAATTTCTGTAACAGATTTGAGTTTAGGCCAGTTTACAATGACTGCAACTTTAGAGGGATCTATCTTCAATTCACCACCCCCTAGTATATGTCCCAAATAATTCAAAGATGTTTGCCAAATTCACATTTTCAGAGTTTAACATAAAGTTTTTCTCTTTTCAAAACATCTAGTGTCTGTTTAACATGCTTTAAGTGTTCTTCCCACATTTTACTAAATATAAGAATGTCATCCAAATATACAATAACAAAATCATCAAGAAAAGGTTTGAGTACATCATTCATTATTCGCATGAAAGTAGCAGGAGCATTGGTTAAGCCAAAAGGCATAACCAGCCACTCATACAATCCCTACTTTGTTTTGAAAGAAGTCTTGCATGCATCTTGTTCTGCAACTCTGACCTGATGATATCCACTATGCAAGTCTAGCTTGGAAAAATAAACAGCTCCATTCAATTGATCTAATAGATCATCTATATGAGGAAGGGGGTAATGATTTTTTATCGTTATCTTATTTAGTGCTCGGTAATCAATGCACATTCTCCACGAGCTATCTTTCTTTCTCACCAAAATGATTGGCGACCCACATGGCGATGTGCTATGTCTGACGAATCCCTTCTCGAGCAACTCCTGCACCTGCATCTTGATTTCTGCATTCTCTAAAGCAGACAACTTGTACATTCCAATGTTAGGCAATGGAGCATCTTGCTGCAAATTAATATTATGCACTATTTCCTTTTTGGGTGGCAGACCTTTAGGTTCTTGAAACAAGATATCATACTCTGAAACAATTTTCTCTAAATTAGCTTGTTGTTTAGCATCATAGCCCTCAAATACATTGGTTTTATCAGGTTTATTTTCCTTTGCAACCATCAGTAAAAATTGTTTGCATGAATTTATAATTCGTTTCATCTGCGCTAAGTTTATGAGAGTATAATTATTCTTCAGCTTATGAGCTCTTACAAAGTATTCGATTCCATATTTAACGAGTAGATACTTGTTCTCAGCTCTATAAAAAGTATCTTTTCTGTCATACAAGTAAGGACTTCCTAAGACAATTTCACATATATCCAAAGGAATTATATCTAACTCAACCTCATCTACAAATGCTGACCCAAAAGAAAACTTAAGTTTGCATTGTCTAGTCACTTGTAGTTGTGCTTTATCACTTAACCAACCTAATGGGTATGGTTTCTTGTGAGGTGTAGTCAGCAATCCCAACTTCTTTACAATTGCTTCAGAAATTAAATTTACTTGTGAGCCACTATCAAACAAAGTATCAATCTTTTGATATTTGGAAATAACTTGAATATGGAAAAGGTCATGTCTTTCTCTCTCATTTTCTTCATCAATAGTAGATTGTGCAGAGTTACTAGTAGATGCTTCAGAATTCTTACCTTTTATACCTGTGGCTGTAATGGTTATTTCATCTCCTGATTCCGACCCCAAATATTTTTGAAGAGCTAGAGCAGTCTTCTTCTTCTTGTCCTCGAACTTCTTAGGTCTCAGCTCCAGATGCAGAATCCAATAGTGCTCATCATCATGCCCATCCTTCTTACAGTGAGTGCATGAAGACTTGCTTTTCTGTGTAGTGTTGGCCTTCCTCTCTTTCCATTTTTGTTTTCTTTTCTCCTTATTCTTGCTTGCAATGGGCTTGGATGATCCTCCAATTTCTGGGTTCCCATTCTTTCCTCTAGCTTCTAGATGCATAGCTTGAACAGATACCTCATTTATACTAGTGGGATTAAACATGAGGATAGTGTGCCTCATGTAGCTGTGTAGATCACCTATGTACTTCAACAGAGTCTCAGGTGAGTCTAAAGAGATTCCTAGAATCAAATCTCTCTTCCTAAATTCTTAGGTGTAACCCTGTACACTTTTCCCTTTCAATTGGCGAAGAGTTTGCCCGCTCATCATGGCTTGCTGCATGTAAGCTAGTGGATAGAACTGTTTTTTGATTGCAAAAAACAAATTCACTCCAGACAAAAAGAATATTACCATGTTTCTTCATGTCAGCTTGTGTCCTGCCTTCCCACCATACCAAGGCAGTGTCTCCAAGGCGTACGCTGGCCAACTGAATCTTACTGTTATCTGAGTCGATACTCTGCAATCTGCAATAAACATCAATTTGTCTGATTCAGTTATCTAGCTTTTTTGCATTCAAATCTCCATCATATATGAGTAAATTAAATTTAACATCCAATTTGATCAAAGATGTCTTCTTTTTATGTTTAGGGTGATTAGGAGGTGTGAGAAAGTTTTCTTCTTTCCCTTTTCCTTTCGAGTGGTCATGGATGAGAGATTGTTCTTCTCCTTTTTCTTGTTTGGAGCCTGATGAATCATCACCTTTATGTTTCCTAAAGTCCCTATACATTTCCTCTACCATGGACCTCATGGCCAGGAAACTATCTATGAATTGAGGGTCTTGCCCCAAGGGACTTTCCTCTGACATTTTCTTCTGAGGATGGACTCTTCCAATTTCCGGGTTAGTCTCAACCAACTCTCCTTCTCCTAATTTAAGCTTTGATCTAGTTAGCATTCAACAACAAAATCCAGCACAAGCTTGTCTAAGCTTAACATCCTAAAGCTCTGATACCACTTGATCTGAAAATCATTCGTGAATGATCTCAATTAATTTATGAAGGTATTACAGACTCATGTGCTGGGGTGTGTCTATGTTATTTTAAGAAACTGATCGATAAAATTGAAAAATACACAGACACTTGAAACAGTAAGAAAATATAAAACACAACAAATTTAATAAGGAGTTCACCCAATTCTCTTGGGCTACGTCTCCTGGTCTAGCCTTTAGTGGTGGCCTTTTTTATTGTGTCTTAAAACAAAGTTTTTACAATAAGGAGCTCAATTTGAGTCTCACTAACAGATGATGATCAATAGGGTGGTACTTGGATCCCCCAAGCCTCTAGAATACACAGACTCCCCCTTACTGAATCTCGACCTCAACTGGTCTCAATGGTATGAGTCTAATTTGGTACTTAGTACCTGAAAGGTATACACAGAGGGGTTGCTTGAACCTCTCAAGCCTTCTTTGGAGTTCACAGATTCTCGGACTCTCTCTGTCTCTATCTGCTCGATGCTGCCTTTGCTCTACAGGTCAGCTCGGCTTCTCTGTTCTCTGCGATTCACTTATTTCTCTACTTTTGTTCCTCCTCTCCTCTTTGTCTGTTTATGGCTTAAAGCCAATCTTCTCCTTGACTGTTCGTTTCCTCTTCCCAGCTCTCTAGATCGCCTGCCTCCGTCTGCTGGAATTCCCCTTCTCTACGTCATCATTACTATGTAACGCTGCACAGAGAGGTGGCCATCTGTCGCCTTACTAACTGAGTGTCAATTTCCTTTGAGCGGTTGTTATTTCCGTTACTCCAGGATTTTCTCGTGAAACTGATTCTTTCGCCAGCTTAGCGGTCATGTCGGACCTCAAACCTTATGTGCCTCAGTCCATTTCCCCATCAAATCTGGTCATCCATCGGGTTGACTCTCCGCCGTCGATTTGGAGCCTCCAGATCCTATGGTCTCCGTCTATATCGCGCGGGTAAGTTGCTCGACCGTTACTCACGCGATGTAAGTGGTTTTTTTGTCTCATCCATTGGACACGCATCACCTAGTGTATGGCATCGCGCTGAACTCGGCCAAACCCATTTACCGCTAGAAGTGCACGTGATATCCTGTCGGTTTTGGGCACGAGATCCGCCTTCTGACGCTTTCCGCACGGTTTCCCTATTTTCCTCGTGACTGAGTGCTTGGGGCTTTCCTTCTATGAGGGTTTTTTCCCTGCTTTGCACTAATCGCGTATCAGAAATTGCCTCTGTTTCTGGATCCAGGCTTCCGATTGCCAATTTGCGTCCATGCGCGGTCTTCATGGGCCAACGGTCAGCCCCTTTGACTGAGGGTCCTCGTTGTTCCATGGAGGCCACAATTGCCATTGTCCAGAGGTCATTTCTGATACTTGTTATTCATAAGATTTGATCTGATATAATTTTGAAACAATCATGAGAAATGTTTAAAAATCCAATTCGGATCAATGATGGGTTCATTATAGTCATCAATTTTGTGTGATCAACAAAATAGGAAAGAGGAGCAACTCATATTGTTTGTGTGTCAAATTTGTGTTTCCTCTTCTTTGTCTTTCCAACAAGTGGTATCAAAGCCAAAGGTCTTCCATTCGAATCACACTTCGCTCGGGCTCGAGGAAAATAGTTGGGCATTGGATAAATCAACACTACCTGTGTGTTTCATGACATGTGCTTAACCTGTTTAGTGACATGTGCTTACTGCTAACTTTGACAATGTCTCCATTTACTAACACTTACAAATTTTAGTATAACTAAAATATAATATTTAATATTCACCAAAAACACTATCATATTTAACAAACTTCAAATTTTTTTAACAAAATAATTCAATTTTCTCTTTCCAATAAAATTTCGAAAAATACTTTTCCAAACAAAATCCTCCTCTAGTAAAAACCTTTAAAAATAAAATTATCAAACTTTTAAACAACTCCCTTTTCCAAAAACCTTTTAATATGCCTTTTCAACCTTTACACTTTTTGCATTAAAAATATTCTTATAAACAGTTCCACTCAAACGTATAACCACGTCTTCTTTAAAAAGACCAAAAAGACGGAGTATGGTGGACCGAAATCTCTTCCGGATCTAATATAAAGTAATTTTAGTTCGTGCCCACTGTGCTAACGCGATTTGAATAAATGGTAATGGGTTCGCGTGCTAACGCTTCTTTCGATGGAAAACAACGCGTCATTGCTCTGCCGAACGATCCTGCGTTATGACGCCTTGTATGATTTCACTTAAAAGAGAAAAAATATATCCTTATGCTTTCCATCAAGCGAAAAAATATATTTCTCGAAGATTATCGTACAACCAAAAAAATATATTTCTCTAAGATTATCGTACAACTTCAGCTGTTGATACCTTATCCCAAGTTTCTTTGTAATCGCAACTGTTCATCCGTTCTCTGAGGGGTTTTTTAATATTAATGATACTATTGGTTAGAATCACTATGGTCATTACACTAAAATTCGTTGATGGTGTTGGTAAATAGGGGTTAGTAAAGTAGTAGCTTAAGGATTATGTTCTTATATTTTGAAAAAATTTAGTAGAGATTTTTGTAAATCTAAGTAAAAGTTGTCAAAGTTTATAATTTTAAGTGTTTTAGAAGAAGTCTTTGATGGTGTTCAATCTATTTCCACTATTGAAAACATGATTCAAACACTGCATTTACAATATTTTTTGGAACCTTTTTTAGCTAGATTCCAACCACTTTTAGCCGTCCTCGTTAGTAAATAGAGGCATCAATAAAATTAATTAAAGCACCAATAGAATTAATTAGACGGGTCAATAAAAGAATTAATGAATCCACCAAAATCAATTAAAAACATATCACTAAACACTAATTTATCCAATGTCCAACAAAACTAAACCCTAATTTATCCAATGTACAACCCTAAACACTAAACCCTAAATACTGTTTTAAACACTAAACCCTAATTTATCCCATATCCTACAAAACCATGATTTTTCCATCTGCTCAAAAATATATATTTTTTAACCAAAATCTTCGGCAACTCCCAAGAAAGCTCATTGAATACTCCAAATTAACATTCAAGAAGTCTCACTGAAAACTTTAATCACTTGATAATTTGAAAGTTCAAACGAGTTGCAAAGCAGCATTACAACTCTACGAGTTGTCTGAAACAGATGAATTCCCAAAAAGATCAGGAACAGTACTGGTGCACTAGCAGTAGGAGGCCATACAGATACGTCTCAGCGAAGGAATTTGCACAAGCATTTAAAGCATTTCAGAAATGTTGATTCCATACGATAAAACAAAATGCCATCCCGCGGCACTCTCTAAAGAATAATACGGCTTAAGCGAAACCGGACTTTTCAAAGCATGTTTTGACAGACAACTTTTACTTATGCAGAGAAATGCCTTCATCCATATCTTCAAATTTTTGCAAGTGAAAAAGAAAATTCCCACAGGTTGACAATCATTTTTTGCCATTGAATTCAAATACATTACCAATATTTCAAATGGATATTTAGTAATTCAATATTTTTTTTGGAGTCAGATAAGATCCGTGGCAATAGTCGCGATGACGCTTTATTTTCGTACAATCATGAATCACAGAAATGTGGAGGACGGATGCCTTTATTTTGGAGCTCTATTCCTGGGTCTCGTCATGAATATGTTCAACGGACTTTCTGGTATTGCGGCTACAATTGGAAAGCTTCCAGTCTTCTACAAGCAGAGAGATTTGATGTTCTACCCTACCTGGGCATACTCTCTTCCTATATTCATTACAGAAATTCCTCTTTCCTTAATCAAGTGTACATCATGGGTATCTCTTACCTATTATACTATTGATTTTGCCCTGGCCCCATACAGGTAAGTACATTTACATCGTCTATTTCCATTACAACGTATATTAAAATTAAAATCAAAATGAAGTTCCATTGTGATACATCTCTGAATGGTGAAATTTCAATAGATCTAATTTATTTTCTTATTTTCATGCTGATGAGAGTTCTTCATCCTGTACAGGTTTTTTCGATACTTTATGTTGTTGGTAGCATTCCACCAAACAGGTTTGGCACTCTTTCGCTTGATAGGTGCTGTGTCAAGGGATATTATAATCGCAAACGCCGTCGGTGCATGTGTGCTCTTGAGTCTTAATCACGTTCGTCTTGGGTGGGTTCATTATGTCGAGAGGTATGGAAATCCATAATTTTTTCTTTTACAAATTTCAATATTATTATCATTACTGTCTGGAACTTTGGTAATTAGTTTCTTCAGTTATATATAAAAATTTCGTTTCGATTGATTGATTATAACTTTATTTTAGTATTGGAGAGAAATTCTGTTGCTGTTTGTAATCATTGTATTAAGCATTAAAATTAATCTTATTTGGTTCATTTAGAATTTATCTCAGTATTAATTATAAAAATATGGCAATTAGATTCTTAAATAACCTTTAAAATTATTTTAAATGATTAAACACAAATTTGCCTTAATAGCTTTCACAAATGTATGGCTAGTTGTTATTCAGTCTAGAGTCTCATTCTAGGCCAATGTATAACTATTTCCATGGTCAGGTTGGAATTGAGAAGTGTTCCTCTTAAAATAAAAATAAGATATTTTTTAAATATAAAAATAATGGTTGCTATAATAATATATATATAGAGAGAGAGAGAAAGAAATTTGATCTCTCTCTACTCGTATTAGGTATGTGCTTAAGATGGATTTATACTGGTTTTATTTTTCTTCTAAAATCATAGTATATGTGTATCAAATTCTAATGCATCAAGTCAATCAATTCAGAAATTAGATTTTATTTTTTTAACCTAAGGCACTATGTACATATACCAAATTCTGCTAAACTAGGTTAATGAGTTCAGAAATTTGGCTAATGGTTCTGTTTAATAACATTTACTATAGTCACCTATCTGAGTGTGGAATAGATGGTGACAAGTGTTTTGTTAAGGTATTCATTGGTGTAAAGGTCACTCATTCCAAATTCTATTGACAAAAATCTAGCCATGCTAACAGTTGTTGTGGCTTAGGCTAGTTCTTGAGTGATTTTGATGACTTAACTTGAGTGATTTTGATGACTTAAATGCCTTTAACTCACTGCGACTCAAACCGCATGTTAATAATACAACCATCCAAAACTCATATAAACTAGACAAAAAGTAAAAAAAAAAAAAAATCCCTTCCGTCCAAATCAGATGTCTTTGTGGGGTAACCCTCCTTTCTAGTGTTTGCTTCTAAACTTATTATCATGTGTGTTTGCTTCTCAACCTCACCGTTTTTGTTTTTGCTATTAAAGTTAGTAATATCATAACAATTCCGTTATGGCTCAAAGGATGTAGTCCATAAAATATCTTAATCAGTGTAACTGTAGGCTCTTTTTAGGCAGAATAGCGTAAAGTTTGGGCCCTGTCCCATAAATTGGACCTCATGAAAAATAGAAGGACAAAATAATTAGAATGAAGTGCAATCATGACGCTTAATGTTTTCAAGTCCTGCCCAACAGACAATTATAAACCTTGGTGGATATGGGGTTACAGGTTATCTCCTCTCTCATACGCTCAAAACAGTATTGCAGTAAACGAGTTCCTAGCAACAAGGTGGAAAAAGGTTTGAAGTGTGTGATATTTTAGGCGCGATGATACTTGTTGGAAATTTCTAGTAATTTCAAACACAAATTAACTGAATACAGAGCAATACTCTGTTTCTCTCCTCAGGATCTTTTGCACAGGGAAGCTTAAATTTTTTTTTCTGAGAACAGAAATTTTTCACACCCATAAAAACTTCATATTCATTAATAAAAACCCTGATACATATTTCTTCCTCTTTCTCAGAGGGATTCGCCAAAACTTTTACCAAAAACTAAATACTCTGCCTCTTTTACAAATGATTTTTACACTGCTGTGTAAAATCTTCATTCACATTTACTGTTGTAAAAAGGGCTTTTATATTTACAACTGAAAAAAATTCTTACATATGCTGTAAAAATTTCTTACATTACATTTCAATCTCAAAAATAAAACTCACACAGTCATTCTTCATTCGCTCTTGCTTCCCTTCGTTTGAGAAACCAACAACCATTACATTTCAAACCCCCTTTTTTTTTATGTTTCGCACTGCTGTGCGTTATATGCCTTGCATCACACAATAGTTAACTCATAACAAAAAAAATTGCATATACATATGCGTTCCCCTTTCTTTTCATTACAAATCTTCGACCTTGCACTGCTGTGCAAACATCTGGTTCTTCATTCCTCGCTGCTGGAAAACCTCAGTTTCTTCTCCTCCCCTGTGCAATAATAACAAAAGGTCAACACTCAATCTATACACTGCTATGCATTCGCCCCTGGTTTTTTTCTTTACTGCTCCGAACCCTTTTCCCTTTTTTCTCCGTGTGCAATGCTCAATTCATATACTAAAAATGAGCGCACTCACACAAAAAGAACATATATCAAAAGCATTAAAACTAGGGCGTTGACTTGCCCATACCATTCTTTAATTCGCTGTACATCCGTGCAAACAAAAATTAAAACACTTACCAACTTTTTCTTACAATTTACGAAACACCATTAATTACATTAATTCCTTCACGTGCGCGGTCAGGCAATAAGGTTCAGGCAGGTTGACAAAGATCCATGTCCGTTGACTTGATCGGACGCATTTCGCAAACTTCAGCCACACAATCCAAACGATTTTTAACATCCGGGAGATGGGTAGTTTTGTGTTCGTACAGTGGATGTGGCTGGAGCGGATTGTGTCGGAGGCCCTCTGACAGAAACCACATTGCGCGAAAGGTGGTGCGATAAAGATCAGCGGTTTTCTGAAGTGTTTTCGCTGGAGTTAATGACCGTAGGTGAAATTAATGTTTCAACACTCCCCTTTAATTTCAACTGCTGGGCATTCAGTCATACCCAAACATTTCCTCAAAAATTCAAAGCTTTTCTGGTCCAATGGCTTGGTCAAAATGTCTGCAACCTATTCCTGATTCCTGCAATGTTGTAGAACAATTTGTCCATTGCTCACCAATTCCCTGATGTAATGAAATCTTGTGTGAATGTGTTTCGTTCTCTTATGAAACACTGAATTCTTGGATAATGCAATAGCTGAGCTATTGTCACAAAAAATCATTGTTGCTTTTGCCTGCTCTTGGCTTAAGCTCCTTAACATTATTCTCATCCAAACTGCTTGACATGCTGCTGTTGTAGCTGCCACATATTCTACTTCTTAGAATCCTTTTTGCTGCCTGTTACAAAAAAAAAGGTCTTCCTCTTAACAGAGGGATTACAAAACTGCTGTTACAAAAGAGTCTTCCTCACACAGAGGGATTCACCAGAGATTATGCTGAAGAGCATCTTCCTCTTAACCAGAGGGATTCACCAGTCTATGCTGAAAAGCATCTTCCTCTTGACAGAGGGATTCACCAAAGACAACGGATCTTCCTCTTAACAGAGGGATTCATTGGAGATTATGCTGAAGAGCATCTTCCTCTTTAACAAAGGGATTCACCAAGAGACTGCTTCAAGTGCAGTTCCAAAACAAAAATAAACTTCACTGTCTCTTCTGAAAAATACTCTCTCTGTCTTCAAAATTAACACTGCTGAAGCACTGCTGTGTCTGCACTGCTGTGCATTTTTCAAAAACAAAATACTCTGTCTCTTCTGGAACAATTACTCTGTCCCAGCTTACAAATTTACACTGCTGTGTGTAAATATTTCTTACATTCACCGCTGTTGCATATATTGCATTTCAGTTCAATGAACAACACACTCACTGCACTTACATTTACTTGTAAAGAAAAAATTCTTTTACATGTGCTGCTGCCCATTGCATTTCGTTTCTTCAACAAAAAAAAATCTTCATGTTGTTGCATTTTTCATATTCACACTGCTGTGTGTTTTTACTACATATTCTCCAACAACAAAAAAAACAAGACTTACATTACCCTTTTCATTGCTGTGTGAAAAATTTCATGATTGCACTGATGCGTGCTTCCGTTTTCTACATTACATGCTCCTCCTTCATTTTACACTGCTGTGTAAATTATTCATTTCATTTTATTTTTGATTTTACTCACCTTCTGCTGTGTTTTGTTTCGTTTCACTGCATTCTCAAACACTGGGCATTTACGCTCTGCTGCGTTTTGCCCTCTTCTCATTACCACAAAAAAAACATTTTCACTTCTGCACACTGCTGCGTGTTTTTCTTCCTTTTGTTTTGAAAATGGACAATAACCAAAAACTTCACTGCACTTACATTCGCACTGCTATGCGTAAAAACATTTCTTTTCACCGCGCTGCTGCACTTCACATTTCAACGCTGCCCCTTTTTCTTCTCCGCACTTCTGTGCATATTGCATTGCATATGTGATAAAAAACAAAGCAAAAACATTACATTTTTCAACACCGCTGCGTATTACATTTCAGAGGGATTAACAAAAAGATTTCATTTGCGCTCTGCTGCGCTGCAATACATCCTCCACGCAATCTCCATGCCCTGCAAACTTTTCTTCTCTGCTTTTATGGCAGATTTAATTCCATATCTCCCCCCTATAAGAAGATCTTCATAAAAAAATGACTGTTAATATATTTCAGCAATAATGATCAAGAATTACAGGCTCCCCCTAACTGTATGCATTGTCTTCTTTCAGCAAAGTTTTCTCAAAAGAAACTTAGATCGACTGGAGAGCTCAAGGGACTTTCAGACTGTATTTCCTTCCTTCTCCATACTTGTGTAACTTTCTTCTTTTGCATGGGTCTAGCTTGTGTAAGAGCCCATGTTAAGTTACAATCACGTGCCATATGCCCAATGTTATGACACTTAAAACATTCTACATTGTTCATGAATAAGATTTCATGATTTCTTCCTCTAAAATTATTTCTTGGAGGTTGTCTGAGACCATAACATCTATCTCTATGAAATGCTCTACAGTCTTTTGCCATATGACCAAAGTTTGAGCAAGAATAACAATAAACAAAAAATGAACTTTGGTACCTGGGAGATGGTGGTTTCCTTGACGTACTTCTGAAGCTTTTCTACCTTGAGATTCTTTGATGATAACCATTGCCTCTTGCCTCTTTGACATCATCAACATTTCTTCTTGGAGCTGGTTTTCTACTTGGAGTAGGATTTCTTCTATTGTAGCCTTGATCTTTCTCCTTGCCTTTGCTGGAACTAGGAGCATCACAATCTCTTTCTGCCTTCTTCACATCTCCTTTGCTTAAAGCATTTTCATTCTTGCTTGAGGGTTCACCTACATACCCGAGTCCTGATTTATCAGATGGACATCTGTGATAGCTGAGCATGTCATCCAAGGCTTGAGAGCTCTTCATGATTTTGTTCATCCCTTCAACCATTTTCCTGAGGAGGACAATCTCTTCTTCCAATCTTTCACACTCATTATTCTTCTTTGTAAGTTGTTCCTCAGTTTCTTCCTTGCTACGAGTAGCTTCAGCTGCTACTATTTTAACAGAGATGATATTTGACTTCATTTCTTCATTCTTTGCTTGACTGCTCTCCATTTTCTTCTCAGTTTCTTGTGCCTGTTTCCTGGCTTCTTGTAATTGAGACTTAAGGGAGGAGACCTCTACCTTGTACTGTCCAATCCCTTCTACAAGTTTGTTCACTCTCTTGTGCCTTTGTTCAAGTTGACTTGACAAGGTATCTTCCTGCTTCTTTGCTTTATTCAATTGATTTGTCATGGATATGACTTCTTCATGATGCTTCCTTTTGCTTTGATCAAGTTCCTTCTTAAGCTTGGCGAGCTCTTCATCCCTCTCTTGTACTTGAAGCTTGATGAGGTCAACCTTCTCATTTTCAGCTTCTATGATGGGTTCAGAATTTCCTTCTTGACTGATGGTCATGGTCAGTGCTCCCTTTGCGTGAAGGTCATGAAGTCTGTCCCATATATCCTTTGTTGATGAATATTTTCCTAGATTCTTCTTTACAGAATCAGGCAGCCCATCCAAGATTGTTTTTGCTGCTTTTGCATTGTACTCCTTGGATTATCTATCCATCTTGCTATCATCAATCACTGATTCCCAAATTTCAATCCCTTGAGACTTTAAGAAAGTCCTCATTTTTATTTCCCATATATAAAAGTTCCCATTGAACCTTGGAGCCTCAAATAGAATGCTTTCAAACAGATTGTCTTCTATTTTAGTAGTAGAGGGAGACACATCCTTAGGAGGATTGGAGACTTTCTTCTTTGACCTTGCCATTCTTAACTATGCTTCAAATACTTGACTGTGTTTTAAAACAACTGACTGTCTTCAGCAGTAACACAAAAAACTGATCTGAGAAATACCTGGATCCTTTTGCCTGAGACTTCACTCTGCTGGAGAAGTTGTTGCAGCAAAAAAAAAACTCCTTCCTTCAGCTTCTTTGTCACCTTCAAAGAGCCTACATCAGCTCTGATACCATGTTGGAAATTTCTGGTAATTTCAAACACAAATTAACTGAATACAGAGCAATACTCTGTTTCTCTCCTCAGGATCTTTTGCACAGGGAAGCTTAAATTTTTTTTTCTGAGAACAGAGATTTTTCACACCCATAAAAACTTCATATTCATTAATAAAAACCCTGATACATATTTCTTCCTCTTTCTCAGAGGGATTCACCAAAACTTTTACCAAAAACTAAATACTCTGCGTCTTTTACAAATGATTTTTACACTGCTGTGTAAAATCTTCATTCACATTTACTGCTGTAAAAAGGGCTTTTACATTTACAACTGAAAGAAAATTCTTACATATGCTGTAAAAATTTCTTACATTACATTTCAATCTAAAAAATAAAACTCACATAGTCATTCTTCATTCGCTCTTGCTTCCCTTCGTTTGAGAAACCAACACCCATTACATTTCAAACCCCCCTTTTTTTTATGTTTCGCACTGCTGTGCGTTATATGCCTTGCATCACACAATAGTTAACTCATAACAAAAAAAAATTGCATATACATATGTGTTCCCCTTTTTTTTCATTACAAATCTTCGACCTTGCACTGCTGTGCAAACCTCTGGTTCTTCATTCCTCGCTGCTGCAAAACCCCAGTTTCTTCTCCTCCCGTGTGCAATAATAACAAAAGGTCAACACTCAATCTATACACTGCTGTGCATTCGCCCCTGTTTTTTTCTTTACTGCTCCAAACCCTTTTCCCTTTTTTCTCCCTGTGCAATGCTCAATTCATATACTAAAAATGAGCGCACTTACACAAAAAGAGCATATATCAAAAGCATTAAAACTAGGGCGTTGACTTGCCCATACCATTCTTTAATTCGCTGTACATCCGTGCAGACAAAAATTAAAACACTTACCAACTTTTTCTTACAATTTACAAAACACCATTAATTACATTAATTCCTTCACGTGTGCGGTCAGGCAATAAGGTTCAGGTAGGTTGACAAAGATCCATGTCCGTTGACTTGATCGGATGCATTTCGCAAACTTTAGCCACTCAATCCAAACGATTTTTAACATCCGAGAGATGGGCAATTTTGTGTTCGTACAGTGGACGCGTGGCTGGAGCGGATTGTGTCGGAGGCCCTCTGACAGAAACCACATTGCGCGAAAGGTGGTGCGATAAAGATCAACGATTTTCTGAAGTGGTTTTGCTGGAGTTAATGACCACAGGTGAAATTAATGTTTCAACAATACTTTTATCAAAAACAAATCACTGCGCGGGTTAAAAGGTTCTGTTCTGTGTTAGTTTATTCTAATTTTGTCGCCACATTACGAAATTGGAGTCAAATTGTTGAAATCTCGTGGGTTTTTCACGGAGAGCTACTGGTATTGGGTTGGCCTCGCAGCGGTCGTGGGGTTTTTTTTTCTCCTTAATATTCTCTTCACGCTAGCATTGCACTATTTGGACCGTAATGACCAACTTGGATCTCTCATAATCAAATTCTTAGTTTCTCTTATATTTTTCATTTGTTTGGGTATATTTTTCAGCCCTTGGAAAACTGCAGGCAGTAGTTGCTGAAGATATGTTAGAAGAAAATGATGAACGGGAAATGCAAAGCCTTCCATTAAAAAGATCAAATTCGTTTTCTCGACCCAATTCTCCTCTTTCGTTTTCTCCACGCCATCCTCCTCCTCAACACGAAATTAAAACTTCTGGTAACAATATGAAATTAAAACTTTTGGTAACAATCTTTCATGAAATTGCAATAATTTCCTTTAAAGTTACTGTAAAGTTCGCATGATATTATAATTTAGTGGACAAATAGACCTACTATAAGCTACTGTAATGTTCGCATGATTACCTTGGCCATCGCAAGTATTAAGAATTAATTTGTGCAGAGCCGATGGTGAAAACGAAACGAATGCTTTTACCATTTTAATCTGTGTCATTAACATTCCAGGACGTCAACTACTATGTAGATATGCCTGCGGTATGTCCTCTCGAGTTACCCTGTTTTAGATTTGAATATAAACATCCGATGTATCAACATAATTTTAATTTATTTGGAGTTAACAACGAATTTAGCAACATTCTAGTTTAAGTCTAGTCAAGTTATAACTAGTTATGAACAACGCGGGGAAGGAAAAAGGAAGGAGTTACAGAGCAAAGACTTCAGCTACTGCGTGGAGCGAGGGGATCATTCATACCTGGAGGACTTACAGCTTTAGTTGGTGAAAGTGGTGCTGGAAAAACCACACTGATGGATGTTCTTGTCGGCAGGAAAACTAGAGGATACGTGGAAGGATCAATAACCATCTCCGACTATCCTAAGAAACAACAAACCTTTGCAAGAATTTCTGGTTACTGCGAACAAACTGATATCCATTCACCTTTTATTACAGTTTATGAATCCCTCGTATTCTCAGCTTGGCTTCGTCTCGGAGAGGATGTGAACTCTGAAACAAGAGAGGTAATATTTCATTTTACAGTGTATAGATTCTGGTCAATTAATTACTACTTTGGAGTTAGTACTATTAGATTCTTCATCGTTAACCACCGATTTTTGCTGATGATAAGATGTTGATGTTGATGTTGTGAATGAATTAAATAGTTAATTAAAAAAATGTCATAGGACTAATTGTCATATGAAATAAATTATGGGTTTTTTTGGACATGTGGTATTGATAAACCATAGTATTGTAACAAACCCTATTTACAAATTAATATAATTAATGCCATGATTAAAAATCTTATTACATATATTTTTTAATGTATATATGTTTAAATTATATATTAATTCTTTGTAACATTAATATTAATAATTATTATTATTTTGTCTTTGAGGTTTCTGCGAGTTTTATGATTATGTAGATTATCTTCCAAATACATTGCATTACGTTTCTTTTTGATCGACGTTTCGAACCAGCGAAATATGTAGTAAGCCTTAAAAAATAATCACAACATATAAATAAAATGAACATGATTAAAATTAATATAAATACAAAGTAAAAACAATTACAATAAAACATAAACAATTAATTAAATATAAATAATTAATTAAAATTAAAAATAAATAAATAATTAAGATAAATATAATTAAAATAATTATAAAATTAATTAAAATAAATATAATTAAAATATGAAATAATTAATACAAATATTATTAATATAACCATAACCCTAATGAGCTATTCTCTTTTTTTTTTTATTGGACCGGTAAATGCAATTGTTGAAGAACAAAAGGAGAGAGAGGGATTCGAACCCTCGATAGTTTTTTTATCTATACCGGTTTTCAAGACCGGAGCCGTTAACCACTCGGCCATCTCTCCTGGGGACAACTTCTATTCTACCCCTTCGTATAACCCCTAACTATAAGCATAAAGTCAGGTCGATACCAACTATTCCTGTGACATATGATGATTTTTCATCATTTGGAATGGAAAAAAAAAAGAAACAAATTTCCCTCTCCTCTCACACTCAAATATCAAATTGAAAAAGTTCGAAAGCTCGATTAATTTATGGTCAAATCCTTTCCATAGTGCAATTGATCAGAATTGAAAATTGGGGATCGGATGGTATAGTCTATTCAATCTGTTGGGAGCTTGCAAGATCACAACCATGACTATTGCTTTCCAATCGGCTGTGTTTGCATTAATTTCTATTTCATTTTTACTAGTGATTGGTGTACCTGTTGCACTTGCCTCTCCCGATGGTTGGTCAAGTAGCAAAAATGTTGTATTTTCGGGTGTATCATTATGGATCGGATCAGTCCTTTTTGTAGGTATCCTTAATTCTTTCATATCTTAGATATGTTCTAGATGTTTTAGGTTCACACTCCCTCCCCCTCTTCTCGGAGGGCTTTATATCTTTTCTGAAGGGCCTTTTACTTCAGGCCCAAGGAGGAGGGGTTTAAAGAAAATAATAATTCGATAATAATTTTTAAAATCACAAAAATACAATTAAAATTACAAAACTTAAGAGAATAATTAAATTAATGCTATCACAATCTTAAAGCCTAAACATCACAAAAATATAATTAAATTAACAAAATACAATAAAACAATTAAAATAAACAAATAAAATAATTTAATAAATCATAATATTTGTCGACTAAGCATCTCATACATCTCTATATATTTGGAAAAATGAGAACAACCTTTTAATAATCTATCACATCATGAAGATGAACCACTGTTGCTGGTTCGAACGTCGATAAAAAAGAAACCTAACGGGATGTATCCAGAAGATAATCTACATAATTATTACTATTATTATTATTTAAAAAAATATAATTTTGTTAATTTTTATTGTTTTTTTATTTTATTTTTAATTTGAGTAAATGTATAATAAGGTAAGTATTTTGGTGCTTATTATAGGTTGATGCCTATTGAAATTTACTAACCATTAAATTTATATGGACAAACTACGCTAGTATATATGAGCTAAAATAATATATAAATTTTGATTAGTCTTTACTGATGATGAAAATGATGATGATGGTTAACGTCCACTGAGACCAAACTTTGGTCTATCGGATCTAAAGAAACAAATTATTTAGTTTGATTTAAGATTTTATTCCTATGCTCAAAAAGCTTGGAGAGAAGCCTCCCGAGCTCACTATAATTTTGACATCGTAAAAGGCTAGGAAGGTTAGTATTGCAACAAAGATTATGAAACTGAGATCTAATGCGGTCGTACGTGGGGCACTCTAAGAGGAAGTGGTCTTCATCCTCGATGTTCCTATTCTCACAGAGATGGCAGATCCTTTCTATCCATGGTGTTTTAGGAACTGTCCAACGACCTGTTTCACTATGGAGATCATGAGAGTTCGTTCTAATCTTTGCTGTATTAATTTTCTTCTTTGAGCTAGTTAAAACAGAGAGATACTTTTGATCTTCTAGGGTGGGGTTGATGACCTTCTTATAATAACTTAATTTTCTTTTAACTGCTAAATCTTTTTCACACCACATTTTTTCTTTGAACTTAGAAGTAACAATATTTTTAATGTTATTAATGTTTTGCAATGCATCATTCTCCTTGATCTCCCAATGGTTTAACCAAGCCCTCGTGTCTTTATACCACCCTCATTTGAGCCTTAGGTGGTTTTCGCTGGCATTTAAAGCTAGCTTAGGAAGTCTATGATCTCCTATGTTATTGAGCTTGTGCTTGTACAATAGAAGCCTAGTCATAGCCAGGCTCTCGATAGGGGAAAGACCTACTTCTATAAGGAGAATAGGATAGGATGTATTGCTTTTAATTTTCAGGTTATACGTTATAAAACACTTTTGGATTTGCTCAATCTTTCGCCACGATCCTCTAGAGATGCTGCAACCCCGAACCTCACATCCATATAAGATAACACGAGTGACTAAAGTTTCAAAGAGGAACTTCTTTTTATCACACATTACGAGGTTTGTCGTTTTACAATTATTTTGAAGACCAAAATAAGCTTTCCACCCCCCATTAATCATTTTCTCAATGCTATAGTTCTAGTTGAACTTGTGATGAATATCAATTCCTAGGTACTTGTAAGAATACACTTCCTCCAAGTTATTATTGTCATACATAAAATTAAAGAAAGTGTCCTTCTTGGATTTGATAATCATAACTTTTGTTCTTCAGTGTTAACAGTGATACCCATGGTAGAGCAGAAATCCTTAAGAATCCTAAGTTGCTGATCAAGATCAGATAGGCACTTTACGAGAAGAACAATATCGTCAACATAGAGAAGAAGGATTATATAATTGATTTATTAATTCTTGTCAAAGAAATATGTTGGCCACTATTAATTAAGCATTAACAAATACAAGTTATAATGTTCTATACAATTTCTCCAACAGTATACTTTTAACTTGAGTGGGAAATTAAGCTACTCTATTAGACCCCTTGGTCGTAATTTCCAAATGCTCATTGACTACCTGGAGGCAATTGAAAGTCTTTCCAAAATCACACGAGGAATCAACCCTGCTACACAGACGTCGGAAGTAGCCTCTGTCAGTTCAGAGACCGTCTCGGAGTCGATTTTTCATAAATCTGTCGAAATTCCTCCCTCTACCAGTAAGTCTGTGGAGCCAAGATCCTCAATACTAGCTTTACGACTCCACATCCTCAATACTAGCTTTACGACCTAAAAGACAATAAAGGTAAGGTAAAAATCATCTCATATATTCTCAAAACAAAAGGAAAATAAAAAGTTATATTAAAATTATATATTCTTAAAACAAAATTTATATTAAAATTATATAGGTTAAGTTTATTTATTAATATGATCTATCGTTTTGTTTTATATATATATATATATATATATATATATATATATTACGAAGTGATAGATGATATCAATAAATAAAATCATATATGTATATAAAATTACATTTTAAAATTATAGATGTTGATTTTTTTTAATCTATTATTTCGTTGGTTTTTTTTTTTATATATATTATAAAGTGATAAATTATATAGGTTTATTATAAGTTTGTCTTATATTTATATAATGGTTATATTTATTAATATATAGGGCTAGTTTAATTTATAGATGAAATGGTTTTTTTCACGAATTTTTTCTAGTTAATATTAATTAAAATTAGAGATTTTTAAAAATTTGAGTTCTATACATTTAACTTAGCTTTGATATATAAAGTAAGTCAATTCTTATTTTATAAAGTATATTTGTCTCATTTAGTAATTAAGTTGTTATGCATGTTAATCTTAGAATAGAGGTTTCACAATTTTAATTTAATTATCAATAGACATTTGGTGGATGATAGGGATTTAATCTCCATAAAATATTTTTAGTGGCATACACAAATTAACAAGAGAGATTTATTTCCAAAATAGTTATACATTTTTTGGTCTTTTAATTAAATTAGTTAATTAAAAAAATGTCATATGACTAATTGTCATATCAAATAAGTTATGAGTGTTTTGGGCATGTGGTATTGATAAACTATCGTATTGTAACAAAGCCCATTTATAGATTTACACAATTAATAGCATGGTTAAGAATCTTATTACATATCTTTTTTTAATGTATATATGTTTAACTTAGATATTAATTCTTTGTAATATTAATATTAATATTAATATTAATATTAATAATTATTATTATTATTTAGAAAATATATAATTTTGTTAATTCTTTCTTCTTCTTCCTCCTCTTTTTTTTTTTTTTCTAATTTGAGTAAATGTATGATTAAGTAAGTGTTTTGGTGCTTATTATAGGTTAATGACTATTCATATTTACTAGACATTTAATTTATATGGACACACAATCCTAATATATATGAGCAAATATAATATATAAATTTTGATTAGTCTTTATTAAAAAGGATTATGATAATTGATTTATTAGTTCTTATCAAAGAAGTATGTTAACCATTATTAGTTTCGCATTGACCAATACAAGTTATAACGTTCTATGCAATTTTGCCAAGAGTATACTTTTTAACTTGAGTAGGGAATTAAGATACTCTATTAGACTTATTTTTATTTTACTAAGAAGCAAATGTTTATATTTGACTCAACAAAAGTAGTAAATACCTACTTGTCTACTTGTTTTACTGAGAATTAAAATGTTTGTGTTTCATTCACCACAATTACTAAGTGTTTATTATTCATTACAATTTTTTTTTTTTTTAATAAGTATTTTTAGTAAACACTTTATAGGTTGAAGAATATTATCTATGTGTTTGGTTATTAACTAGCACAACCATATTAACAAATGTGATTGATAGATGTAATTTAAAAAAATTTAAAAAAAGACCAATTAATCTCTCACACATTTTCGATATAAACCACCCATCTCTCACTCAAAATTGAAATGATTACTAAAAAACTTATTATAACAAAAATATTATCTAAAGAATAGTCTTTTGGATTAATCACATTGTAAGGATTAGATCGATGTTTCGAACCAACTAATGTAGTTCATCCTCAGGACAAGGTGAGAAAGGAATGGATCTAAGAGAATAAATAGCAGGGATGCATCAGTGTTTAGGGCCATCCATTCAAAAATAGCCGTTATGTAATAGTTATTTATTTAATATTGAAAACTTAAATAAAATAATATTATTAGGGTTGACCTATTCAAAAGTTAATAAATCTATTTATCGATTCAAATGGTAATTCGTTTATATAATATTAATATTATTTAAAACAAATTAAATAATAATATAATGTTAAATATAAGTTGTTATGTAATGAATTGTTTAGTGATAATATTAAAAATATAAATTATTACCAATTCAAATAATAATGTTATGATTTTAGAAAATAAAATAATTCATATAACATTATTAGGGATGAGTTGTTCAATGTGAATTATGTCAAAGATTAGTATTTATCATGATTAAATAATATATTTATCGATTAAAATGCTAATAATATCTAAGTATAATTTATTTATATAATAATTAACATTAAGAATTAGGTTTAAGATTAGTTGTTATGTAATTAACTAGTTAGTGAATATATTAAAAATAATCTAGTTACCAATTCAAATAATAATATTCTTAGTTAGGGTTGACCAATTCAGGGGAATTAGGTAGAAAACTAGCTGTTATCTTGATGTAATAAATAAGTTAATATTATTTAAAATAATTTATAATAATATTTAAAACTAATCGTTATGTAATAACTAAATAGTAATGTGACCAAAAAATATAATTATTCTCATGGTTAAAGTGTGTAAGGTTAAAACCTTATCGTTTGGAAAAATTCAAGATAAATATTATTTCTCTCAATTATTGAAATTACCAAGGCCGAAAAGGTGTAATAGACGGAATGAAACAACGAAGGGAAGGACATCCTTATTGAAAAGAAAAGATTGGGATGAAAGATAGGAACCCACAGAAGAATGAACAAAGATGAGGGTGGAGGAGCTAGGTAGTGAGAGTTGGAATCCAACTTTTACTTGATTTCCAACAATCATCCCTATTGAGGTTTTTGGTATGCCTCGCAATCTCAATCGCTTCCCTAAGTTTCCTGTGGTGGAAATGATTAATTTTAGTAAGGACTCTGGATTCTTCAATGCATACATGATGTTTTGATTTCTCAGCATGTTTTGCAAGGGCCGAGGTACATGAGCGATTGTGTGTAATGTCAGCATGTTCACTAAATCTCTACTTAATAGTTCTTCCTGTTTCACCAATGAAAGGGATACCATAGGAGTAGGGATCCAGGTAGACCCCTTTTGAGTCCTTCCGGTCAATAGGGTCTTTGACCTATCTAAGAGAATTTTTAATGGTATTGAGAGGTTTCAACAACAAAGAAACACTAGTCTTCTTCAAAATATGGGTGATCCTATCCTTGATTCCTTGGATATACCGGAGATAAACGTTACAAATATGATCGACAAGAAAGGGTTTAACCTTATGCTCCTTGCTAGCTCTGCGAAAGGCTTTGAGGCTCATAATATGCGTAGTTGAAATAAAAAAGATAAAAAATGTCTTCTAATATATGGTTTAAACATAGGTAGGAGATTCTAGCGAGCATTACATTAAACGAAACACAAATCTATTGCTGCAAAGGATAGCCCAACCTAAAAAGCACAATTCTTACTGCAACCTCCCCATAGCGGGCATTGGTATTCAATTGGGAAAGATTCCATGAATTTCTGGAGAGTTATGCGATTGATCTCCCACCCTTACTGATTTTCTCACAGCGTTTCTGCGGTTATTCAATTACCTTGAGCTGAACGTCAATATTACCATAACGATTAGTGGATCTTACTAGTTTATCATTCTTTAGCATAGCCTTCGGATTATTCTCTCATGGAAAGGTTATCAGAAATGAAGACTCTATCAAAGAGCTTGACAATTTCATTCACGAACACTGATATTTATATATATAGCCGGTAAATCTACAGAGCTTTTCATAAACAATCGACTCCTAAGGTTTTCATATCAAAAGAATCGCTCACATTATGGTAAGCTTTTTAATTGAGAAAATCTTCATCTTGCATTTGGTTTATAAAAGCTTGTCCTATTGCTCAATTTTACAATCTGGTTAATTGTAAAATGTTCCTTTCTAAAATTTTGTTTTTTTTTTAATGTTCTTATTTCTTTTAATGTTATGATTTCCAAAATTTAACGCTCTAATTAAAAATTCCATTTTGGTCATCCCTTCCGAATTCACCAATATATTATTAGGAGATAAATATTTTTTAATAGTCAATAATACTTTAAGTAGAAACATCAATCTGATAAAAGTGAATATTATTACATATGTTAGTATATGTGCAGAGATTTATATTAATATATGAGCAAAGATTTATATTAATAAGTGATTAGTAGATAAGGTTATACTTCTAAAAGAAAACTGGAAATGGATACATAAATTAGATTATGAAAATAAAACATCTTAGGTTGATTTCTTAACAAATAAGATATATGTAAAGTAGATGATTTTAAAATGAAAACCTGACATAAACCAATGGATGACAATTCTTTCATTGACAAATATTGTGTAATGGAGAGGGGGAACGGTTTATCAAATCAATATAGTACAAATTTAGAAAAGAACACTGAGGAATGCATTGAAGCATAGTTAGGGAAATAATGCTCTCTCCGATAGATAGAGAAAATGAAGAGAATCTATTTAAGGTTGTAGTTGCCCTTGAAACCCACGTGAGACCCCAATAGGGTGAATGAAAAAAATCATGAATTTTGTACTTCAATTCCAATAAACCTATTTTGTGTTCCATCTCCATTTGAACATGTTTGAGGCACTGTACCATGTAACTATGTGCTTATACGATGTGTTTGAGATGTGGCTCACATTTTTTCGTAGTACGAATGTAAATTTTTTTCTAGTGGTTTAAAAATAATTTTATTTAGTTAGTTTATTTTAATAATATTTTTTTTGGAGGCCCACAAGGTCTTGGATAAATGGTGATTGGGTGTTTTATTAAGGCACTTCCTTGATGTGAAGTCACTGGTTCAATTCCCCACCCCAATTGGAGTGATAGATTGGATATGTTGAAGATGTAGTTATGCCAAGCTTAAAATAAAAAATAAAAAATTGGAGACTTCTAGAAGCCTCTAAAAATTAAAAATTTCTTTCAAATGAGTTTGTCCTTTTCATTTGTCCTCGCATTGTTTTAGGCTTGAACGAAGGAGAACTAGGCACTCAACATAGGAAATTGAGCAAGGGGGATTTGAAGAAGGACATTTTCAACGAGATAGGATTTATATTAATAAGTTTCTATAGTCATCATGTTGTTGTTTTATGGTGTTTTGGGTATGTATTTTCTAATGTTTTGGGCATCTTCAACCATAGTTTTCATAGTTTTTCAATCTTTTGTGGTGTTTTTGAACAGTTACAACCATCCTTGTTGTTGTTTTGTGATGATTTTGGACAGCTACAACCACCCTTGTTGTTGTTTTTTTGTGTGGTGTTTTTGCACAATTACAACCATCATGAGATTATGATTTGTGGTGTTTTTCTGGGTAGGTTCAACAAAAAAAACTACAGTTGCTAAGAAACTATTTTTATTTATTTATTTAGTTTCTCTAAGAATGCATTTCTAAGGATTTTCTAAGAATTAACAAGATAATTATATTTATCATTTTTTCATTTTATTTATTCTAAATTCATTTTTGTAATTTTTTTTTGAAGTAGTAATGGCTTTCAGCTAAGGTGCTTCTACTATAGTGATCAAGAGAAACACAAAGACTGACTTTACCCTTTTTTTAAAGCATGTAAGAAAGGTTTCCAAAATGGGAAGTGTTGGTGCATGGGAATGGATATGCAATATATGTTAGAAACCTTACAATGGATCTTACCTAAGAGTGACACAAGTTTTTAAATAAATAAAAAAGTGAAGGGTGTGGATTTTTTCTCAAAGAAAGTTGACGCATAAGAATAGAGGAAGCATAATATTGAAAAAAAATAACAACCAACGTAAAAAAATGCTATGAATCCATCAATTTAAGAGGGTAAACTAGATAAAATGGTCAATTCTTAAGGGAAAGAGTAAGTTCAATCAAGAGTGCCAAGGGTTACCTATGCTTGTGGTATCCCTATCAATGTGCTTTGGTCTCTTTATTGAAAAGACATGCTGAGGGAAATTAACACAACTCTTTAAGGGTTTGTGAGGCTTAACTATGAAAAGATCCAAACTAAACTACTCAAAAAGAAGAAGGATCTTTTTGAGGATGCTTTAGCACTTATTTTTTCTTTATGGAGTATCACTGTGTTTAGCATTATTTTAGATGGATGAATAGATACTAGGTACAAGCCATTAATTAATAACATTTCCAATCCACCCAAAGGAGCAATGTTTTGAAGGATAAGGACTTGTCAGGGAGGTAAAAGACATTCCATTCATTGGTGATATTTTAATAAAAGGCATTGAGCAAGTAGGACTTGTTAAAGTGGTGCAACTTGTCATAGATAGTGCAACAGTTTGAAAACATCTAAGGTTGATTATTGAAAGAAGATATGATCAAATTTGTAGACTTCTTACATTATCCATAGTCTAAATTTGATATTTAGAAAAGATTGACAATAAATTTCCATGGATTAAGGAACTCAGAGGAGAAACAAGTGATATAATTAAATTCATCACTAACTACCATTAGTCTCAAGAAATATTTCATGAATACTCTAGATCAGAGGTCTTGAAAGTTGTTGAGAAAAGATGTGCCTCAAATTTCATCATGTTGGTCTACCTTGTTAAGGTAAAGAAACCATTAAATTCTATGGTGGTGAATCAACTTTTTCCTAAGTGGAAACATACATATTAAGAGTGGGAAGTGTTGAATTGGATACAACCATCCTCCAAAATTTTTCCTTAGCTTCGTTTTGGAACCTCCCTACCAACCATCCTTAGTAGCATGTCTTGCACTCTTCAAGTACATAGGCTTTAGCTGAGTTTCAGAGGCTTACCAGCATGTGTTGGTCAAGTTGTTTTCCACCCACCCGCAGGCTGACATTCCAAACTTAACCATTTTCTGGCTGAGGTGCTCACCTAGAAAATTTCGCAATTCATGAGGGGAACCACCCTTCCCTCCAAAAATTGCACAATCCATCTGGGCTGCTTGCTAGGCTTCAAAAATGCACAATCCATCAAGACAACCTTCCCTCTGAAAAATGCGCAATGCATCCCGACACTAGGCTTTAGCTCGAAAATTATGCAATTCTGACTAATAGCGAGGGCTTTAATCCAGAAATTGTGCAATTCATGACGTACAACCAGTCCTGCTCAGCCCAGAAACTGCACAAATGTCATTCCCAGGCTTGAAGGTTGTTTCATGTGCTCCCAGGTTGACCAGTTCCTTCCAGAACTAAGCAATCTTCATTTGCATGCATGGGTTGGTTTTCCTCAAAAATTAAAAAAACAACCCTAGATTTTAGGGATATATTTTTAGCAGTTGGAGATTACATGCAAAGACCATTTCAAAAACTTCCCGCTAAGTGTCGTTTTTTCCTAGATTTGTGGTATGCACGTCATAAGCCTAATCCTTATCAGACTTATTTATTCAACATTGTGGATCTCATTCCTCACATTGAACTTGGAGCTCTTACATCCCACATTGCATCTAGGATTCTTTGGGACATTCCACTCAATTTTTTCTGTGTAAGTCTACTTTTCATTTCTTTTGCTGCTTTTCTATTGCTTTTTGTATCTCGCTTTGTATGAATGTTGTTTTCTTGGTTTTTTTGAATGCCTACTGTCGTTTTAATGCATGTTAGCTTGTAGAAGCATTGTTTCAATTTTTCATTGCATATCACTGTTGTTGCATGGATGACATTGTTTCTGCACTAACAGTCGTCATTGCGAAGACTTGCTTCACACACATGCTTGTTTTCCTATTTTTTGAATCTTACACTCACTGTTTGCATGCATGATCATTCACTCTTGTTTACACTTAGCTTCGCCATGCATTCATAAATTTTCATGTTTTCAGTCACCCGTTGGTGGGTTTGGGCTTCATTGGCCTGGACATTGCCTTGCCCGGCTAAGAAATGCACATTTCTTAGAGTGAAAGCTCTACCTTCCCTCTAGAAACTACACAAATCTACCCTAGCACTATCCTCCAAGCTTGCTTTGTGAAATTCTAGGAGGCAATGCCTTGTTGGCATGAGAAATTGTGCAATGCAGTTGCTGGATTCACATGTCATTGTTGATTGAACCTGCACATTGTGTAGTTTTAGTCCTCATCAGGCTAGGCGAGCCTATGCATTGCACAATTTCAATAGTTAGCTAGTCTCCTGATATCCCACACCATGCCTTACGCAGTTTTGGCAGTCAGTTTCCTACCCTCCCGCTGAAAATTTCCAATATTCCCAATCAGTCACCTGGGTATGTTGCATGTCAATCCTTAAAGTTGTTTTGGTTATCAACTGACATATTGCTTTTCATGAGCGTTGCTATGTATCCAGGTATTAGAGGTGTTTGTCCATCTCTCATCAGTATAGATTCAATGGCCTCTATGAGAGTAGGATCAAAGGACACCGTCGAGAGTGCAATTGGAGATGCAGTTGGGCAAGTGTTTATGAGCTTGCCTATCTACGAAGACACCAAGTTGTCCATAGACATGGATTTCAAGATGAAGTGGCAGGACATCAATGATACATTCCCAGGCATGTTTGAGGAAAATTTGGAAGACCGTAGGGTCTATGTCAACATTCATAAGTCTAGCTTGTACCAGATTGCATGCAGGTATCTCACATTTCCATGCGCAAAAATGATCCACTAGATTGTCTCTCATACTGATCTCGAGACAATGGTGTTGATAAGTTCCAATGGAACATTGCTTGCTACCTTTGGGGCGAAGGACTTTCAGGAAATGTATTACTTGCCACAATCAGTGATCACAATGGAGAAACCCTTTAGCAGACCTAACAACAGTACAAACTCAATAGATATCTTGAAGAGCTGGGCGAAAGAGCCAGCCAAGTTTAGGAAAACACCCAGCCAGGTTTACAAGATGAAGATACTGCGGAAGGAATATTAGTACTTTGTCAGCTTTGCATGTCACTTATACAGCCAAGAGAGAACAGAGCCTTCCTTCATAATTGGCCGATTGTGTTGGACCAACTTGCCAGTGAAGGAATACCTTGCAACTGGTCTGACATGCTGGATCTCAGGTTGAAGGAATAGGTGAAAAATCCTGAAATTTTCCCAAGGGTCAGCAAGCAGAGATATACATGTATGCTTACATTCTGCATGCAGTTTGTGCTAGTCAGTAGTTCGTAGGCTTGGGTTGGGCATGGACACCTTCGAAAACCTCTGTGCACACTTATTGCATATTGTTCTCCAAAAGCAGCCTCCATGGAATTATCACACAATTGTTAGACCACTTTGTCACCCCGGTGTACAAAATTATATTTGAGGATGATCCACCTCATATGTCATACGTAACGATGGAGGCATTAATCGACATAGTAGATTGGTATGCCTCACCACTTGGCACCTTCGTACGGATGTACAATGTGGAGAAGGCTCTGCATGTTTTACTGAAGTTTTCCATGGATAAGCTCATCATGCAAGAGGTGTCATATCACATCTCGACAGGGTTGTTAGCGACACTACACAAGAAGAATAAGGCTCCTTGGACCACTCTTCCTTTGCAGATCAGGTTTTATGAGATTCAGAATCTCAAGCATGATGACGTTGAGATGGAGGAGTTCAAGAGATTCACCTTCGGCACCAGAAGTTTCAATCCATATGACTCGCATTGCTTGATCAAGGACCACTGTGCGAGAGTGAAATTTCCTTGGATCTTAGGGCTGTGTCATTGGCCTGAGGAAGATCCATGGAGATACTGCTATCACTTCTTCGGGCTCAACGAACTGGTCAGCATAGTTGTAAAGTGGTTAAGAAAGCAGAGGGAAGCAACATCTTAGAGATCATCATCATCAGTAGTAGTAGAGGGTAGCATACCTGCACGTGACAAAGGCAAGAGAAAGGTTGTTGAGAGCACAGAGGCAAAGCAAAGCTCCAAGTTGAAAGCATATCCACATGTCATGAAAGAAGAATAAAGGTGAGAAATCGCAGGAGAAGGAAGCTCAAGAGATCGAACATACTCTAGAGCAGATGGACACGAATATGGTCCAGCCAGATTCAAATCAGAGAATTGGCCTCATGCCTCGGAACCAAATGGTCACCCCACCAGCTTCACCAGATCTAGAAGCAGACCAAGTCCCAAGCGATCAAGGAGACACAGAAATCATTGAAGACAATCCGAAGGTGGAGATGCACAACATATATTTCGATGAGAAACATAGAGTTGTGAAGTCGCATAGAGTACCTACTCCAGATGTTCACATATCTCCTACACAGTTTGAATAACAAGTGATCGTATCTGATGTGTGCAAGCATCCATCAATATTGGTCGATACTACCACAGCATATGTTGAAGCTACTAGCTCGAGTGTTCGATTCTTGATAGCAGCAAGGAAAATTTTAAGGGTGGAAGTTTATCTTAAAGTTTAGAAACCTTGGCAAATCTTACTGGTCCCTAATATGCAAATTCTAAAATGTTTGACAATATTTATGTAAAAATGTTTAGGTTTCTAATGATTTTATATTAGTATATATAAATTTTTGGCGATTTTTACAGTAAAATAATTTTATACTATAAAATGTGGGCAAATCATTTTTAGAAAAAATGGAAATTGGTGAATCTTTTTTTTTTGGAAAAAGCATGGAAAATTAGCCCACTTGTGAATATTAGCCCCTAAAATTTTCCATGGATAGCAGAGAACGAGCACATGGCTAAGGAGTTACAAGTGACCAAGTAGGGAGGAGAACAGGTTACAACATCCTCCATAGTAGAGTTAAGAAAAGCAATATTGGATGAAGTATTGTCTCTCGAAGAAGTCATGCAGACCTGTATTCCAGATTCGTCACCGTGCATAAGTTAGTTGTCCATCTCAATGGTTGGCAACAACATTGTACTAAGAAAGCACGCATCTGGTCAAAACTGCATACTACTATCGAGTGCATGCAAACATGGACAATGAGGTACAAGGGAGCCCCATTTCATAGCCAAGGATGATCAAGCCAAAGGCAGTAGAGTTGAACACACACATCCGGAGTTATATTTGGAACTATGAGGAACTCCCACAGCTCATCACCAATTTGCAAGCTTCACATGCATGGGTGTTCAGAAGCATGGATGTTATTGTGCACACGCACACGATCCCATCCATTGGCACACTCACTGAGCCGAAGTCAAAGAACCAAGTCCGACTGGAGTTGGACATGTACTTTGATGAGTTGATGCGTGTAGCCACTACTGCAGGCTTGGAGATCAACGCAGACAATATGCATCAAAATGTTGCTTGTTTGGCTACACTCAAGACTATGATGTGCATGTTATCAGACGAGTTGGACAGAGGTGCCAAATCAGTGTACCAAGATGCAACAGAGGAAAGAGTGTTTTTTGAGCAGGATGTCTCAATTGAGCATGAGGACACCATAAGGGCTACCAAGCTTGGCATCAGTTTGGCACCATCGATCATCATGACGATGTCGAAGAGTTGGTCTTCCCACAATTTTCAGAGTCTTAGTAATGTCTTGCATGGGTTACTCAAGCCTATTTTTGTCTCACATGGGTACACGTGCAAATTGTAATGTAACATCTTGTAAAAGTGAAAGACCAAGTATCGATAGTGGAATGTAATAGTCATGTAGTAGTTGGAGAGTCATGAAGGTAGGTGAAGAGACACAAAGGGGAATTTCAAGGGTCACACAACCGTTTGCTATTTATAGAACCTCCTACCTCATTGTAGAGGCTTTTGGGAGCCAATCTTCCTATAGGTGTATCTTAGAGAAAGCTTGGAGTGTATTGTAACGAGCCTTGGCTTTCCACAATGCAGAGATAGTATATCCCTTTCGAGGAGCAGGTGACAGTGACTGTAACATTCCATTATCGGGACTAGTGGTTGGTCATAGTTGTTATAGACATTTTTGTGCCTTACAGCATGAAGCATGAAATGTCCATAATCAAAGGGATCCAAAGTCCCTAAACATGTTGTTCTTACCCCTAGAGGAACAAGGTCAGCAAACCACAGCACTTCCTATCAGTTCTCCACCTGAAAACACTCAAAAACAGGCTATTTTTGGATCATGTCAGCTGCTCCACTGAGCATCCGCGCTGAATGTCAACTGCTCCTCCTTGCACCTGCGCTGAAAGTCAAAACCAATGAAGGCTACCTGCGCTGGGCGAGATTGGCCAAGTGGCACAGTCATTCTGCAAGGTGTCAACTGCCCAGGAAGCTTCCAAACTGACACTTGGTTCAAGGAATTCGCCCTGTGATGAGTAAGAGGTACTTGATCTCCAAGTGGAAGCAAGGATCTCCAAGTGGACTCAAGAACTGAAGTATAACTGAAGTGGGAGAGGACACTAGTCAGCTTGAAGCCAGCCTCAAGCTGACTCATCCTTTCTCCAAATCTCCTATATATAGAGCTCTCTCATGAGGTCTAGGGAGGCTGGAATTTTGTGTAAAGCAAGGAGGTGCTGTTGGTTTACAGTTAGAGCTATTGGGTGATTGTTTTACTAGAGGTGAAGAGGAGAGTTCTTGCTGCTGGGGAGGTGCTGCTGGATTGGAGCCATCATTGGTTGTAACCTTCTCAGAACCCTGTTACTTCTATCAATAAAGTTTTGCATGTTCTCCTATATACTTGTATTGCATTGATGTATTGTATTTACATGTATATTTGATTCACTCTAATCCATGTATCAGTTATGAGTAGTTGTATCTTGTAGTTTCCTCTCTTGTTTGTGCAGGATCTGTGTGTAGCTGGACCGGCAAAAAGAGCAAGGAGCTGGGAACAGGAGACAAAGAGAGAGGACAAGGATCGACTAAGCGAAAGACACCAGGTTGGTTAATCTTTCTTCAGTCTCTCTGTACTTTCATAAAGGAAATCATAAAAAACTTTACTTTCAGTTGTTGCTAAAGACTGTCACCTTTAGAGTAGGGATAGGGTCATCCGCATCGGATACTTTTCCCCACAACAATAGTTGTATGTATGATTGGATCTTTCACTTTATTAATATAACAGAGCCAACATGTTTCATGCATATGTTGTTATTGTAGTTCTGTTTTTTGGATTACTTTAATGATATATGTAGTTGTTGTTTACGCATTTATGTATGGATCTTTTCTGTATATGTTTGTATGAATCTTATCGAAATTTTTATGGTTTAACCATCACTTTGGATCGTCGGCTAACCTTCTTTCCATTTTGTGATGTATCTATGCTCGTGTGTTCCCTTTCAAGCTGCATGTTGTCACAGGTTCCGAAGGGGCAGACTCATTTCCCCGTTCCATGTGTTATAGCCTATCATGCACCTTCCTTGACTTGATACATATGTCACACCCGTGCTACCAACAAGGAAATCTTACTCACCTCTACGCACAACCGTGATTAAGGTGATACCATACTACGCACTACCAGGACTCCTACACCAGATGGTATGAGGTCCAGTTGGGACTTCTTACTAGGGAAATCCCTTGAGATGTTGGCAGGTCCAACATCGTCAACATTTCTGGTGCTAGAAGGAGGGCTAGATGAGAAGCTGAGTCCTCACATATTGTTTTGAATCTTTGCACATCTGTCATGGATATCGTTAGACTCCTCCCTCCATGATGTATGTCCAATGTTGAACCTGTCGACATCACAACGAAGTTTTATGATCTCTTGTTGGAATTCACGTGCAATGGTGAAGGCGAAGTGGCCAGGCCTGAGTACCTACACATCTTCCTTGCATACCTTGGGGATGCATATGAGTTCGATGAAATCGATGTCAGCTTGTTGCTTTCACACACACTTTATGAATCCCCACAATGATGGGGCAACAAGTTGCGTGCACTCACTTAAATAGTTCAGTTATATAATTGAATCTAATTTCCATCATTTTGATCCTTAACCTCTCGACAATTTTTTTTTAAAACAATAGAAGACTCTATATGAATTGCATATGCATTTTTGGCAGCGCTTCCGTGTACTTTAGTTTGAAGGTCTGAAAAAGCAGATGAAATTTCAATATCTTTGGGACAGATTTGAATATTGTCTTCACAAATCATGCTGTCCCAAGATGAAGTTGAAGTTCAAACCCTGCTCAGCATACTTTGGTGATGGAGGTGCACAATCACAAGTGGGTGCATTCACTGTCACAAGTGACTATCTTCCTTCCCCTCATCAAATAACTCCACCATCGTAGAGTGATGTGGGAGAACATGCACACACGTCTGTTCAACTGTCATATCCTCCCAACATCACTTCTCTCAATTTTCACACAAATTTGGTTGCGAAGCCCATGGGTTGTCATTGCATTTGTTACCTCATCCTCTGTCTTCACATTCTGGTGATCCTCCAGATTGCACTGTCTTGTGTTCTTCCATTCTGAACTCTACACCTGTTGTGAACAAGGATCAAGCCACTGATGAAGTTGGTATTTCAAAACCAACATGCACTATCATTTATGATCAGTATGACTACAAACCTGGACATCAACTCGCGAGAAGGATGATCTCCTTTTGTCCAAACCTCCTCTACTTTTTCCCGACATATTTGGTGATTATACTATCTCTTATTTTCCTTATGTAAATCCATCCATAGATGCATCCACTACCGATCATTCGTAGAGCACACCTAATGTCAATCCATCATTCGAAAAATTATTCATTGAAAATCCATTTGATTTTTCATCTTATTTCTTCGGCGATGCAGAGGGAGAACATTCTTGCTTCTCATCTACCCCTCTATTTGATTTATCTGATCATGAGGATTCTGATGAAATCATTGACTTTTCTTATCATAGTTGTCGTGATCCATTTACTCCTGTATTCAATCATGATGATGATTCTATCGCTATTGATTTTTCAAAGCCAACTATTTATGATGATCTATTTGTTAATGAAGTCGAAACCCAGTAGACTGTCGAGGCACTTCAGCCCAAGATGATGGTTATGTCAGGCCATCGGTGTCTTGAGGTTGGTTTCACTTCCAATCAAGAAATTGTTAGAACACCCAAGGATCCTCATCACTCATCTGTAGGCATTGAAGATGAATCCCATATAGATTTCTCTTCCTCCCCTTGAACTACATGGTCCCATCGCTCATGCATGCGAGGTATCATACATAGCAGGCACACTTGCGCGACATAAATTGTCTATGTTTCTTGGGTTTTCTTGCATGTTACAGTCAAGAGAGTGCATATGATTAACATTTGCACACAGTTTTCTTTTCTATGGACACATTTAAACTAGGAGTTTTTTTGTCTTCATTGTTATATCTTTCATGTTTTCTGGCTCACCTGACTATGTTGTTCGCAAACAATGCCTTCACCAACATGAGTCGACTTATGTGTCGGTGGATGCATTGGAAATATCACTTCACATGATCAGGTTCATGACCCGTTGCCTTAGGAGTAGGAGTAGTGTTTGATTCTTGTCTTGCTTTCTTGCATGCATGCTTTATTTCTCACTTTTCATTTGTTTGTTTCCTTACCTACCTGTTTGGCTTACTTGGTATGCTTTCACATTTTCTTCTACTCTTTGTTTTTTTTCTTTTCTTGTTTGCGTTCGTAGGTTAGTTTCGCATGAAACCATGTGTGACTCTTGAAACAAGTAGGGTAAAGTGCAAGAGGACTTGTACAACTATCAATACTTGGTTATCTTTTGTCTAGTCTCTTTATGAAGAACTTGTTGTCTTTAGTCAATGATACGCCAATTGAAAATATGTTCTGTTCGAAGTGAACCTTGGTGAAAACAATATGATTACACTCTAACTAGTATCACCTACTCTACTTGGTTGTTTTTGGGTTAACCCTTATCAGCTAAGTCAAGTAGAGTAAGGTGAGGGGGAAAAACTTAACATGTATGTCAGAGTTATATATACAAATACTTCTCTGGAGGAACAACCTCTTCTTCTCTCAATATGACAGGATCCCTCTTCCACCTCTGAATTAAATGAGTGTTATGCACACTTCTTGAAAAAATGAAAAATGAAAAAATGAAAATGTGAAATTTTTTGAAAAAATGAAAAATGGATAAAGTGAAAGAAGAGAAAGGCTTCCTGTGCAAAGAGGTGATGCACGTATCTCCACCGGGGTACTGACCAGGTTCGCTGGCAGCGGAGTGATGCTTCTGTTCCTATGTGACACTTTCAAGGAACTGTCCAGGCTTGCTGGCAATGGAGAAACACCAGAGATGAAACTTAAACTCTGACTGTCATATTTCTTGTGTACCAATATACCCCTCATCCCCAATCGAAAAAAATGTGTTGACTTGGCTTGGAATGTGTGTTAACTAACAAAGAGTATCGAAGGTGCTACATATTTCAATCAAGCTAGTGTGGAAACCAAGATGACCTATGAAGTTGAACAATACTTTTAGAGGAGTTAGACTTGCTTTTCAAGAAACAAAATCCATTCAGAGAACTAGAGTTCTACTAGTGTGTCTCCAAGTGTTGTAGCAGCTACAACCACCCTCCAAAATCTTTCCTTAGCTTCTTTTTGGAACCTCCCTACCAAGCATCCTTAGCAGCATGTCTTGCACTATCCAAGTACATAGGCCTCAATTGAGTTTCAATGGCTTACTAGCCTGTGTTGGTCAACTTGTTTGCCTCCCACCCGTAGGCTAACATTTCGGACTTAACCATATTCTAGCTGAGGTGCTCACCTAGAAAATTATGCAATTCTAGAGGGGGACCAAACTTCTCCTCAGAAATTGTGCAACCCATCTAGGCTCTAGAAATGTGCAATATAGCCAGGAAGCCTTCCCTCTGAAAAATGCACGATTTAGCCTGACACTGCGCTTCAGCTAAAAAATTGCACAATTTTGACCGACAGTGAGGACTTTAGTCCAGAAATTACGCAATTCATGACGAACAACCAGTCTTTCTCAGCACAAAAACTATGAAAATGTCATTCCCAAGCTTCCAAGTTGTTGCATGTGCTCCCATGTTGAACAGTTCCCTCCAGGACTGAGCAATACTGATTTGCATGCACAGGCCGCTTTTCCCGAAAAGGAAAAAAAGAAAAGAAAGCATCCCTAGATTGTAGGGATCTATTTTTATCAGCTGGAGGTTACATGCAAAGACCGTTTTAGAAACTTTCCACCAAGTGTCGTTTTTTCCTAGATTTGTGGCATGCACGTCATAAGCCTCATCATTATCAAACTTTTTTATTCGACACTGCAGTGCTAATTCCTCACATCGATCTTGGAGCTTTGACATTCCACATCACATCTAGGAGTCTTCGTCACATTCAACTCGGCTTTTTCCAGGCATGTCTGCTTTTCATGTATTTTGTTGCTTTTTGTATCCCACTTTGTATGCATGTTGTTTGCTTGGTTTTGTTGAACTTCTGTTGTTGTTTTAATGCATGTTACCTTTTAGAAGCATTGTTTCAATTTTTCATCGAATCTCACTATTTTCGCATGCATGACACTGTTTCTACACTGACGGTCACCGTTACGGCAACTCGCTTCACACACATGCTTGTTTTTCTATTTTCTAAATCTTGCACTCAGTGTTTTCATGCATAATAATTCACTCTTGTTTACACTTAGTTTCACCATGTATTCAGAACCTTTCATGTTTTCAGTCGCCCATCAGTGAGTCTGGCCTGCCTTGGCTCATACCTTGTCTTGCTTGGCTAAGAAATGTGCATTTTTTAGAGTGAAATCTCTGCCTTCCCTCCAAAAACTATGCAAATTTGGGCCTGCACTACCCTCTAGGATTTCTTTGCGTAAATTTGGGAGGCAATGCCTTGGTGGCCCCAGAAATTGCGCAATGCAGTTGTTGGGTTTGCATGTCACTACTAAATGAAACTATGCATTGTGTAGTTTCAGTCCTCAGTAGGCCAGGCGGGACATTGTATTGCGCAGTTTTAGTAGTCAGTCAACCTCCTAACAACTTGGACTATGCCTTGCACAATTTTGGCAGGCAGTTTCCCAACCTTACGTTGAAAATTGTGCAATCTTCCCAGTCAGTCACCTGGGTATGTTACATGTCAATCCTCAAAGTTCTTTTGGTTTTCAACTAACACATTTCTTTCCATGAGTGTTGCTATGTCTCCAGGTATCGCAGGTGTTCGTCTGTCTCTTAGTAGTACAGATTCAATGGCCTCCAAGAGAGCAAAGTCAAAGGACACTGTTGACAGTGCAACTAGAGATGTAGTTGAGTAAGTGTCTATGAGCTTTCCTATCTACGAAGACACCAAGTTGTTCATAGACAAGGATATCAAGATGAAGTGGTAGGACATCAATGATACATTCTAGGGCATGTTTGAGGAAAATCTGGAAGACCGCAGGGTTTATGTCAACATTCACATGTTTGGCTTGTACCAGATTGTATGTAGGATCCCACATTTCCATGCCTGGACATGATCCACTAGATTGTCTCTTATACTAATCGTGAGAAAATGGTGTTGAGTAGTGCCAGTGGAACACAAATTACTACCTTAGGGGCGAAGGAATTTAAGGAAATTTATCAGTTGCCACAGCCGGTATTCACAATGGAGAAACCCTTCAGCAGACCCAACAATAGTGCAAACTTAAGAGATATCTTGAAGAGCTGGGGGAAAGAGCCAGCCAAGTTCAAGATAACACCCAACCATGTTTACAAGACAAAGATATCGTGGAAGACATATCAGTACTTGGTCATATTTACATGCCACTTATATGACCAAGAGAGAACAGAGACCTTCCCATAGAGTTGGGTGATTTCGTTGGACCAACTGGCCAGTGAAGGAACACCTTGCAATTGGTACAAAATGTTGGCTCTCAGGTTGAGGGAACAAGTGACAGAGGCCTGGCATCCACCCATGGGTCAACAAGCAGAGGTATACATGTCTGCTTACATTATGGATGCAGTATGTGCCCGTCAGCAGTAACTAGGGTTGGGTTCGGCATGGACACCTTCGGAAACCTCTGTGCAGACTTATTGAAAAAATTTCTCCAAATGCAACTTCCATGGAGTTATCACACAGTTGTCAGACCACTTTGTAACCCCAGTGTACAAAATGATATTTGAGCAGGATCCACCTTGCATGTCACAGGTAGTGATAGAGGCATTGATCGACATAACAGATTGGTATGCCTCACCCCTCGGCACCTTCATATGGATGTACAACGCGGAGAAGGCTCCACATGTTTTACCGAAGTTTTCCTTAGAAAAGCTCGTTACGCAAGAGGTGTCATATCACATCTCGACAGGGTTGTCAGCAAGACTGCACACGAAGAAGAAGGTACCTTGGCCCGCTCTTCCTTTGCAGATCGGGTTGTATGAGATTCAGAATCTTAAGGATGCTGAGGCCAAGATTGACGAGTTCAATATATTCACCTTTGACACCAGAAGTTTCAATCCATATGACCCACATTTCTTATTGAAGGACCATTGTGCGGGAGTGAAATTTCCTTGGATTCATGGGGCGTGTCATTGGCATGAGGAGTACCCATGGAGATACTTCTATCACTTCCCAAGGCTTAATGAAATGGTCAGCATAGCTATAGTGTGGTTTACAAAGTAGAGGGAAGAGACATCTCAGAGAGTAGCATCATCAACAACAGTAGAGGGTAGTAGACCTTCATGTGATAAAGGAAAGAGAAAGGTTGTTGAGAGCGCAGAGGCAGAGCAAAGTTGCAAGTTCAAAGCAGATCCACTTGTGATGAAAGAAGCTTTGGAGATTGAGGTTGAGAGGAAATAGAGCGACAAGAGGATCAAACAAAGGCTAAGAGAGAAACAGAAGATAGAGGACACAGAAAAGGAGTTGCAAGAGTTGAAGCGGCAACTTAGTGAAGAACAAGAGTCATGTAGAAGCAAGAAGGAAGTGTAGCAGAGACAGGTTAAGTAGGAGGCGCATCATGCACATATTGATAGAACTGCACCCATATAAGTTGTAGACTCATCCGAGCAGTTGGAAAAGAGTAGACAGCGTGAGAAATCATAGGAGCAGGACCTAGCTCAAGAGATCGAACATATGCTAGAGTAAATGGACATGGATATGGTCAAGGAAAATTTTAAGGATGGAAAATTTTCTTGAAGTTTAAAACATTGGCGAATCTCACTAATCCCTAATATGCAAATTATAAATGTTTATTGATATATTTGTAAAATTAATCAAATTTATAATTATTTTATATATAGTCTCTCTATAATGTTGGCGATTTTTAAGGTAAAATAATTTTATATTCTAAAATTTGGGCGAATCGTCTTTTATAAAATTGGAAATTGGCGAATCTTTTTTGTGGAAAAATCATGGAAAATTAGCCCACTGGGCGAACATTAGCCCCTAAAATTTTCCATGGATATGGTCCAGCCAGAGTTAGATCAGGATATTTACCTCATGCCTCTGAACCAAGAGGTCACCCCACAGGCTTCACTAGATCCGGAAGTAGAGCAAGTCCCAATGGATCAAGGAGACAGAGAAATCCTTGAATACAATTTAGAGGCGAAGATACACAACATATCTTTTGATGAGTCACAACATAAAGTTGTGCCGTCGCACAGAGTGCCTACTCCGTATGTTCATATGTCTCCTATGCAGTTTGAAGAATGAGTGATCGTATCCGATGTGTGCAAGCATCCAACAACATTGTCCTATGTTACCAGGGCATATGCCAAAGCCACCAGCCCCAGTGTTTGATTCTTGATAGCAGAGAATGAGCGCATGGCTAAGGAATTACAAGTAGCCAAGAAAGCAGGATAACATGTTACAACATTCGCCAGAACAGAGTTGAGGAGAGAGATATTGGATGAAGTATCATCTATCCAAGAAATCATGCAGACATTGTATTCCAGATTCATCACTATGCATAAGTTAGTTTTCGATCTCAACAGTTGGCCACAACGTTTGCTACGAGAGCACACATCTTGTTGAATTTGCATATTGTTATTGATCGCATGAAAACATGGACAATGAGGTACAAGGGAGCCCCATTGCACTTGCCAAAGATGATGAAGCCAAAGTCCGTAGAGTTGAAGGCATGCATCGAGAGTCACATCTGGAACTATGAGGAACTCTCGCAACTCATCACCATTATGCAGGCTTCACATGCATGGGTGTTTAGAAGCATGGATGTTATTGTGCGCACCCACATAATCCCATCCATTGGCACACTCACCGAGCTGAAGTCAAAGAAAGAAGTCCGACTGGAGCTGAACATGTACTTTGAAGAGTTGATGTGTGTAGCCACTACCGCAGGCTTGGAGATCAACGCAAACAATATGCATCAGAATTTTGCTCGTCTGGCTACACTCAAGACTATGATGTGCATGTTATCAGATGAGTTGGACAGAGGTGCCAAATCAGTGTACCAAGATGAAACAGAGGAAAGAGCGTGCTTTCTGCAGGATGTCACCATTGAGCAAGAGGACACCATTACGGGCTACCAAGCTTGGCATCGGTTTGGCAACATCGATCATCATGACGATGTCGAAGAGTTGGTCTTCCCAAAATTTTCAGAGTCTTAGTAATGTCTTGCATGGCTTACTCAAGACAAATTTTGTCTCACATGGGTACATGTGCAGATTGTAATGTAACATCTTGTAAAAGTGAAAGACAAAGTGTCGATAGTGGAATGTAACAATCATGTAGTAGTTGAAGAATCATGAAGGTAGGTGAAGAGTCACAAAGGGGAATGTCAAGGGTCACATAACCCTTTGCTATTTGTAGAACCTCATAACTCATTGTAGAGGCTTTTGGGAGCGAATCTTCCTATAGGTGTATCTTAGAGAAAGCTTGGAGTGTATTGTAAAGAGCCATAGCTTCTCCACAGTGAAGAACTTGTATATCTCTTTCGAGGAGCAGGCGGCAGTGACTCTAACTTCTATTGTCAGGACTAGTGGTTGGTCATAGTTGTATGTATAATCGGATCTTTCACTTTCTTAATATAACAGTGACAACATGTTTCATGCATATGTTGTTATTATAGTTAATCTTTCTTGACTACTCTAATCATATATGTAGTTGTTGTTTACGCATGTATGTATAGAATTTTTCTGTATATTTTTATATGAATCTTATCGAAATGTGTTGTTGGTTTAACCATCACTTTGGTTCGTTGGCTAACCTTCTTTCCACCTTGTGATGTATCTCTTCTCGTGTGTTCCCTTTTAAGATGTGTGTTATCATAGGTTTCTAAGGAGTGCACTCATTTCTCCATTCCATGTGTTAGAGCTAATCATGCACCTTCCTTGACTTGTTGCATATGTCACACCCTTGCTACCAACAAGGACATCTTACTCACCTCTGTGCACAACCATGGTAAAGGCGATACCGTACTACCCACTGTTGGGACTCCTACACCAAACGATTTGAGTCTAGTTGGGACTTCCTACTGGGGAGATCCCTTGACATGTTGGTGGGTCTAGCACCATCAATAGGAAGCTATGGTGTGTAGATTACGTCTTAATGAGGATTAGTGGAGAACGATACAATTCGTGCTCCAGTTCACATGCCCTGCATTTGATCTTCTTCAAAGTGTCGAAAAAGACAATATTTTCTTGGGAGAGGTTTATTATAATATGGATACCATGGTCGACGAAACTATGAAAATCATTGCATAATAATTTTTGTATCTTTAATTTTTTACGCTCATTTTGGGTATATAGTGAAGAAAATCAAGGTTGAGAGATCTAACCAATTTAACGCTCCGTTAACACTTTAGCACGTGCTCTAAACCCAATACTTTATGATGAAGATTTTTTTTCTCAAAGCAATTGAAAGAGGAAGATACTACATAAGGATAGGGATTCAGTGAAAAATGGAGGGAAAAAATATTTTTGAGAATAATTCTAGCTCATATACATATGGAGGCAATGGAAGAATTCACCAGTTTTGTTGCCAGTTTGGATGAGCATCCTGATATATTAGCTTTGGATGAGAGGATTACCATGAGTCCAGTTATATGGTGTATTTTTCATGGAACAAGTGGTGTACATCTACAAATAATTTCCATTGTTATTGTTTTACAAGTGCTAATCTTTCCATCAACAAAAATAAATTGGACGACCTATGGTTTTATTCATTTAGTGAAGCATAATAGGTTGAGTTTGTAGAAGATTGAGGATCGTGTTTATGTACATTTCAACCTTTGGCTTGAATCTTGTCGGGATCCAAAATATTGTAGTCGACCTTGTAAGGGGTGGGATGTGGATTTTGAATGTTTTGACTTGGATATCTCTCTTGAAGCATTGATTATTGATGAACCTAGAAGTGGAGTTGGAAATAGTTCTACAAATCTAGATTCCATTGTGGTGAATATTTTTTTTTTTCTATGACGAATATGAAGATGAGGATTATGACTATTAGCCTTTAGAATTTACTATGTTCTATTTTCACTATTCATAGTTCATAGTACATATATACAATATTGTAGCCTTAAGGCTCATATATTAAGGCAAAATTTGGATATATAGTCTCTTTTATCAATAACACAAGCTATTTTTGGAGTTTATTACTTGCATTATGATATTTGTTTCTTCATACCATGCAACTTAACAATAATCAATTGACACACCTTTCAAATTCTATATATCTAATTTATCATACATTTCCTAAGAATCCAATTTTTTAATTAACATTAGTCATTGTGGAACCTTCTCCAATGTGTGGCATGAGGTTAAAAATTATAAAGAGAACAAAGGTAGGTTTCATAACTATTTTTCAATGGGATGGGAAATGGAATATTCATGAATATGTAATAATATAATTTCTTAGTGCACTGTATATTTAAGAAATGTAATTTCCACTCAATCTACAACTATAAATGTTGTTTTCTTAAAGAATAAACAAAACAAGGTAGGTTTCATAACTACTTTTCAATGGTATGGAAAATTAAATATGCATTAATATGTAACAGCAGAATTTGTCAGTGCACTGTGCACTTAAGAAATGCAATTTCCATTCAATCTACAACTAGAAATAATGTTTTTTTTTTTTTTTTTTTTGGGAAAAAATAAAAGTTAGAGATTTGACACACACTTGCATATGATATTCAAACAAAAGCTTTATTACTTATTCATTTGATGAACATGGATTCTCAATCACTCTTTCAACTTGTAGAAATGATCTACTTTTTGAAAAAAATTTAATGTTATTTTACTTTTCTATGTTATTGTTATATGCCATGTTTACCAATGTTTGCAATTTCTGTTAATGCAACTAAAGAAAATCATAGCTAAAACAAATGAATGCAATCAAATCAATAAACACATTGAAAGGAGAAAACTAACATCATTTTGAGGTTCTCTTGTCTCCAAAGAATATCAATTCAGATGTATAGTATAAATAGAGGCCCAAATAGAGTATTATTATTCTTGTGCATTTAAGTTGCAAGAAAGGTAAAAATTACCATATATTTACTCTTATCATCAACTTTGAAAACCTATTGTGTCTTGAGATTCTTCATTGTAAATTACTTGGAACCAAGCTATCTTAGTTTCCTAACCTGTGTTCGCTATTTTGGAACGTGACTCTTGACTGTAACTCTTGCTTATAGCTCGAACTAAAACTCTAGATAAAACTCTAACTTTAACTCTCATTATGGATTTGGCTCTAGTTTCTTGATTTAGTTGTTCCAATAACAACTAAACACCTCTCGTTTTTATTGTGGCGTGTACTCTTGCCACCATGTTCTTTAAATATACCATCAATTAATTCTATGTAATCACTAAAATATTGGCTTACTTCCTATGATGTGAATATCTGACAACATGCAATGCTTACCTGCCCTAGATTGAGGTTATTACTGAAAGACCATGCATGTGAGAATGAAATTCTATCGATATTTAACGACAACATAACTAGCATGAAAATGACTTAGAAGAAAAGGGTGTTCTCATCAAGACATTGACAGTTTGGTTACTCTTCCCTCTTCCATCTAACAACATGAATCCTCCTTTTGGAAAACATTGAGATAATGGAAATTCAACTTGCTCAAAAATTATTCTTGGCAAAATGTTGTCTCACTATGTATTGGAAAATTGATTTTCTTGGGAAAAATATTTTTTCACTGCTCATTCGGAAATCAATTTCACTTGGAAGATCAACATTTTGACTACTCATTATCTCATCAATGTCACTTGGTTGAATCAATACATGGATAGTCATTAAAAAATGGATTCATGTCTATGACAAATAAATTTTCTCATTCGATAATGCAATTAGATCTATATCATATCATATTCCAATCCATAGGTTGACTACTTCTATGGCAGAAAATTCTTTGGATTGATTCCCATCGGTAAAACAATTTATTTGCCTACAACTTGCATAGAGGGATTTGTTGAGAAATTGATAGGGCAACATATTAGGAAATATTTCTCATTTCATGATAATTTCTTCTGAAATTTGTTGGCTTCTTATTAATTTTATTATGTTTATTTCATCGAAAAGTTACCATAACATAAATATGAAGATAACAAGAAAATATTGAACATAAGATATAGGCACCAAGCTAGGTAAAACCCCTCCAAGGGAAAAATCCATAAAATTTCTCTTCTTATAGAATCAAATTAAAGTGAGATATCCAAGACCAACCACAAAAAGGTTCAACCCTCTAGATGCCAAGTCAAATAATCCTTCTTCTTAGCAAATCCATTAGTAAGAGACCAACAATAGATCTTAAGCAAGAGATTTGATGAGGTAGAGCTTCCACAAATCTAACTTCAATAAAATTCTTCTTTAATTTCACACTTCGACCTTCCCTTTCTTTTACGAAATTTCAAAGAAAATCATGTTTTTTATGTGTGTCCAAATGACCTCAACTTTCCCTCTATTTATACTATCCAAAGAGGTTGGAATAAACATGTCCTTTGGGGAGGGCCAACATGATAGGTAGGGCCGACTTGACATCTAGAGGGGTTTTCGACTCAAATTACATATTTCAAAATTCATTTTCCTTTTTCTTTACAATGATTCCAAATAGGAATTTGACTTCTTGAATTAGAAAATCCTAGAAGCATGAAGAACACGCTTATCTAATAAAATAATAATAATAACAATTCTTTTTCTTCTTTTTCTCTTTTTTTTTGTAATTATGCAATGATATATGTACAAAGATCATTACAAAGACCAAACCTAATTACATTTTCTAATATGCTTTACACTATTGTTATATATGGTTTGAAGAGAGCATTTGTAGTTAGTCTCTAATATACATTTCATAGTGCAATAGATACCTTAATGTCTCATTCAACAACTATTGAGTCATATAGCATCGATTCCCAACAAGGCATTTACAACTTGAAGTTTGAGTTAGAAATTGCAACCAACAATAAAGTCAAATTCTCCTTATTTTGTACACTTTTTAAATTAAGTACATTAACTCCTATGAGATGAATCCAGTCCCATGTTGGAGTGTGTCTCTATAGAAAATGCTTTTCTACATTTGGTATTGATTGGAATATCATGAACCAACATTAAGAAAATTGTATCTACCTTATAGAGGTTATGTCCCTTAGATGCATTACATTCTTTACTTCATCAAATATTGCCTTAGAATGTTAATCAATCTTCCTTTTACAAGGTCAATTCATCTTCTCAATTCCTAGGGGGTTGGAAAAATCCTTTGGCCTCTTGTCTTTGGTCTTCATTGGTTTCTTTGAAATGTGACAACTGACCTTTCTAAAAAATACAAGGGCACCCAACATATTCTCAACAAGATTTTAGATGAAACATTGATTTAAAAAAAACAATTCCATTTGAAGTATTAAAGAGAGGATATTCCATAACCTTTCATTTGGTTTGGATCCATAATTTCAAATCAGGCCTCCCCATTCACATGCTTTTGGTCTCCAAAATCTTCAACTCAAACTTATTTTCTTGTTCTTATATAGTTGTGTGTTTGCATCCTCTTTGACATAGAGTGGTTTCATTGACTATTATGAAGTTTCAGAGAATTCCATTGAGTCATCTCTTTGCAACAATCTTTGACATCTTTTGAAGAGTAAATGTTTATGTTACAATATTGGAAATAAAAGTTGGATAGGAAGTTGCCGTGATGTCAATACACCTTTGGTGTCGATTTCATTGACGAAGTTGATATCTTCTAGTGTACAGGTTGCAAGTGTCAATAACCCTTCATTTCTTTTGAGTTTGACTCTACAAAATTTTCTCTTGGTTCTATGATTCCTAAGATGAATTACTAGATTAAACCTTAATAAACAATATATCAATAAGCTTTTAAAATGAGAATATTTAGGACAATGACTCTAAACTCATGGCATAATTGTATTATCAACCCACGCCAATTCCGTGTAAAATGTTATTTCAATTCAAAACATTGCATCTTTCTTATGTTAGCATGACACTCTATAAATGTTCCTTCACCTTAATTAATTGGAACTCACTTAGGTTCACATGACATCTATCGTTTTTCTCTCCATAATTGCTTTAATTTTCTTGTACTTATTTTTATGAAGAGATATTTCAATCTCACTCTGTAAATGATATGAGATAAACATTAATATGAAAAAAAATTTACCTAAAAAATCAACGCGTTCATTTTATCTTGCCAATTCTAGAATTTCATATCTTCTTTGCTCCCCATAATAAAAATTGCGCTCTCTCTTTCCATGTAGTGAATTCGTTCTCTACCCTACTCTACCTTACTATGCTTAGTTTCACATGATTCATATTGGAAATTCTCTTTACATTTGGTCAATGCTTAAATTTATCGACGATTTGTTCCTTTGACAAAAAATCTCTTTTTAACTCACGTGTGGTGTAGAGATTTTTTCTAGCTTATCATCAACTCATCGCCCTTTGTGACATTGTGACCCACAAGCACGTTCTTGTAGACCCCATGACATTGAATTTATTGTTCCATTCCACCATGTTCTAAGATGGCATTCACAAACCAACACCACGTATTGCACTTTTATATATATACACTTAGGTTTCCTCTTTGAAATGGATGGTTTTTTTCCATTAACTCTTCACAACTTTACTCAATGAAGAGACATGTTGGATCATGTTTCAATTGAAAATAAAATATACACTAACTTTTATCTAAATTTGTTAATTTTTCTTCTTTTCCACCTTAGGGTAGGGCATATCAAATATACCTTCTTTGATATTTTTATCCAATAGAATTTTAGTGTCTCTCATTTTTTCACAATATATTTGGTGAAACACAACATTATTTGACAACTTTCACTGCCACTACTTCCATTATCACTATGTACATTTATATTCTCTCGTCTTCCATAATTAACTATAGATTATAACATTGTCCATCCTTACTAAACTCACATGTATTTTTCATACCATCATGGAGGATATTCCTATAAAATAACAATTATCTTTAAGGAAACATGACATATGTCCATCTCAACCACATTATCTAAGTTCTAATCATTGAAGTTGTTGATCTAAAAATTTATGAAACATTGTTTTGTCAAGAACACTTCTTAACCCTTTTATAATCATGAACCTTGATATGGACTGGGAAGCATTTCAATTTGAGTTTTTGGATCACCTCCACGGACAAAAAAAATTGTCTACTTCTACCATCTATAATTAAATTACATCATTTACACTGGGGGAATTTTCAGGTCTAAAATGGGTCTCATAAGCAAAATGATAAAATAATAGCTAAAATAAAAAAATAAAAAATGAAATTTAACAAAAAAGAAAGAAAAATATATTTTTATTGTATTTTTTTGCTTATCTCCTTATAAGTTTACTGAAATATCATGTGTAGACACTATTTGGATGGAAAACTAAAATTATCATCCAACATCTACCCATTTTTTCATACTTTCGATAGACTCACACCAAGCTATGGGTCCACTAAAAAATATCTATAGTGGGAAATCATTGATTCCACATCCAAAAGGTACCTACACTTGAAATTTGCGTAAACATATAAGTAGATAACTTGAAAATACTATAAAAATGTAGTTTTATTTTTTTCCCCTCAACTATATTTACCACCAGGGATGACATCATCATCTTGAATCATATCTCTTCTTTGAAAGTTGATTTTCACAGTATATTTTTGGTTTTTAAGCACATTTTGAACTCAAAATTCCCTTGATGAACTTAAAACTTTCATTTCAGTTTTAAAAGCCTTCATTCTTTTTCAAAGATCCTTTCTAGTGTTCCTCTCAAACTTGATGTTGAAGTACAACACTGTTGTCTCTATCAATAGATGCTTCATATTCCTAGATGACATGCGTCATAACCTCATTATTTATTCTTGTATTGTGCTTATATGGGTGCCTTATGCCCTTCTACACAACCTTTCTAGCAAGTAATTCCATACCTACCCTTTCCTCTCCTAAAAACTATATAACTACTGGCATGGTTGTCTTCTTAAGGAAATTTGACTACTGAATGCTTCATCTTCTCTTCATTCGCTAGATATTCGTCATGCAACCTTTGCCCTTCCTCTACCTCTAAGGATTCTTCTTTTGTAGTTTTGTTGTCATTTCATATTCATATTTTCCTCTACCTTCAAAGTAATTTGGGATGCTTCATCAGTGGTTTAGAATTCATGGGTACTCATCTATTCTTAAATCTAAATTTCAATTTATTCACTTACGTCACCACCTTTTGATACTTTAGCTCTTTAAGTTCTAATTTGAGTGATAATTTGAGGAACTCTTTAAAATTATCCCAAAAGTTGGCATCTTTCTACTTTAAATTTCATGCTTGTCTTCACAAACGTTTTTGGTAATCAACATGCAAAACATTCACTTTGTCTTTGTGCAAAACATTCCACTATAGTATACAGTGCCCTTTCAACTTCTTTATTGTAAAAAAAACTCCATTGTGTCATGAGAATTTTCATACTCAAAAAATATCTCTCAAGCTCTCCTATCTAGTCAACAAGAGTCTCTTATTTGAAATTACTATCATAGCAACAAACTTCCACACTTGCATTACTTCCATCCTTCAAAAATGATACCAAATGTTCATTTGGGTCCCTTTCATCAATATTTCATTCTTCCTTGATTTTGTATTTTGACTATGAATCTAATACACACCGGCATCTCCAATTCTTTTGTTCTCTAATTCTTTGATGCTCATTAATTCCTCCAATTCCTAGTTCCTTGCACCTCCTCAATGTAGTCCTCTTCATGGTGGTATCCTTGGAAGTTGTCTCGCAATCCTCAAATTCACTATGATTCATATATCATTTTCCCATCTTGCCTTCCATCACAATCCTTGGAGCAATCACATGCTAAACTTACCCTCTCTTAGGTTTTCCTTGTTGCCATTGTTTCCTAAGAACTAATTCCCTGGAAGTGGAATCTGGAAAGCTAATTAATTTTATTAATTCTATAATTTCTCATCTTAGAATTGGGCCCCACATTGATACCACTTGGTACAAGCTTTATAGATCATTAACAAAATTACATATAACTAATTTTTCTCTATAAATGTGTAGTGGCTAAAAAACTAGCACACTTACACCTTAACAAGATGTGGATGCTACATAACTAAACATGGATAAACAAAACAATCAAAACAAAATTAAATGAATGAATATAATCAACCTCTTTATCAAGCAATAGAACCAAATTCAACCCTTGGAATAAAATATGGAAGTCCTAGTCTCTCCACCATTTATACAATCCATGTTCACTCTACTACTCTTTTATTGCACGATGTTAAGGTTAAACCCTCTTTAGTCTATTTCATCAAATTTATAACATACCCTCAATGTCTTTAAGTCACATGTTAATCGAATAATCTCAACCGTATTTGTATGCATGAATTCCACTCTTATTAATTCCTCACTAGTAAAGCACGATCAATTTCCCTTTCATTGATAAAAAAATTGTCTCATGTGTTTATCTCTTAGCTTTCACAATAATCTGTGTATCTACAACAAAACAAAAAGAAATTTATCTTTACTTATGAAACAATCACACGTACCTTTTGTAACCAAAGGTAACTAAGGTTTATTCTACATGGTGGCTAAGGTTTATTCTACATCTCTTCTTTAGCAATGGCAACTTCCTTAGGCCCTACTACTAAATAAATTAATTTAACAATGAATAATAAATAAGTCTAAGGATAAATATTATAATGTTGACCAGCTTCTCCACATCTTTGACACTATAATTCTAATTTAAATATTTCCAACAAATACACTACAAAATAAATCAAACAAAGAATATTGCAAGCTTGCCTTAAAAACAATTCTCTTTATTATATAATAAATTTCTTTATGAATTAGATATATTCCCATCTCCCATAATGTTTCAATTGTTTTTTGTTTTGGGATTATCCTCATCTTCAATTTACATATACAAAGCATGTATTGTCCAGGTTATATAATTTAAATATTTCTGAGATCCAAGAGCATTTCATTGTACAGAGGTTATCTTGAGAGATTTGTGAGTAAGATAAACACCGTTTAAATATTATTTATTTCATAATAAAATTTAAAAAAAAAATTAATATTACGTCTAATTAATATTTTTAATTATTACATATTTTAAAAAAAGGACAGACAGTACTTTTGATTCAATAACTTTCTTTAAATGAATAATGCATACATGGGTATAAGTTTTCCTATTTACGTGGCATATGGTTTATGGATATGTGGTAGATGGTATCATTGGTAGTTAAGGTTATTTTGAGATTAGATGATGGGATCATTTGTGGCTAAAGTTATTTTGATATTATTTGTGGCCAAGGTTATTTTGAGATTTGATGGAAAGGCATTTTTGTTCTTTTACAATGAAATTCTACCTATCTCTGTTTTGTTATGTTTTTTCTTCCAATCTTATTGTAATATTATGTCTTGTTATAATATTCTATTAACATATCAGTGATTGATTTTTTGGTTATACATATGAAGTTTACAATCCAGCTAGGACAAAGCCTGCCATAGAAGTAAGCTGATGTAAAACAATTCACATCTAATGAAAACATATTTCTACTTTTTTCCTTCTGGAAAAAAAGTTTCTTATTTATTTAGCCCAATTGGTTATCTTTTTGACTTTTAATTTAGAGATCCATTAGCAATAATGCCAGCATTTTTGTGTTTTATGTATGTGGTTTTATTCACGTAACTGTAAACAAAATGTATCGTTATTTTTGCATAGGCATAATAAAATTCTCATTCAGCAACTCAGCCAACCTGCCCCAGACTCAAACGATTTGTGTTTTGAATGGCAATTTGGTCAATCCTTTGCAGTTCAAACCGTGGCTTGTTTCTGGAAGCAGCACTGGTCGTATTGGCGGAATCCTCAGTACAACACTATTCGACCCATTTTCACCTTTTGCTGCGCCCTAATATTTGGCTCTATTTTTTATAGAATTGACTGGAACATGTAAACATTACTTTCTCCAATTCTAATGTGTCGTTCGATGTAGACAAAACGATCCAATTATTATGTGTGGTTGGATGTTTTTTACAGGCAGAAGCAACAAGATATATTGAATGCTTTGGGATCCATGTTCGCAGCTATTATCTTTCTGGACTTCTCTAATGCCGTCTCTTTCCAACCAGTAGTTGATGTGGAAAGGACAGTTTTCTATAGAGAAAAGGCAGCAGGGATGTATTCTGCTCTTCCCTATGCTACTGCTCAGGTAACTATTTTTAATTTTTTTGGTTAGCGCCGTTTGTATTTTTTTGGGTGCGTGTATTGTATTTTTTGGTGCGCATTTTGATTATTAAGATCTTCACAGCTGCACATACCTTCTGGATTTGAATTTTTTTTATATTTGAATCTATGATCTCTTAAAATAAACTATGTTCTGAACATTAAGGCCGTTCCAATTATAATATTATATATTTACCTTTACGGTCTTTATAAAAATCTTTAAACCATAATTAGCAGATTCGAATTAAGGTGAAAAATACGAAAATTCAACAATTCAATGGCTACACCCAATATTTCGTTGAAATCGATTCGATTAGTGGTAATAATAGGTCAATCGAGGGGTTCATACACTTGAATAGAATGTAAGAAAGGAAGGGATCCCGTGAAGGTAAGCAAGGAATGGAAGGTCTTAGTTGATCTTCATACGGTATTGTTCTTGTCTACTCCGGTGGTGTAGGGAGGAGCAACACGACACAATGCTTCTGATCTAGTAACAAAATCCTGGTAAGAAAGGAAGGGATTTCGTGAAGGTAAGAAAGGAATGGAAGGTCTTAGCTGATCTTCATGTTGAAGATAATGGAGAATATCCTAGAATAGGTTGAGTTTTCTATATCTTAGGATGTTGTTTTAACTTCCCTAAAACCATGTTTTCTATTTAATGTGTAATGTGCATGAACAATGTAGACCGTTTTGCAGAGCCAGACTCTCCTGGTTCATACTTTCTTTCGTAGAGCTGACTAGTGGGTTTTATTTCATTTAATACAAACATTGCCATTTTTATCATGGTATCAAAGCGTCAGGGCTAAGGAACTTGTATGCTTTCTGGTGGGTGCGACTAAACCGAAATCGTCACAGGTTTTGAGTAGATAGGCGCGACGATAACACCAACAGTCGCAGGTTTTCAGTGTACATCTGCGACAGTCTCAGATATTAGGTGTATATCTGTTACAGTCTCAGATATTGGGCGTACATCTGTGACAGTCTCACATATTAGGTGTATATCTGCGACAGTGTCAGATATTGGGCGTACATCTGCGACGACGTCTCAGATATTAGGTGTCTATCTGCGAAAGTCTGAGAAAATTGATGTACATCTGCGATGATCATGTAAACAACAAAAAGGCTCCGAGGGAAGGCTGCATCTTGGAGAAGGATGCAGAGTCTGACAGCAGAAGGTTGTCTGGAGGCTGTGAAGGAAGCCATGGTGATCTGTGGTTGTGTTGCGAGATCAAACAACATTGAAGATTAGTGATCTATCTTTGTCATAGATCTGCGGTAAATCTAACATCTTCTTTTACTTGTCGATTTCTTTTTTAAAATTGCCAAGATGAATAACGATATGTTTGAAGCATGCTTCAATGAGCATAACAAGCTCGATGGTTCCAATTATGCAAATTGGAAATTCAAGATGCCGACTCTGCTAGACATGCAGATTGCTTGCACGATTGCGAATGGGGATGAGCTGAAGCCCGCGACTGGATCAGCAACGATCCTAGATTCGGAGAAGCGAGAAGGTAAAGCAAGGACGTTGTTGAAGATGTCAGTGAAAGAATGCATCATACCACACATTAAGAATGTAAGACAGCTAACGAGATCTGGGTAATTCTGAAGGAGTTGTATGAGATCAGGAATTCAAATCATCTTTTGTTCCTCAAGAGTAAGATCCTATCGCTGAAGATGGAGGAGAATGAAACAATTGCTTTATTCGTAGCAAGGATCAAAGACCTGAAGAACAAATTGACAGACATTGGTCATACAGTCGGTGATACAGATCTTGTAACCATTACAATGAATGGTGTCACTGATGATTACCAAATTTTCATCATTGGGATAAATGCGAGAGAGAAGATCCCAAAATTTGAAGAGCTAACAGGAATAGTGATGCAAGAAGAAGAAAGAAGATCGACTCTGAAGCCCCAGAGTGCCGATCTTGCATTGATGGTGAAGAAAAACTTCTTCAAAGGGAAAGGAAGTCCACAACAGCAAAACGGAGCAAACTCACACAAAAGACCAAATCAGACCCAAGGTATGCATCCGAATAGAAACTACTCTCAAACTAAATGTTTTTATTACGGAAAACTAGGTCATATTGCGAGAGAGTGCAGGAAGAAGAAATATCATGAAGAACAACAGAAGCAGAAAAGACATGCAGGTCATCTCACGAATGACAACCATGTGCAGAATTTCAGATTGTTCATGGCAGATCATGATGACAATGTTGTTGCAGACATCTAGTATGTAGATTAAAGAGCCTCAACACACATGACAGGGAACAAGATTTGGTTCAAAGATTTTAAAGAAATCAACGAAGGAGCACAGATTTACCTAGGTGATGATAAAAGTCATCAAATCAAAGGGTGTGGGAAAGTTTCTGTCATTCTACCTAATGGTAATGTAAAAAAAATTCATAATGTCATGTATGTGCCTGGTGTAACAAAGAACTTGATTTCTGTATCCATGATTATAGATCAAGATCTGAAAATTGAATTCTTCAAATCTAACTGTTATATTAAAGATCTGCTAGATGGCATGAAGACAATTGCTACAGGAATCCGAACAGGAGGACTGTACAAGCTGGATGTAAGACCTTCACCATTTCGAGCATTGAAAGCAGCGAACCTGACTACAGAAGAGCTATGGCATCAGAGATTTGGCCACATCAACTACAATGATTTGTTGTTACTACAAAAGAAGGAAATGGTAAGAGATCTTCCTATGCTAAAGCAAGTACATAATGATTCTGATGCCCGTACATTAGGAAAAATGCATAGAGAAGAATTCCATGTTCGAGTGGAAATGAAATAGAGGGATATACTTGAATTAGTGCACATAAACCTTTGTGGACCCATGCAGACAAAATCATTAGGAGGTACACTGTATTTTCTACTGTTTATTGATGACTGTACGAAGTTTTCTTGGGTGTATTTCTTAAGTAAGAAGAGTCATACATTCGAATACTTTAAGCAGTTTAAAAATATGATTGAAATACAAACAGGAAAATAGATAAAAATTCTTCGTTCTGATCAAGGGGGAGAATACAGGAAGGATGAGCTTATTAGGTATTGTAAAGATCATGGAATTTTGCAGCAATTCATAGTACCCCATACTCCACAGCAGAATGGAGTATCAGAAAGAAGTATGTTGAAATTCAAGAATCTTTCAAATGGTTTTTGGGCTGAAGCAGTGAATACTGCAATTTATTTGAAAAATAGGAGTCCTACAAAGAGTCTTGAGTCTAAAAATCCTTATGAAGCATTATATGGATTTAAGCGTGCAGTAACACACTTAAGAATATTTGGATCTAAAGCATTTGCCCACATTCCAAAGGAAGATAGAAGAAAATTAGATTCAAAAGCCATTAGATGTACCTTTATAGGGTATTTTTCATAGTATAAAGCTTACATATTATTTAATCCCTCTACTCACAAGATATTTGTTAGTAGAGATGTCAAATTCCATGAGCAGGATCAAGAAGAATCTAATGAGCACAATGAGGAATGGGACATTCCATACTTGGTGGAAGAAGAACCAGAAAACAATCAGGATCAGCAACAGACAAAGGCAGAAGATGAACAACAGCAGATACAACAACAGATACAGCAGCAGCAGCAGCAGATACAACAGCAGCAACAACAGTGGGGAGAAAAAGAGAATGATGATAAGACAAGGTTTGAGGCGACCCCACCACTCAGGAGATCAGGTAGGAAAGCTCAAATGCCTGCAAGATATAGGGAAAATACTTTTATAACTAGTATGATGAATGTGGTTGAACAGTCTAGTTATAAAGAAGAAAATGAATGTAGTGAATGGAAAACAGCCATGGAACAAGAATATGATTCAATAATTAGAAATAACACTTGGGAATTGGTTGAACTTCCTTGAGGAAAATAAACCATAGGTTGTAAATGGTTATATAAACTGAAGATTAATGCAGATGGAGCCATAAAAAAACTAAAAGCTAGGTTGGTAGCAAAGGGGTACTCACAAAAAGAAGGGATAGACTATGAAGAAACCTTCACCCCTGTAGCTAAATTGAACACTATCAGAATGTTAATCGCTTTAGCTACTAAGAAACATTGGATGATGCACCAACTAGATGTAAAGTCTGCACTTTTGAATGGAGAACTAAAAGAAGAGGTTTATCTAGAGCAATCGGAAGGGTTTGTCCAGAAAGGAAAAGAAAATTTAGTCTATAGATTGAAGAAAGCAGTTTATGGACTAAAACAAGCTCCCAGGTCTTGGTATGAAAAGATTGATTCATTTTTTCTACAAGCTGGCTATAATAGAAGTAAAAGTGACCCTAATCTTTACACCATGAAATATGAACAAAGGCGCGTAGTGTTGATTTCATTGTATGTATATGATTTGATCATTACAAGTGATGCTACATATTTAATCGATGAAATCAAGCAACAAATATCACAAGTGTTTGAAATGAAACACCTCGGTGAACTCAGATACTATTTAGGTCTTGAGATCTGGAGAGATTCAAGTCAAACATTTATGTCCCAAGTAGAGTATGTCAAGGGCCTGTTGGAAAAGTTTCAGATGGATCAGTGTAAGCCTACAATGGTACCATTGGAACAAAACATCAAATTGCAGTGTGAGGATGGCTCAAAAGTGGCAGACGCAAGACTTTTCAGACAGGTGGTTGGGAGTCTAATCTACCCAACCACCACTAGACTTGATTTGGCTTACGCAGTTAGTGTGCTAAGTAAATTTATGTCTAAGCCACTTGAAAGCCATTGGAATGTAGCGGAAGGTGTTTTGAGGTATCTACAAGGTACTGTAGATTACGGTATTATTTACACTGACTCCTCTGATGTTGGATTGGGAAGATTTGTAGATTCATATTGGGCTAGAAATGTAGATGATCATAGATCTATAATAGGTTATGCATTCAGCATTAGATCTGGGGTGATCACATGGAGCAGCAGGAAGCAAAACACAGTCTCCTTGTCCTCAGTGGAAGCAGAGTATCAAGCCATGTGTGCAGCAACGTGTGAGGTAGTTTGGTTGCGGAGACTTCTCCAGGATGTTGGGGAAGAACAGATAGACACAAAAACAATCAGATGTGACAATCAGAGTTCAATCAAACTTGCCAATAATCTGGTGTTTCACAAAAACACTAAACATATTGATACACAATTCCACTTTGTCAGGGAGAAAGTGCAATCAAAAGAAATCCATTCAGAATATTGTAATACATGTGATAATGTTTCAGACATTTTCACTAAGCCTCTTGGGAAAGTTATGTTTGAAATGTTTAGGGAGATGTTAGGCATATTTGTGAACCCATTCTCCATTAAGGGGGAGTGTTGAAGATAATGGAGAATATCCTAGAATAGGTTGAGTTGGTTCACGTAACCTCAGGATAGGAATTAGTTTCTATTTCTTAGGATGTTGTTCTAACTTCCCTAAAACCATGTTTTCTATTTAATGTGTAATGTGCATGAACAATGTAGAGCGTTCTGCAGAGCCAGACTCTCCTGGTTCAGACTCTCTTTCGTAGAGCTGACCAGTGGGTTTTATTTCATTTAATACAAACATTGCCATTTTTATCACTTCAGACGATATTTTTCTTGTCTACTCTGGTGGTGTAGGGAGGAGCAGCACGACACAACGCTTCAGATCCAGTAACATTTTAGAATCGATGTTCGTCTGAACAATCTACTGTTCCATCCTTCGGGAGTTCTATGGGCTTCTCGTATTTGGCTCTGTTTCACCCGGGTTGTCACTGTCTTCAATGCCCTGTATATGGGCTGCTACTGAATTGTTATTCCTCATTTTCTCTTTTTCTATATACTTCTAGGTTTCAGGGTTTGGTAGCATGTTTCTATACAACCTCCATCTTCGCCCTTGTTCTTTATAGCCTCTTCTGTATATATGTGACCCATTTCTACCCTCTGTGACATTGTCCATATGCCATCTGTGCTTGATACAATTCGAGATACTTGGTCAGTTTTTTTACTGAGGAGTGACCTTGTTTGTGATCCAGATCTTGAGGGGAGGCCCCCAAGATCTAAAAGATTGAAATGGATCTTGGGGGAAAGACCCCAAGATATGAAAAAAATTGAAATGCCAGAAGAATAAAGAGAGGAGAATGACCAATAAACAAAAACCACAAATAAACTTTTTATTGAAACCGATAGTAACTGTAAAGGCTACATTGTGGCGGACAATCTGTCCTTTTATAAAATGTGACTTGTTACTTATAGTATTTTTAAGTTACAATACCACAGGTCAATTCTATGGGTGAATGAATACCACGGGTGGATTTTACAATACCACGGGCGGATTCCATTTACAATACCATGGGTAAATTCCATGGGTCGATGAATAATATGGGTGGATGAGTACCATGAGTTGATGCCATTTTCCATTCGGATCATTCCTCCCTCCTTAAAAAGCAATGGTCCCCATTGCGTAAAGTTCCCTCCTGTGAAGCCTTTTTGGAATATGAAGAGCCACTGAAGATAAGGGTTTTATGTGGTTAACCCAAAACCCTGATAAATGAAGATCCGAGGATAGAGATACCCTGTAATGCTTGTGACCAACTGTGATTCTGACAGTGTGCGGCCTAGCAAACGGACTTCGATGACAAGGATTTTATGCGGTTGACCCATAACCATGATGTTGGTTGCTGATGAAGTAGCAGGTGCCTACATAGCTTGGGGTGGGAGGGCACATCTCCAAATAACCCAAGCCAAATGTTTCTATTTTGAAACTGATGAATGTGAAGCAGGTGCCTACTAAAGTGGGGTGGGAGGGCACATCTCCAATGGGAACCCACTTCCAATGCTGCTCCAGAATTAAAATGGGCATAACTCAGTCAATATAACTCAGAATATTTATTATAACCTATTTTTGAAAGCAGAAGGACCATTTTGCATCTTCCCATGTGATGGAAATCCTTATTTGGACACTCTGAGATCTCAGATTCGTGCTGCAAGAGTTCTGCCGTGACAAAAATTCTGATAAAATAGCTGATTTTAAATTAGCGATATCTCCCACATTCGAACTCCGATTCGACCCATTTTTTTTTTGAAATTGGGTGAGTTTTCGAGAGGAATCCAAATCTAGTATTTGTTTTTGTAAATTTTGTACCAAATATTTCAGATCTTATCTGCAAAGTCGCCGCCCATGGAATCATAACCTGCTCTGATACCATTGATCCGGATCTTGAGGGGAGGCCCCCAAGATCTAAAAGATTGAAATGGATCATGGGGGAAAGACCCTAAGATCTGAATAAAATTGAAATGCCAGAAGAATAAAAGAGAGGAGAATGCCCAATAAACAAAAACCACAAATAAACTTTTTATTAAAATCGATAATAACTGTAAAGGCTACATTGTGGCGGACAATCTGTCCTTTTACAAAATGTGACTTGTTACTTATAGTATTTTTCAGTTACAATACCACGGGTCAATTCCATGGATGAATGAATACCATGGGTGGATTTTACAATACCACGGGCGGATGCCATTTACAATACCATGGGTAAATTCCATGGGTCGATGAATAATATGGGTGGGTGAGTACCATGGGTTGATGCCATTTTCCATTCGGAACAATCTGCTCATTGACGGTTTTTCCTCCATCCGGGACAAGTGGTCATTCACCAAACCATGCAAAAAATTTGGCGTCCAGGTATGTAATTTTTGGATGATGATGTTATTACTGTTGTTGTAGTTGAGAGCCTGCCGTTTATCTCCATCCTCTGGTCTTGTCTTGCCTGAATTGGCCATTATGCTCTGGTCACTTCCTTGGTTTCATTTTCCCGATTGTCGGAATTTTTCTCTCTTGGACGATTTGTATTATCCCGAGACTAGTAGGTGGAATTTACTACCACGATCACATCTCATTATCAACACCTCTCTGCTAGACACTACAGCATGTGCTCCAAGATCCTCGTATTTCGCCCACATATATCTGGTATTATTCCCCGTGTGAGTATCCACCATTTTACCTCATTTGGATGACCTCCTTATGGCGTACTTCATTTTTGGTTGTATGTCGTTTTATTCTCTGAACGAGTCCATATCTTCGTGTACATTCCTTCTGGCTCCCGAGGGGGTCGTAGTTATTTCTGGACCCTGTTTTATTTCTCTTCATATCTACCTACCTGTACATCTCCATTTATTGTTGTCAGAGTATGACTTTGGAATCTGTTTGTGGACTTTTTGTGCACTGTGGGGTTATGGTGGGACACTTCTCTTAATCATCTACCAACGAGACCCTTATATGGGTCATGATGGATGCGGAGTCACACCTCCTGCATTCTGCTGGTGATGACCATCGAGGTGGTCCATGATCACTCGACGCTTGGCACAACATTCTGGGTGATTTTCGTATGCCGGATGGTGACCACATGTCCCTCCTTTCGCAGGGTGGCGAACATGCTTCATGGGGACAACATTCCAAACATAAACATCATTCTATTAAAACCACCACCTCGCCACCTACTTTGTCTTTAGACAATGTTGTTCTGATCGACAAGCTTACTAGTCTACAGAAGTGCGCTCTCGTTTCAAGGTGGTACTTCTCAGATGTTAGCAACCCAGACATGAGAGATTGGGTAGAGAAGAAGTGGAAGTCGATGCTAGGATACATGCCGACTGTTGTATGACTTTTGAAAGGTTGGTATAGTTTCCATTTTCCAAGTCAGGAGGACTTGGAAAAAATCAAATCAGTGTCATGGATTAATGGTAAGAGTTTCCTGGTACTTCATCGTTGGTACATTGGAGACAATTCTCTTCAGAACACTTCACAGAGCGAGCTCATCAGGGTGAAATTACTTGGATTACCGATTGAGCTATGGATGAAGCAAGTCCTTATGGATATTGGCAACGCTATCGGTAAATTTTTTTATGTAGATCCTCGATGCTTGGGGCCTCCAGACAAGCAGGTGGCTTGGATCCTAATTAAAAAGGAATTCTGAGGTGGCTTTCCAGACCATATTGATTTTTTCAGGGGCGAGACTCAACTATCACAGAGATTGGACTTATGGGGGGTTCCTTTCCGATGTTCACACTGCCATCACACTAGACATCTATTTGCACAATGCCCACGTCGGTCAAGAGGATGATTACATGGCAGGCCTTTTTCTAGTGCACATTTGAAGTCTCATTTTGGGGGTAGCCATCCTGCACAAAAATTTCAACATGGTTTTTCTGCTCAGAACATTTAGATATTCCCCTTGGCTCCTATCCTTCCCACACACATGCTTTTAACTCTTCATTAGACAGTTCATCGACCATTCTGGTCCCTTCTTCCCCTTTATCTTCATTGAAGTCTGATTTCCTAGCCCTGTCTAGTCCAATAATTTGCACCTGTAAACCCTCTCCAAGATCAATCCACCCTGGTCCGGAAGAACTACCACCTTTCTCAGCGCCACAGCCGACCCACAACATTCCCTCCACAACCCAAATCACTTATGGTCCATCTTCATCACCTTCCCTTTTCGCTAACCGGAACAAAGCACCTAGGACAAGTGTCACTCTGCCTAACTCACCATTGGACTCTCGTACAAACTCAGTAGGTAGTGACCTAGACTTTCTACTCAACAAGACATCATTGGACTTGCGGACCCTTACCATTCACAAGCCATCTGGCTCTCCCACCCCCCCACATTAGCCCTACCTTTGTAGGTAACATCACTGTCCAGTGGAAACAAAACCAAGGTAGCTGAAATTTTAGACGACGTCCTAGGCCTAATCCGCTTTCCTCCCCTATGGACTGATTTTTGGTTGATGTGCCTATTTCTCACATCTCCCCCTCACGGGCCCTTAGAACAAGGCTGCGAGAGCATGGTTCTCCATGACGTTAATTTTATCACTCAATATATGGGGTTTGGCGGCTACCCCAAAATATTGGGCCCTCAAGAGTCTTTTCTCCTCTCTACACCCAAATATCATCCTTTTGCAAGAATCCATGCACTCTTTTCCACATGTTTTTCAATATTTCCAAAAATGCTCCCAGAATGGCATATATCTGCCACTGCAGTTGTGGGTCTCTCTAGTGGTTTACTGGCTATTTAGGACCCTAGGTGGGTCAGAATTAAAGCTTTTAGATGTTTTGCTGGTATACTCCTTGAGGGACATATCCACGGAATGGGTGGTCACATTCATATATTGAACACCTATGCTCCTTATAGAGATTGGACCATTTTTTGGGATCGTTTGTTTTCTTATGGTATTATGGAGTTGGACTTCCTCATCATCGCAAGAGATCTAAACTGTACCATTGCTTTGGAAGAAGTATCAGGACGTTCTAGAAGGATTAACCCTTTGGCAAGGATGTTTCATGGTGCTCTTCTAGCACATAATTTTGTGGACATTTGCTTGGATGAAATGGCTCCCACTTGGGACGATGGTCGCGCTGGTGAGGCGCATGTCGTGAAGAGATTGGATCATCTCTTAATGCATGAATAGTTGGTTGCTCTTCTTGGAGATGTGCAGAGGTAGATTATCAGTAATTTGTTATGAAACCAACTCACAAAATGATAGTAAAGATAGATCAACGCCTTAGAATTCAGCCTCTTTGAGGGGGAAACCTCCTTTACATTACACAAATGAGCAATTCTTGGATGATACAAATAATAAGACCTCCTTTCTATATATAGGAGCCTAAGCGGTCATAATATAATCAGAGCCGACATAACAATAATAATGTAAGGGCACAATAATAACAATATGGGGACTACATGGGTACAACAATATAATAAGGGGGTTTTACTAATAACAATAAGGGGTTACACTAGTAGTATAGGGGCCTAACATGCCCCTCTCCCTTAAAAAGTGTTGTCCTCAACGCTTGAGTAGTTCTTGATGCTTCTGTATAAAATTCTTGTCCCTCCATGTGGAATATTCTGTGGGTAAGTTCTTCCACTTAATGAGATACTATGAAATTGATCGATTTCATAGCTGTTGGGTTTTTGTTTCTATGACTGCTCCAGGTTCCAATATGATTTTTCCTTTCTCTTCAAGTTCTGGCAATATTGTTTAAATTGGGATACTGTGCAACTTTTGAATGAGTGGCCACACTTATTTGTCCTTCTTCTATTCATCCCTTGTTTCGTTTATCCAATCTACTTGGATAATAGAAATAGCACAAAACAATGCTTCCACATCGTCATCCTTTCTTGAATGTGCATCTACAACAAAAATTTACTTCCTTTTTCTATAGATGATGTCAGAGTCATAACCCAACATATTTGTGACCAATTTTTTATATTCTTCTAAAGATAATATTTGTTCTAAAAAGTATTTAAGAATATTATGATCCTTTTTTACCTTGAAGTGTCTTCCCATTGGGTAAGGTCTCCATTTCTTAAGTGCATGTAGTATTGCCAACATTTTCTTCTCATAAATAGCTTGCTTGAGATGTAGCCATAAAAATACCCAATCACCTACATCAAAACTTTTTTCACTGCGATGTTGATCTACCTGTTTTTTCATTCGATTTTGCACCAAAGTGGCGTTATCCTTTAAAAGTTGGAGAACTTATTGTTGATGCTCAATGTGATGTTTCACTGCTTGAACCTTTTTCTTCTTGATGTGTCTTTTTATCTTGAGAGTTTGAGGAGTGGTAATTTCTTTCAATGCTTTACAAGATATGGTCAGATTCATTTTTGATGCTCAATGTGATCTTTCACTTCTTGAACATTTTTCTTCTTGATATGTCCTTTTATCTTGATAGTTTGAGGAGTGGTAATTCCGGCCAATGCATTACAAGATATGGTTGGAATAATTTCTTCTTTCTCGATGTCATCTTTCACTTCTTGAACATTTTTCTTCTTGATATGTCCTTCTATCTTGAGAGTTTGAGAAGTGGTAATTCTTACCAATGCCTTACAAGATATGGTCGGATTCATTTCTTCTTTCTCTTGGTTGGGTCCTGGAATATATCCTCTTCTTTTGATTTTTCTTGATCCTTTTCTTCCTCCTCTTCATACTCTATGTAAAAGAATTTCTTCTCAGCACACTTATGACCTTTAGTGCATTTGCTATCACAATTGTAACAAAGCACTTTTTCTCTTTTTTCTTCCAATTGTTGTGGTGTAAACCTTGTAGGTTGTGGATGGCTAGGAGAAGAAACACTTCCATAATTATAGTCATGAGTGGTGGGATTCCTTGTTTCCATAATTTCACTTTCAACTTTTCTTGCCCACCTGAACGCCTTCTCCAATGAATCAAGTTCCCAAAGACAAACCTCATGTTGAATGTTATACTTTAAAGTACCTATGAAGACATTAATCCTTTACTTCTCTGAAATATCATTTACCGTTATATTCAATTTTTGAAAGTCCTCAATGTGCTCTGTGATTGAACACTTTTTTTTGAGATTTATCAATTTGCTAAAGAAGGTGTTTCTCTTTGTATCCTCATAATGTGCTATCATTTCCTCCGTGAAAATTGACCACGTAACAAGTGGTTTACTAGAAAAAACCCTTTATACCATAAAAATTGATCCAGTTCTAAATATGAAGATGTAATATGTACCTTTTGTAATAGTTGCACCTCATGTAGATCAAAATATTGCTCCATCTATAGTATCCAATTTACCGGATCCTTGCCATCAAACTTCCTCATATTGCCTTTTCTTGATTTTAGGAGCTCGATCTCGAAACGACTTTAACTCTGTAATTTCAGCTCTTCCAGTTCCAAAATTGTGACTTGCTGTAGCCCTCTATTTCCTCTTTCTAATGTCACTAGTCTGATTAAAATTGGATTCTCCAAGAAAGAGTTATGCACAATCTCCCAAGATGACCTCATTATATACCTTTTCAGAAGAACGAACTTGCATGAAGTGCCACGTGTCACTGTTTTGACCTCTAGATATGAAAAATATACAAAAGAAACTACAATACATCCTCTTTCTGTAACTTCTTCTGAAATATCAATATGATACTTAGAGAGACAATTATGACGATTTTCCCAAGGTGACATGTTTGGAATGTAATTCAGGGGTCTGCACAAACCCTAACTTCCTCAGACTATATCTCCGAAAATTTAGCGAGACAGGATCTGAAATTTGGAGCCGAGTTTCAGATCGATTTCTTCTCATATGGGTTTTTTTTAGCTTCTGAAACTTCCTAGCGAAAGTGTTATAGCAAGAATCCCACGATGAAATACTTTAGTTGAAATTTTGGAGTTTGCAAAAACCATAACCTCCTCAGATCATATCTCCGCAAATATAGTGAGACAAGCTCTGGAATTCAGAACCAAGGCTTAGCAGGAGTTCGCCTCAAATGGATTTTTTTTTTTCTTCTGAAAGGTTGCAGAAAACAAGCTATAGTGAAAATGATACGATGACCTGTTTGTAGCAGCAAAACCCTAGAATCCAAAGCTCTGATACCAAATGTTATGAAACCGGCTCACAAAATGATAGAAAAGATAGATCAACGCCTTATAATTCAGCCTCTTAGAGGGCGAAACCTCCTTTACATTACAGAAATGAACAATTCTTGGATGATAAAAATGACAAGACCTCCTTCCTATATATAGGAGTCTAAGGGGTCATAATATAATCAGAGCTGACATAACAATAATAATGTAACGACACAATAATAACAATAGTGGGCTTCTATGGGGTAGAATAATAACAATATGGGGACTATATGGGTACAACAATATAATAAGGGGGGTTGTACTAATAAAAATAAAGGGTTAAACTAGTAGTATAGGGCCCTAACAAATTTTCTATCAGATCATAGACTGATTGCACTTCTATGGAGGAGGTTGATGGTGTGCCGGGGCATGGCATTTAAATTCAGCATGACCTGGCTAGATGATCTAGATTTTAACACTCTAGTAAGGGATACATGGCACCGCGATGGTGATTTTGGATCCCCCCCATGAATTGGATATCGGATAAACTGGAGACCCTTCGCAGGGTAGTGAAAAACTGGCAGAAGAGGAAAAATTAGTCAATGAAAAAAGAGATTAAGGATATACAATGTGAGCTCAAACTCCTCCTCCCTTACATGGCCATGAATAATCTTTTGGATGCTACCCGCTCACATATTCTGGAACTGGAATTAAAAAGGAAAAGACTCTTAGATTTTGAAGAAGCCTCCTCTCGCCTTAAGAGCTGGGCAATCTGGATTAAAGAGGGGGACATAAATAGAAAATTTTTCCATCGTTTTTCAAACCATAGGTGTAATGCAAATTCTATATGGTGGATTCATGATGCTCAGCGAAACTATATCCAATTAAAGGAGGAGATCTCCAAAGCTGCGACCTCACGCTTCAAAGAGGTATGCTAGTGCAACGAAAACATTGTTGTCGAAGATCTCATATGGGGGATTGAGCATTTCCCGCCTATGTTTGGCAAAGAATCAAATGATGCACTGTACAGAAGCATCACTGAGGAGGAATTACTCGATGTCCTTAAATCATTCAATGGCGGTAAAAGCCTGGGACCGGACGGGTGGACTGTAGAGCTGTTCACACATTTCTTTGATATTTTCAAAAATGATCTACTGCACATGGTGGAGTATTCTAGACTCACTAGGAATGCACACCATGTTATAAAATCCACATACATTGCTCCTATCCCAAAGTGCAATCCTCCAACCTGTTTTGTTGACTATAGGCCAATCTCAATGTGCAGCCTTATCTACAAAGTTATTTCAAAAACCATTGCAGGGAAAATGCGAGGTACTTTATCGTGCCATATATCTCCTGAGAAACATGGGTTTCTACAGGATAGACAAATTCATGACATTGTTGCAAATGCACGAGAATGCAAGCATTCGATTCATACAAAACACCTCAATGCTGCCATCTTGCAAGTAGATCCGCAGAAGGCTTTCCATTGCCTGGATTGGGGATACCTCAGACTGGTCCTATTCAAAAATTAGCATACAACCCAAAGGTGTTGATTGCATTATGGCATGTGTGATAAATGCTTATTATTTTGTGATTATAAATGGATACCTTTCAAAAAATTTCTCAGTTGGGCGTGGACTGAGACAGGGTTTCTCTTTGTCACCGCTTTTATTTATCTTGGCAATGGACGGTTTGAGCCTGCACATTTCAAAAGCGCTGGAGCAAAACCAAGTCCAGGCTCTACAGTTGCGTAACGACATCAATATATCACATGGTTTCTTTGTATATGACATGCTCATCATGGGTATGTTGAATCGTTTTACATGGTTGTTCCTTGTTCATATTTTCAGGAAATTTGCTAATGCTACTAGTTTATATATGAATGCACACAAATCTATTATTTATCATGGGAATTGTGACTTAGATATCATTGCATATATAAAAAAATTGTTTGAAATTGACGCCGAGTTGATGGGTCATGGTATGAAGTACTTGGGATACCATATCAAACCCCGTAAATATAGGAATGCTGATTGACAATGGCTTCTTGATAGATATTTTAAGAAGATTTCTGGGTGGGAATATAGATGTGTATCCCTGGGGGGTCGTTTCATCCTTACGTAAACAATCCTTAATCAACTAGGGGTATACTAGGCCCATCTTCACGATATTCCTGTTGCCGCCATTCTCTATCTCAACAATATTATGGCTAATTTTATATGGGGTGGTAGTCATGAGCATAATAAATTTCATTTGTCTAAGATGTCTAAGATCACTCTGTCTAAGGTCATCAGGGGATGGGGTATTTTAGACCTTCACCACTTTGTATGGGCATTATTAATCAAGTCTCTATGGAGGGGCATTTTCACGACAGGAACATGGAGTGTCGTCATTAGACAAAAATACTTAAAGAACCATGATTTCATATACTGGTTCCGAAGGGGTTCCATTGGAGTTACAAATGGATTGACTATTTGGCTCATCTTTCATAAAGTCGCTAAGATCTTCCTACAACACTTGGCTTGGAACATTGGATCAGGCCACAATATTCTGATTAGTATAGACCATATTCTGGGTGATAGCAATGAGGATATGATCCTAGAGCAGCTTATACATACCTTAAATGGAAGAGGCATATATTTCTGGGGTCAATCCATTTCACTATGAAGGGGTCCATACCCAGTCTCGAAGCGTGCACAGGAGCTAGGTCTACCTAGATATTGGGACCTGGAATGGGATTAGATTATTGTCAGAATGAAACAACTTGGGATATGTCATGTTGGCATTCATGATATGTTAATTTTGTTAGGAAAGATGAAGAATGATAACATCAAAGTTGCGGATATATACCTCACTCTCTGTTCCGTGGATGCACAACTGAGTGAGAAACATGTTTTTTTTGCCTTCTGGAAAACTAATATCCCTATTAAAATCATCCTCTTTACTTGGATGGTTTTCCATAATCAAAATTTCACTTGGCAGAACTTGGAAAAGAGACAATGGCAAGGACCTAGCATCTGCCTTATCTGTAAAGACGAAATAGAAAACAACAACCATATTTTCCTCAAATGTCATCATACAGTCCAGGTATGGAAAACACTTTCTTCACAAATTGGTTTTCTGTATATTGAACATGATTGCGTTGTGCACTGCTTGCGGTGGTGGAGCTCTCAGAAGTCTGTTTGGAGAATCATTCCACTAATCCTATTTTCGGAAATATGGAAGTGGAGAAACATTTGCCTCTTTCAAAATTACACTGAATATTTCTATAAGGTAATTGAAAGTGCTTTAATTAACCACACACTGCATACATCAAATGAAATATGCTCCAAAGCACCTCGTTACAAGAGGACTGAACTTCAGATGGAATACCCTATGGGTTTTTTTGATGGTGTTGCTCAACGACACACATGTGGTTGCGGTTTTTGGCTTGCCATCTCAGATGCACTGACATACAGAACATACTGGCATGGAGGTAGGGGCACTAACACAAAGGCTGAAGCAATGGCCTTATGGGGCCTCCTATGGTTCACTAATTTCCTTGATATCCCTCTCATACATATCCATGGGGATTCAAAAATTATAATCGATCAAATAATGGGCAATGCAAACATCACAAACCCATTATTACTTGGTTGGCTGAGGAGAATTAAACTACTATGGAATCAACACAATAACTCCACTATCCAACATGTTGGCAGAGAACAAAATACGGATGTACATGAACTATCGAAGAGGGGTTTAAATGGTAACTCTGGTAAAATGCATTTAGAAAATATCCCAGAATGTCATTGATATAGGAGACTTCCCACTCCCTAGGTAAGTATCTACATCCCTTCTTTTTCTTGCATAGTTTTTTGTAACTCCACTAGTCTTATACCTGTTAGCTTTCAATCCTTCGGAAGGATGGACATGCTGCTATTTTATCACTATACCACTGACTAAAAGATACAGAGGACATGCCGAATGCATACTATATTCTCCTACGGTTTTTAATTGCATACAACTATGTCATGCATGTTTATATTTCTAGATATGTACGTGGTCTATGGATTGTTATATCTCTTTATATGTTTTGTATATGGCAATACTTGGATGGAATGCTGAAATTGCATCTCCAGATGGAACTGTAATGATATGGAGCATTTGAAAGGCATTGTAAATATCCTGAATTCTGAACTATTAATATATATCATTATTTTTTTGTACTGATAAAACAAAAAAAACAAAAAAAATAAAATAAAATAAAATAAAATGAAAGGTAATTATTAAACAAAGAATTTGAAGTTGATAAGAGGAATAATTTTTTCTAAGAAAGATCTAGATAAATAAGCTTTGAAAACCAAAAATTTATTTTATTTAGAATTTTGAAAGTAAAGATTTTATCTCCAAGTTTTAAAATAAGAGGTTTTGGCGGAAAGAATCTTTTATATTTATTTATTTATATAAAAAATAAATAAAAAATACTATCGTTATATATAAGTAAAAGATATATACTATCCATTTTTTGATGATTGAAAAGTTTTCAACCAAATTTATACCTATCTCATCCGAATTCCAAATTTGTAACTATGCTTTCAACTAATGCAACAATATTTGTCTAACGCAGGTTTTAATCGAAGCGACATATGTATATGTTCAAACACCGGTGTATGGAGTGGTAGTATATGCATGCACATGCTTAACGTGGACAACAGCCAAATTCTTTTGGTATTTGTTTTTCATGTTCTTCACGTTCCTTTATACCAAATACTATGGGATGATAATGGGAACAT